>VXBQ01016525.1:33010-176057 GCA_013400175.1 Phainopepla nitens | reverse complement strand
AAAAAAAAAAATCTTTTACATCAGATACACCAGAAGACTCCAGTGGCACAGCAAATGCCCTTCACCTGCAGGTGAATTTACAGCCCAGGGACCAGACCAGAGATGCTTTGAGCTAATGAAACTCACAAATGCCTGTCTACACTTCCAGATATAAACTTTGGATTTGGTACCAGATATTGCACTTTTTGAAATCCTTTGCTCCCCACTACTGTCAAGACATTCTTGACATTCAAGACATTCATCAGTAGTCATGACTGGATAGTCAGGGGAACTGTGTGGTCCCAAGGTGCACATGGCACTTGGGTTTGCAGTGTCTGTGTTTGGTCACAGTGAAGTCCAAGGGCTACCCCTGCTTACATTGGTTTTGAAGGGCAGCAACAGCAAGGAAAGAAACAAAATACACTTCTGGGAAAGGTAAAAGCAGCATTAAAAATGTGATCTGTATGCTTGTGTTTTATATGTGTATGTGTGAGAGCAGCCTGGTCTAGTGGAAGGTGCCCCTGCCTGTGGCAGGGGGCTTGGAACAAGATGATCCCCAAGGTCCCTTCCAACCCAACCATTCCCTGATTCTGTGATGTATCTGTGTGCCTGTGCCTGCTGGGATCACCTGCTCCACCTGGGGAGCTGCAGCAGCCGGGCCCTGTCAGTCTGCTGCCTGCGCCTTGTGCACAAACACAGCCTGGAGATGCTTTCCTCCATTTCCTGGCTGGCTGCACCAGCCTTTCCTCTGGAGGGAGGATGGGGGCCATAGCCTTCTCCAAGGCTGATGCAGTTGGTGTGGAGTGGGTAGGCTGTCAGAGGGGCAGCATTCTTCCCCTCAGGAACAAATGTGTCATCCCTAAGGTTTTCCATCTGGCAGGGAGCAGTAGTCTTGAGGTTACTCCAGAGCTCAGCTCCCCTTACTTCATAAAATGAGCTTCCCAGTCAGAGATTATGTTTTCCCACTATGTTAAGCTTAGTGTTGCATTTGAAGATGATTTTATAGAGTTTAGCTTAGTGATGGATATCATCCTGTGTCTGATGCAAGAGACTTCATGGTAAATTTGTCAAAAATTAATGCTCTGCTAATAAAATATTGTTAGAATGACTGCTTGCTAAGGTTTGAGTCTCTTCTATGCTTACTTTAATACAGTTAATTGGGAGGGGGGTTAGAGTATGAAAGCATTCATATGTTCATTTAAAAACAGAAAGGCAATTTAAAAATTAATTAAAATAATGTTTTAAAATTCTAATTGATCATAGGGATCTGTTTTCCACTGAATGGCTCAGATGCTTGAGTGTTTTTTAGATTATGTGTGAAATGGTTCTAACATAATATATACTTTGTTTAGAATTTAATTTCTTATAATTATCACAGAAAAATATTTTTTAAAATTGAGAAATTTCATAGAAAATTGGAAGTTTGTAATGAAAAATCATTCAGACCATGAATCTTCTGGGAAAAAAAAAAGTTTTGATTTCTAAGGTCATTATCTGACTTCAGTCTATAAAATTTAAAACTTAATAGATACAAAATACAAAATGTTCCAATTGACAGCAATCATCAATCTCAAGTCACACATAGCACGTGATATTGCTTTATGGCACTCCAGTCAGATACCAGCAAGAGCTGATAAATATTGTGTGCCTCCACTGCAGGGTCTGGGAGGGAAGCATCTTGCTTAACCCTAAGCAAGCAAACGTTAGACATCTCAGTCTGAGCTGGTCCCCTTCAAAGCCCAGTTAAGAGAAGCAGGCATTTCTAGATGATGATTTGTCTTAAAGATCTTAGAGGAAGAGGAATTGCCCCCTGGAAATAACTGTGTCTCTCAACAGACTATAAAATGATCCAATAGTGAATAATTCAGACCCAGACATTTAATTTCTCAGAAAATCTAAGCTTGAGTAAATGAAGCCCATACTCTATGTGCACAAACCCAGAGGATAATGTGACAAAGTGACAAAAGCAATGCTGGGCGTGTGTGTGCTTGAGCAGAAGTCAGAAGAGCGCTGCATGAAGCCACATACTTTGGCATGAAGCCATCTAAAACCAGCTGTTATCTTAAGGACAACAGGAGAACTTTCCTTGGGTGTGTGAAGTGTACCCCACTTGAAAAAATCATCCACACTCCCTTCAGTCTTGTTTTACAGCCATCTTTACATCATGTAACTTGACTGAAATAGGCCAGCAACCTTCCTGATATATTTCATATGGGAACTAAAATATTGCGTTTATGGTCAGCTTTATAAAGTGTCCTCATATATGCATACTCAAATATATACATTTTAACCTGAAGCCTAATTAAAAGTTATTCACACAACCTAAAGGAAATTCCTAAGATGTACAGGTATATATCCATACCTAATTGATTTTTTTTCTATTGTGGTAAATCTCTTCCAGGCATTCCAGTTAGTCATAACTGTAATAATGTTGCATTTTCTTAATAACAGGTGCCTGTGATGATATGTGCCACTTGTTGGGTTTTTTTGTTTGTTTGTTTGGTTTTGTTGGTGGTGTTGTTGGTTGGGGGGTTTGTTTTTTGGGATAAGTTTTGTTTGGTTGGGGTTTTTTTCTTTTTATATTTATAACTAGCAACATCTGATCTAATGCACCCACATGTGTCTCTGAACCACAGCTGGATAATCCCACAGGCAACAGCTCCAGATTACTGTGTGTTACCCTAATATTTTCATGGGATGTGTCCATGCTTTCACTTCCAGCTGTGCACAAGGCAAGGTAGTGATGTCCTAACAGTGAACTCAAGCTTGGCTGTGATCCATTCTGATCTCCTTCCTCCTGGACTTCTTTGGATGAAGAGTTTTCTTTTGGGTGAAATTCCCTTGGGTGAAACCTCAAGTATGAATGAGTGAGTGGCGAAATTCCCACTGATTTGAGATGGAGTAAGATTTTACCCTCAGAGTAACTGTTACTATGGTGCCAGACCTCAGGTTCTCAAGGAAGCCACATGCCCCAGAAACAGAGCCTCAAAGGAGGGCTCTGCTTTTCCCGCACAGACAAAAAAACAAAACCAGCTTGTGCCACCTGAAAATCTGACCTCTTGATATCCTTTCATTTTGGCAAATGAAAGTTGATACTGTGTTAAGTCAAAAGTCTCGAGAGTGTTTAGTCTGTCATATTAAACCCCTGAGGAAGAGATTCTGTTTCTGTACTGCTAAAAAGTAATATGTTTATGACTTAGACCTAGTGAAGCTACTTATTATGCTCAATATCTTGTTTATGGGAAAAGCAGAAACAACTTACATATAAAGACAGAAATTTATTGTTAGTGCAACTGAAACCATAGGAGTCTAATCCAAAAGTCATTACTACTCCACATAAAACTATTGAAGAAAGGAAAGACTATGTCTATGCAGAAAAGGTTACAACTGTAGTAGTAATAATAATACAGCTAAAACAGTGATTCCTTAGTTTCTACCCCTTCTCCTGGTGAAATGCTCCCTCTTCCCCAGCCCTTTCAGGCCTGGGGGTGGCTGCTATTGCTCAGGTATTGGAGTTGGCGGCATCATGGATTGTTGTTGGCATCTGTAGTTCTTCACCAGGAGGATTTTGATGTTCGTGTTGATAGTTTCTTTTTTCTCTCTGTAGATCTATTTGGGTGCATTTTTGCATGAAGCTAACATGCTTTTGCATCTTTGCTCTTCCAAAAATGGTCTAAACTCTACATCAGATCCGAAGCTGCTAAGGACAGAGCAGAGCCTTATACATATGCTAGATACTGTTTCTTTGCTCTAGTTGCTGCCCTAGAATCAGCTTTGTCCAGCCTCAAGTCTGCATTTCATTATCTGACCCTGCTGAGTTGTTAATAGCTCTGGGGTATCCAGAGCCAAACCTGTGCCCATCTCCTTTCACCCAGTGCTGGTACTCCCCTACACCACACATGGGATCTGCACATCCCAGATCTCACCAAGGTGGAATTTCTCCTTCTGTATCACTCCTGTGCAGTCACGAAACCGCAGCAGTACCATACAGCAATAAGCAAAACAAACCAAAATAGCCACAGGCAGCTGGTCAGAAGGAAAACTGCAGTTACAGCTAAAGCAAGTTAAAGTGAAGCTGAGAGCAGGTCAGACAGAGCAAGCTAGACAGGCTTCAGTGCTGGGGTTTGGCAAAACTGACACAAAACTCACTGCCAGACAGTGGCCACAGCGATGCTGCACTGCAGGTCTGTGTGGGCACACAGTCTGAGTCCTGCTGTTGTGGCAGGTTCCTAATTCCCTACGCTGAATGAAATGCATGGAAATGAAATCTATGGAAGAAATCTATTTCCAGCACAGCTTAGAAGGAAAAGGTTTTTTTAGCACTACAGAGGTGAGGAGAAAGTTCTTCAACATCCTCATATGTCTCAGGAGGGGTGCAATGTTTATATCAAATTTATGGAAAGGTGTTGAGGATATTTGTTGGAAGGAATTAATTTCTTTAAGGATAGGAGATAAGACCGAAATATCCCCTCTAATATCTGTTTACTAATCTTTGAAAGTTCTCATGCAGAAAGCTTCTTCAAAGTATCTTTCTGCCTGGTGCACCACAGCTATACTTATTTTTATATTCTAAATACTGTAAATACAGGTGATGTTAAAAAGACAGACTCTGTTTTGTGTGGCTTTTCTCAGGCTTCTTTTGCTTGCATCTTAAGACTTCTCCCTGAAGAATTACTTTGGTTATTTATGCTGCTCCATTCACCAAGAATAAAGCTTTATTTTTACACTGATCTAAAATTGACTGAGCTCAAAAAATATTTCGCACTGCTTTGTGTTTGTGGTGGAGGCGGTTCATCATGCTTTTTAATGTATGTCTAACAGAGGCCTTTTATATTATTAAAAATCCTCTTTAAGGAGTGGGGGCAGAGTCCATTTCTTTGTTTGCTGAGGATGCTCACCCTCTGAGCACTCAGAGTTCATTAGGTTATTGGGGGCTGGTTCTCTTAATTGATGTTTGGATTTGGGCCTTTTGCTTCCTCTGAAGTTGAGGCAGGAGAAGAGGAAGAGCTTTCCAGCATGAATGTTCCAGCACTCACTTGGGGACGAGGCCCTGCTCAAGGCCAGATGAAAACCCAACCACAAATCACTTCAGACCCAGGCCCCTGGGTATATCTGAGCTCAGGGCTTTGGGTTTTGACCAGAAGCAGGGAGTGGCGTGGAAGTCCCTGCAGGATGAACGTGCCGGATGAACCTGCCGGGGTTTGAGCCTGGGTGGCTGCCCCAGCTCGCAGCGCTTGCCGTGGAGCTGCTGTGCAGGGGCAGACACAGGGACACATCCCCCTGCCTCGCCCGGGGGCTGCTCAGGAAAAACTCCAGTGGTGGGAAGCCCTGGCTGGGCCGCGGCTGCCCAGGAGCTGCAGAATCACAGTGCTGCTCTTACGGGTTTAACTTGCTCCTTAATCTCACCCCGCGCCCCTGGAGCCTCCTGTGGATGCAGCCATGAACTCTGGCAATGCAGTGAGCGTTATGTGTGTGTGAAAGCTAAAATTGTTTAAAGTGTAAGCTGAAAGGTCTGACCTCTTAAATAAGAATATTTCAAAAAGATTGCGGTATCAGCGTTCCCTGGGTAAATACCACTTCTAAAAAAAATCAGCAGGATATTTTTATAATGATTGACATTTTTACGTTAAAATAATGGCAAATCCTTATGTTCCCTTACTCTCCACACCTCACCGCCCCAGATGAAAATGGGAGTGAAAAGTAAGAATCTTTGAATAAATAAAACCAAAATTTTAAATCTTCAGATACATTATTTTTCTATCACTAACAAGAATATACTAAAAACCTAAAATAGAAACTAACTTCTCTTCTGGTGAGAAGTTAATTTTTTTCCCAGTGGGAGGTAAGGGAAAGTCTTCCTCTACCTCCACTTTTAATTTTGATCTTCTCACTCACTCCAGTGACACAGAGGACAACAAGTGTGAGAAAATGAAAAAAAAAAAGAGAGAGATTCTTAGAATGAAACACTGACTATGCATTTTTGTTAATTTTTAAATTTTGCTTAAATATGATATATAGTATTTAAAATATTTTATTTCTTTGAATTCTCAAGTTTTTATAACTTCTACAAAACAAACTGCTTTCAGTTTTCGTATTTAAGTGTTCATGCCAGAAAATTTACTTTTCTGGAAATGGCCAAATTTTAGAATACCCACATTTCCCAATATTTCCAGATTAAACAATGCATATTGTTGCCACTTTTTGAATACTGACCTTTTTGAAAACTATCCAAAACTAAACACCAGCAACATTTGAATGTATTTTTAAATGTCATATTGACTAAACATGAGAGCAAGCATTTCAATAAGAGAATGAATATCTGAGCCCATCTCATGAGGGCAAAGTGCATTACACATTTTTGTAGAAAGCAGAACACCCTTTTAGCAATTAAATAATGTTACTGTAGGTATGGCCTGAAATTTTAAAATGTGGAAAACATTTTCTTAGGTTGACATTATAAGAGGAAACTCATGTATATATCAAGCCTCACTTGGTTTAGATGTTTGTCATATTTCCCACAGCTGTATATTTTGTCTTTACCTGTCTCCTTTCTATTCTGTTCCCACCTTTCCCCAGCCCTTACCCACGAGATTTCAGACTCTCACAGACACTTTTTGTGAAAGTTAAGGTGCTGCTGGTTGCTACAAGGCACACTGCTACCCTGCCTATCTATATAATGGTGAGGTTTACCCATGTGGACAAAACATAGACTGATCTATGCATAGCAGGTCTGGGAAGTTTGTGATTAGTGGTGTTATTTGTATACTTGTGGAAGGGAAACATACTCAAAGTAGGAGAGTCTGAATTTTTTTCTTTAATGTTCTTTTGCTTCTTCCACTGCCTAATTTTCCACATACGTTATTTACTTTACTTTGGTGCATTTTGAGAGAAATCAGCTCTCATAAAACCTTTAGAAGAGCATTTTCTAACCTGTTGTGTTGAGCATTATTCTTCTGGCTTTCTTAAAAATAATTGTCATTATTCAAGTTACATACAGACAAACCACATAGGCGTTGTTTGCCCTTTTCATCTTTTACAGATTAACTGAATGATTAAGGAGGTCACTGAAATGAGTATTGGAGAAGAGGAAGGCCAAAAAGCCACATGAGAGCCACTCAGGGCACTTGGTTTAATGATTAACAAAGAATACAGTCTGAAAAATATTTTATTCTACAAAGTAATTTGATTCTCATGCAAATTCTGTAATTACAGGAATTACCCAGATTGTTTATCCCAGAGAACATCTGTTCTGGTTTTCTGGAGGTGTTCAGTTTGGCATCTTACTATCAAAACCAATTTGTAGCTGGTATATTGACCTGACCAGTCTGATAATTAGGCTGGGCATTCTAAATGAAGTATTTTAGTACTTTATTAAAAAGTTTGTACCACATGTGCCTTGCATATTCCACCTTAAATATTCACTCATACAGTTGGATTTTTGAAAGAGAGGAAACAATTAATTGATAATTTTTAAATTAATTACCCCTTCTTGGTTACCTATTATGCATACTTCAACTCTGTGCATAGTATCATAATACATAAATATAATAATGGAGCTCTGTTAATAAATATATATTTACCCTATGGCCAAACTGGATTGCTGCTTCTGCACTTTGAGTATTTTTCCTCTGTTTTAGACTTCCTATCATCAAGCTCCCTCTTATTGATTACTTCACTTTGGTTTTTATTTACTCAGTCACTTGAATTAGAAAAACCTGGGAAATTGAAGGAAGATGTTAATAATATTTTGACATATTATTGGTACTTTTTCTTCAAACAAGGTCACTTTCTACTCTCTGTGGGCTATAGAAAACAATTTTAAAAAGCTATATACCAAAGATGCTGGCACTTGACACAGTCTTTGCCTAAAAAATGCTGAAATATGATTGACTCTTACTAAAATAAGATCACTTTTACTTATCCTACATTAAACAGCATGACCTTTTCAGTAACACTTCACATGCCACAGGATTGCTAAAAAAGACTCCATGGTATGACTAATGAACCGTTCCACTCCCAGCAATGAAATCTCCAAAGACAGTCAGTATTTTTCCCTCCCCAGATGCCCCTGAGGAGCCAGATTTGCCTTACTGCTGGCAAATTTGAGGATAATGCATTCCAGCATTTCCATTTCTTTAGCCTGATGTGGTCCCTTCTGCAGAGCCTCCACATGCAGTTTGCTTTAATGCCTTTCCTGGGAGAAGACAATCAGAGGAAACAGAAACCTCAGAAGCAAGCCATAGGCTGCTGCTTTGTGTGCAGCAGACCCAGGGGCATACTCAATTATGCACCTCCCAAAGGGACAAAAGAAGCTCATTTAGGGCAGTCTCGCCCAGGATGGGCTCTCCTGTGTGAGGCTGAAAATGGGTGATGGTGCAGTCCCAGTTGCCTGGGTCTTCTCCCCATCTCCTGCTGCTCAGCATGCTCCTGCCGATCCAGGGCTGCTGCACAGCTATGGCTACAGTCTTACAAATGTAACATCAGATCCTAGGGGTGATTTGGGCCCAGAGGAAGGCAATGCTGAAGGACCTGTTTTCACTAGAAGCTGGGTTTCACCCAAAGCTTCTGTCTTTCCAAAGATGTATGCATTTCTCTATTGCATGGACTTGTATTAAACTGTTCTGTCACGGAGTCATTCCAATTCTGAGATGTCCAATTTTCATCGGTTAAATGTACAAAGAACTTCAGGATTATTTGTGGCAAAAAGTTATGAATTTATGCTACTGTTCAGTACATGCCTGTCTAGATAGTTTTACCCTTTCCAAGTCAATTCTCAATTCACATATCACAGAGGGGTTTCATTGCTAGGTAACATGCAACACACCTGTGTTCTACCCTCATCGCTCCTATTTAGACTTGCATTTCATTTCCAAATTGCAGCTGCACTTTCTGTCAGCTCCAAATAACAATTTTCTCTCATTCCTCTCTGATTTAATTTGAACAATTTAATTTTGGTTAACCTCCCATCTTCAGAACTTGAAAAACATGAATGTGCAACACCTGGCACAAAGCCTTGTGTGGAAGCATGGGGCAGGGAACAGTAGCAACTCTTCTGCAATGGGAATGAGCAGAGGTTATGGCCCAAGTCTGGAAAAACACTTACACATGCACTTGTTGTTAACCATAAGAAATATTCACATATAGGACTTGGAGCACACATACCTGTACTGCTGTATTGCTGCCTCTGTTTCTTAAAAATAGACTAGTATATAAAAATATATTTTACATTCTGGTACTTGTCCATGGTGTAATACACTGACACTTCATCTTAGTGTATATTTTTTTGTGTAACCCAACTATTGTCACAGTAAATAACTTTTTCCTCATATGTAATTTAAACCTCTTTCAGTAAGACATTCCCCCTTGTCCTATCCCTACATGTCCTTGTGAAAAGTCCTTGTCCAGCTTTCCTGTAAACCATTAGGTACTGGAAGGTGCTGGAGGGTTTCCTGAAGACTTTTCCTCTCCAAGATGAACAACTCCAAGCCTTGCAGCCTTTTCTCATAAGAGAGGTTCTCCAGCCCACTGATCGTTGTTGCGGCTTTCTCTGGACTTGTTCCAGCAGGTCCGTGTCCTACTGATTTTGGGGGCCCTGGAGCTGGACAATGTACTCCACTGTGGGGTGGGGTCTCATGAGAGCAGAGGGGCAGAATTCCCCCCTCAGCCTGCTCCCCATGCTGCTTTTTGATGCAGCCCAAGACATGTTTGGCTTTCTGGGCTGCAAGTCCACTCAATTCCACTGTTCATGTCACTGATAAAGATGTTGAACAAGTCCCAGTATTTGGTGTTCCCCTGAGGAACACCACTTATCCCTGGTCTCCGCTTGGATGTTGAACCATTGATGGCAACACTCTGAGTGTGGCCATCCTTCCTTACCCACTGAATGGAGAATCTGTCGTATCCATGTCTCGCCAATTTAGAAACAAAGATGTCGTGTTAGGCAGTGTCAAGTGCTTTGCACAAATCCAGGTAGGTGATGGCAGCTGCTCTTCCCTCATCCACCTCTCTGTAACTCCATCATAGAAGGCCACCAAACTTGTCAGGCACAGTTTGCCCTTAGTGAAGCCATGTTTGCTTTCACCAAGCATCTCCTCATTTTTTGTGTGCCTTAGCACACAAAGGAGGATCAGCCTTATGAACTGGCCAGGCACGAAGATAAGACTGACTAGCCTGTAGTTATCTAGGNAGTGCTTTGCACAAATCCAGGTAGGTGATGGCAGCTGCTCTTCCCTCATCCACCTCTCTGTAACTCCATCATAGAAGGCCACCAAACTTGTCAGGCACAGTTTGCCCTTAGTGAAGCCATGTTTGCTTTCACCAAGCATCTCCTCATTTTTTGTGTGCCTTAGCACACAAAGGAGGATCAGCCTTATGAACTGGCCAGGCACGAAGATAAGACTGACTAGCCTGTAGTTACCTAGGTCTTCCTTTCTCCTCTTTTTAAAAATGGGGATTAAGTTTCCCCTTTTTCAATCAGCGGGAGTTTCACTGAACTGCCATGACTTCTCAAATATGCTGGAAAGGGCCTTAGCAGCTTCCGCCAGTTTTCTACCCACAGATGTGTCTCCTCAGGTCCCCTGGACTCACGCACCTTCAGCTTCCTGTGATGGTCTCAAACCTGATCTTCTCCTGTGGTGGGTGGTTTCTCATTCTCCCAATCTCTGCCTCTGCCTTCTGCAACTCAAGTGGTGCGACTGGAGAGCTTACTGCTGAGGAAAGAGGCAGTGAGTGCCTCAGCCTCCTCCACATCCCAGGTAACCAAGTCTCCTGTTTCCTTCCACAGAGGGCCCACATTCCCTAGTCTTCCATTTATCACTGANAGTCTGCTCTCCTGAAGTCCAGGGCACTGAGCTGCTGTGCACCCTCCTCACTGCCCTAAGGATCTCAAACCCCACCATTCCCTGGTCACTGCAGCCCAGGCTTCCCTTGAGCCTCACATTGCTCCCCAGCCCCTCATTTGTGAGAGCAAGGTCCAGCACAGCCCAGCACAGCACCTCTCCTCGATGGCTCCTCTGTCACTGGGAGTAGGAAGTTATCATTAGTGCATTCCAGGAACTTCCTGGATTGCCTATGCCCTGCTGTGTTGTGCTTCCAACAGATACTCATGTATCCCGTGGGGACCAGGATTTGTGAACGTGAGGCTGCTCCTACCTGTCTGTTGCAATTTGCTTCCCTCTCAATGAATGCTATGATGAAAGAATTCATTCTTTCAAACATCACACAGAGATTATTTTCTGTTTCTTACAAATCCATAGGTATAGGGTCTCACAAACAAAAATAATACCAGATATCTTTAAAGAAAAAGGAATAGCACTTTTAAGTTTAATGTCCTAGAATTTTTAGATGCGGCCACGTATTATTTTTGAATTATTCATGTAGTTGTATTATTTTGTATTATATATGTATCATTTTTCAAAGGAAAAAAAGATTGAGACTAGTTTGAAACAACAGTTTGATTTTCTGTGTTCTTATCTCAGGAAAATGTGGAAAACAAACTCCTTAATAAACATTTTTATTCTTTGCTAAAGCAGCAAGTAAATCTTTGCACTCTATGGCTTTTGTTGGTACATGCTGGTACAGAACATTCTATTCACCTACTCTTTAAAGAAAAATAAAGCTCTATGTGAAATAGTGGAAAATAATTTCCCTGAAAAATATGCAGGCATTTCTTTGAAGTATAAAGGGGGAGCTGTGATGACCAGACAGAATTACATTTCCTCGATCAAATAGTTAACAACAGAGGAATCCAAAGGAGAGTATTCAAAAACAGTGGGAAGAAGATTAGTGGTGATTTGCAAAAGATTAACAGGACGTATTTTTAGTAGCTCATTTTCTAATCTGGACAAAGGGAGCATGTTTGAATTTTCAGATGTACATGTGGGGTTCTGTGCAAATGTGTGTGTCACAGCTTGCTCAGGGAGTCTCTGGAGGAGGTATAGTCTCTTATTAGGATGTTCTTTCTGAAACAACATGGAAAACAAAGAAAAGTGCAATTGAAGTGTTACAGTCAGTAACACGCCTCTTTAGGGTCCCAGTCATCAAAACTGTGCTGTGCATGCATTTGTTATTTATTTATTCAGACAAAAATAGTATATCCTCATGATTCTCTGTAAATAGAATGAGTATGATTTAGTTCATTGCAGAATATGGTATGCATCTAATGGAGCATATTATCAGTGTAATGTCTTCAATGTACCAGGAAACCAAAGGACATGAACAAAACTACAGACATCACCAATTCCACGCAGGTGCATTTATATCTCTCAGCAGGTGTAACTTACAAAAAGATCCATTCATGTAATTACATGGCATATAGAAAATTAGGCTGCCAGGCTATGCCAACATTTCTACAGTGTCTAAAACTATCTAATAATATTAAATACTAACACTTTTCCATTACAAAATGCTGTCTTTCAGTTCCCTTCTCTTGGAATCTTACTGTATTTCAACCAAAGATCCAAAAGTTATGGGCTTTTTATATAGGCTCTGGTTTCATGTGTGAATCAAGTTTACGTGATCTTGACTGGATTTGAAGAAATTTAATAATTTTCTTTAGCAACAGACCTTTCTATGTTTGCTTGCAGGTTTTTTTAGTCCTTCTGAAGGCACAGAATGCGGATGGATGGCCTCGTAGGCTTCTCCTGTGGTCAGCAAGTAAAGAAACAGTTCTTTGGGAAATGACTAATTTTCTGGAAATAACATTGAAGACAGATGAAATAAATTGCCCTCTGAATGTCTCTCCTTCTTTATTGACTGCAGAGAGACAGATTTGGGCTGGGTACCTGGCCAACATAGCCAGCCAGTGTTGGATGAGGTGGATTCCATCTCACAGGTAAGTCTTTAAGGTGCTCTGCATCCAGGAGGTCCTGAGGCATCACCAGGTGAATCCTCTCCACAGCCTTGTGGCTGGCCCTGATGCCCCATCCTCTGCAACCAGTGACAGAGGGGGGCTAGGTGTTTAGTGACTGCTGGCCCTTGGAGCTCATGTGTTTATGTAATAGAAGCACTGATCAAGTGCTGTATAACTCTGGGTAATTAAGATCAACAGTAATAATTCAGGAATCAGTAAAAAGGTAGCACTGGATTTCTAGCTAGCTCTGATCAGCACAAATGTCAAGACATTTTAAATAGCCAGGTATTTGAAATGCCATGCAATTCATAGAAAGCGCAATTAGGCTAAGTTCTCTGGCCTAGTTTCAGCGTAAGTAATTGCTTAAACCTAACCAAGTTTTCCTAGCAGGGCGTAGTGTTTTCTGTCTCATGTTGCTGCAATGCACAAGTGACAGCACATAGTTGTCCTGGACCTTGGTGCTATCCAGACCAGGCTCCCTTGCCCACCAGGCCACAGGCACAGCCAAACCAGCCTGCCTGGGGCTACCTGGAGAGATCAGAGCGAAGACAGAGTGCACAGGCCTGATGTAGTCACGGGAAGGATTTCCCCTATTAAAGTCTCTTTGCAATAATTCATTTATCCCAAGCACAAATACAAGCTGGGTGGCCTGGAAAAAGAGATGGGTTTTAGAGGATATGTTACATGGAGTAAGATGTTAAGCTTTATCTGCATGTTTATATACTTTCACAGCAGTGCCCTGTGTAGTCCTCATCCATGTGTCTCAGCTGCCAGCCTGGACTGTCTTGCTCAGCTCTGATATGTACAGGCATTAGAACACGGTGTTGAGAACATTTCTGTGTTTTTAATACCTTGAGTACCTTGGCCACTGTGTTTATCTGAACAGCACTATAATAAATGGAGCTATTCTAGAATCTCATCAATATTTCATATAGATTGTGGTGCACAGCATTTGCATTCCTCTATTAACGTATCCTTTCTGTGATGTTGACCTTCTTTCTTAACTTTCTCTATTGCCTTGTTAGGATCCTTCCTAGGCCATGGTAAAAATCAGTTTATAAGGTTAGAGACCCTGTGCGTGCTACATACTTGAAATTTATCTTCATATCACATGTCATTTATAATCTGAAATAGATCCACATTATATTAATGAGCACACTGTGGATATGTGGATGCTTATTTTGGTGTTCCTCAGCTTTAGAGTAGGATGACATATGATCACTGTGCAAGCAAGGAGCACAACATCTTGGTAAGGAACTTCTCTAGAAGTGGTCGGACAACATAGCTTAGGTTAGAGCTGTGCAAAATCCATGCTTTGTGCTCAGTTCCATGACAAGTTGTTTTTCCAAGCTGGAGATCAAAAGGCAGCAGTGAGCCAAAAGATTTGCTCTGCAGAAGGTGGGGCAGGAGGAAGTCACCAGTGCCTGCATGTTGCCACAGGCTGATGCAAAGCCAGTGTGTGTAGCCCTCATGACCTGACCTGTGTTCTCAAAGCAGGGAAAGGAAAAATTGCTCCTACTGAGGGGCTTCAGAAGGATAAGAAACATAGACAAGACTGTGTGGATATATGTGTTCTCTGTAGTAAATTGGCTTCTAACCCACCAAACCATAATCAGACATTTGAAAAATTCAGTGTCAAAAGAGACATGGATATGTGAAAGAGTAAGTGGACATCACATGCAAAACACAGAGGAAGAATCATCCTTTTGCTTCAAAGAGGCTCATGCAGGAGACAGAAAAGGACCTAACTCCTGCAGAGAGACTATGGTGTATAGAGTAATCTTAAAATCTGGCATTTTGGTTTGAAGTGTAGTCAAATAGCACTGGAGAAACGTCAAGACTGTTTTGACACAAGTACTGGTTTTGCTGCTATTTCCTCCTTAGGTGAGCTGTGGGTATTGGGCATCTTTGAATATTGGTCATTGGCTCTCTATTAGACTTGCTAGGTTTTTACATCTATGACTAGAAGAAATTCTAGTCACATGTACTGAAGCTTGTATTCTCAGCTATTTTGCTCTTAACCCAAGATAGAAAATAAAATTAGTTGAAGATAAAAAATTAGTTGAAAATAAGGTCAACTGATGGCATACATTTGCTAAAACCAGGTGAGGTGGTAAAATCCAATTACTTTGATTTTCCAAATTTCTTGAGAAGAGCGCTCAAGTTCATGCTGAGAAGTTGGTGATAATTCCTATATACTGTAAAGGACCAGAAATTGATGCTTTTATAATATTTTGCATAATTTTAAATTAAAATAGAGTTATCCAACACAGAAAAATAATGGACTGCTGCCTTTTGAAAGCAAAAAAATAACTGATAGCATAAATATTATTTCCGTCACCAAAATTCTAGCTTCTAGTTTAGTGAGGTACCACAGCCCTTAGTTGAAATCCTGTAAAAGTTATTTGGCTGAATTAGTACACAATGTCATTTGCAGCTGGAGACTACTGGCTGCTGGATTGCTCTTACCTTCTTTACCTCTGGCTACATGGGCTCGTAAGGACTCTTCTTGTGGAAGCTCTGATATGAGAGGCACAGGTAGGACAGGGAGTTTCTCATATGTGCTATGCTTTCAAAGAAGTTTGGACATCTTTCACAACATAAACCTGCAAACCTCACACATTTTTTCACTGCTGCTGTCTGTGGTTTCCTCCTATATGATGGGGATGACCCTTGCCTTCTCTGCTCCCTTTTTGTTGGCTGATGATGATTGTTCCCTACTCCTAAAGAATATTTTAAAACAATAACCTTTCCAAGAAAATATCAGTCTGTGCAAGCTCATTGACGAATTATTGTTAAATATTAACATAATAGAATAGAAGTGAGAAAGAAAAATCCCTGATTCAGTTTTATCCTGTGCCACACAGACTCTGTCTGATATTGCTCCTAGCACTCCTGTAAGGCTCAGAGAAAAACATTTGAGCTATACCCTCTGGTACAGATCCTTTGAGGCAAAAAAGGCAGTGAAAAACTGCCATACTCAAATTCCTGAAAATATTAACGTTATCCTGTCTCCTCATCAAAAACTATAGGAACCCCTTAGAAAATTACAACATGCAGTAGCACTTAGAGATGATGGGGATGATATAGATGTGTGTGTGTATGTATCGTCTTTAAAAATCCTGTGATTATATAAATGTAGACACTTAGAGGCATAGAGACAGATATAGAAATACAGAGATGTAGAGAGATCATCTGATGCCACTGAATCTATGAAAATGCAGAAAAAGAGCACTTGGCTGAAGCTGAGCCAAGACAAGTTTCAGGCGATGGTGGTCAGAAAGAGATGTCTTTGTAGACCAAAGGTCTTTTTCAAGATTCTGCCCTCAAGACAGACATCAAATGAGGGACATCAAGCCCTCATTTGGACAACAGGAGCAATACCATGGCTTTCTGTCTAGTTCTGCACAGTGAGTGGGTGATGAGGTTGAGCAACTTTAAAATAAAATGCCTTCTTGAATCTCCTCTTTGCTGGTAATGTTGACAAGCGTGCGGCCATGGCTTTTGTCTACTCCAGGCTGGCACAGAGTAATTTCCTGAAGCCAAAGTTGCCCCACAGGCTGCCTCTAGCTGGGAGCCTGGCTGACAGTTCTCCTGTGGCTGTTGTGAGCCCCCCAACCTGGCTTCAGTCTTGGCCAACATCCAGGAAAATGCCTTGGCTTCAGTTTTCAAATCAGTTAATAAATGTATCAATGCCCAGCTACGCCAAAATTTGTGATGACAGCTCTGACCCTGGGGGATGGCAGAGGTGAAAGGACAAGAGTGGAAATGTGGGAAAGGCATCAGCCTTGTGGAAGAACGTTTGCCACTGGAGCAGCACCTCAGTGCTGGGAGCTGAGCCTGTTGGGAAGCTGTCCTCCAAGGGAAAGCCTCTGCTCCAGCTGTGGTGCTAATTAACAAAAACTCCCATTTAGTCCTCATATCCTTTCACATCTCTCAGAATAAAACAGAACAAAATCATCAAAGTAGCTCTCTCGGGTAGAGATTTGACTTTAGAACACCCATGAGATTACCCAATGTCCACCAGAGAATTTGCTGTTGATTTTGCATGAACAACTTCCATATTTTATAGCAGTGACAGGAGAAAGCTCTAAGAGAGGAGAAATTCATGGCTGCCTTTAAAGGACAATAAAGTGAAAAGGACCAGTTTACAGAGAGTTGAATAAATGTAAGCTAAATAGGACCAGCTTTCCTTGGATCTGCCAGAAACACAGTTCATTTTCAGTAGCCACAATTTTGAGTGTTAGCAGCAGCATCTTGAGGGACAACCCTGATGTTACACACACAGATCCACTACACACTCCTCCTATGCATATGAGGGATATTATAGGGGATATTAAGAGACACCAGATCATGCAGCATTTCATTAAATTAATTCAGAAAATGTGTTGAGAATCCCACACTCTTTCCCAGGAAATTTTTAGGCTGGAAATGGAAGACAATCCTAAAGGACCAACTCAGAGTGGTGGTCAGCGTGTCTGTTGCCTCCACCACTGACACACCACTGACATCTGGAACCATCCCAGAGCCAACACTGAGATAAATATTCAGTGTTTCCCCTCACTACACATTTCTTGTTCTGCTTTTACTAGGCTGTTTGTTTCCTAGTTGACCCATCTGACATTCCTGCTAAATCAGACAGCTGTCCTTGGAAGGACAAGAGAAAGAAAAACACACAGAAATGTGAGGCTGAAGCTGTGATACAGGACTTAGTGTACCAAGAATTGCCAAAATAAATCCTGCACCCAGAAAAAGCCTTATCCCATAGTACTGCCAGTCACATACTTCAAGACCTGATTTCTCTGCATCAGGACACATATTTTAGCATTTCCCTTCAAAAATAGATTCTCAACCTCAAATGAATTTAGAGTGGAATCACCCCACTGTAGATGAATTGCAATGCCTTGAGAATTCAGGCAGTATAGACACAATAGATAAAATGAAAAGGTTTCTTCACCAAATTCTTACCTGCAGACATGGCAAGCCAGAGCCTCAGCAACCTTCACTTGATGGCAAACCCCAGGGAACCAGAAACAGCTAACAGAAGAGCATTGTTAAGTCTGACATTTCACTGAGGGCTGAAATTAGTGGTAGATTCAGGGCAGTCAGTGCAACCTGGACTTGCCAGTGCTTTTGCAGGGATTTGCAGTACTGTTCTTCCAGCAGCTCCTGGGTTTGTCTCTATCACAGGCCACTTTGGGCTATTTTCACACTCTGAGCAGGGAAAGAACAGGGACCTCTCAGCTGCTAGCAAGGTGGCCATGGCTCAGGTGCTGGTGCTGTCATGAGCATAAGAACCAGGGCTATCTGGCAGTGCCGTATTACATGAGGTAAATAACCTTCTCCAGCTAAATACCCACCAGGTAGAACCACAACCTACCTTATCTTGGGTGTCATTTGTTTCCTAATGAAGTCCAGAGGGCTGGGAAAAAATGCTGTCTTGTTCTCTTTAGTACCACAGTCCCACATTTTCAACCATTTGGATTCATTTGCCCTCATGCCGATAGATTTTTGTTTTCCATTAGTTTTGAGCAGAAATAACAAAGCCTCAGAGGGCTTAATCTGTCTAATGCTGAGAATTTGGGGATTAAAGCACTCCTAACTTAGACATGACAAAAAGTAAGCAAAAGATAGAACAAGATGTTACACGTGGCAAAGTGTCCCTTCAGATCCTGTGGTAGTCGCACGTGTGAGCCAGCCGTGCCTGTAGCCCTTAGCGCCCACCTGTGCTCCACTGGGCTCTGCTGGGGAGAGGGTGAATGAATCAGGAGCCACTGAGGGGTCCTGCCAGGCACCACCAGGACAGTCGTCTCTGCTCACCTCCAGCTGCTGACAGAGCTGGCAGCCCTTACTAAGTCCCCTAGAAGAGCACTTGAAGGTGGTCTCACAGAGAAATGTGGGTACTTATGTCTCTCCTAATGGTGTTCTTAGAGAAAATACAACTCTCGCTATGCAGCAGGAGTCATCAAAAACATTTGAAACCTGCATATTTTTGAAAGAATGCACAGAATCACACATATCAGCTGCAGGGGTCTGAAAAAGTATATTTTTCTTTGGGTTGTTCATAATAAGTGATAACATTGCCTGAATTGTTATGTCTTCTTAGTAAATAAATGCTGGTTTCAGTTGCTTGCTAGATTTAATTAATCCTACCTGTCATATTGCTACAGATTTTTGCTGGTTGATAGTACTATAGTAGTACCTGCAACATCACCTGATTTGTACATCAGAGGTTAATGTTCTCCTTGCAGTTCAATTTGCATTGCAGAGGTTTATTCAAGAAAGATGATTTCCATGTCTTGATAGGGGAAATTAATGGTAAAAATGATAAAAAATTGTCAAATTATGGTTCTGAATATTAAGAATCAAAAGATGCATAAGAAGCAACATTGTGGTAATTTGAATGAGCAGAGTGCTACTTCCTAAAGTGCAGTTATCACATAACAGCAGAAGGATTTCTGTGGGTGCATTCCATCTCTATAGTGTGCTCAAGATACAGCAATAATTTTATTCTCTAAGAATCCTGGACCAGCTAGCGTGGCTTTATAAAACATACTTCAAATAGGGGTGAGTTTCATTAACCCTTCAGAAGATATGAAATGTAGATTCATAAAAGCCTATTTAAAACATAAGGAACAAGTATGACTCACTGGAAGCTTGTTTTATGTTCCTGAATGAAATACTTACACAGCCAATAGTTCTGTTATTTACAGACTGTGTCACAATATAATTTTCTCATTTTCATGAAAGAAGAAACAACATGATTGTTTCCTTTATCTTTTCTTCAGCAATACTGAATGCAGGAAGGATGAATTACATCATTAGGCTTTCTGTGGTAATTAATTCACTGAGTTTTAGTGTTGCTCTACACAGTGAAGACAGGCATGGTTGCACCAAATAGGCAAAATAAAAATATTAAGTGAATCCTATATTCTTCTTTGGTGTGAATATAAATGTATTGAGTGTGTGTGTTAAATTCTACAACTCAGCTCATTGCTGTCTCCATGTATCTGGGCTTTTGCATTTATTATATAACAGACCAAAGGTATCCTCTCTCATCCTCTCTCTTGCACATAGAACCATGGTAAGCATCACATAAATGCCTGCATTTCACAATGGTGACATAACTTGTCCTTATACTCCCTATATGGATGTCAGAAAACACCATGCACGTAAATGACTACCATGTTTCCATAGAAACGAATGTACTTCAGGCAGAAAAATGAAATGAGATTTATAAAATTCATTTTAAAAAGCACAAAAGTAAAAAAAAAAGAAAAAAAAGACATAAAATCTTTTTATGTTTTGTGAAAATGCTCAGAAGGTGTTCAATCCAGTCCTTTATAAATTATCTTTTAGAAATCATTATTAGTCGATAGTAATGACACTGTCCTGGACAGCTAAATGGTTAGCTTGAAAATTTTGCTTTGTTATCTCTGCCTCCAGTAATGTAATCCTGACAGTGTTTTGCTTCCTGTCATCTTTGCAGATGAGCACAGTGCAGAGATGCCTGTGAGATTCCTGTGTGCCCCACACGTGTCCTTTGAGGGCCTGACATATTTTCTTCCAGAGGGCTAAACTTCACGCTTCAGCTTATGGGTGGCTGGTTCCTAAACAGAAAAGCAGAATCAGCTGAGGAGGAGGCACTGCTACAGCCTTTCCTTCATGAATTTTATGGGAAAAATTTGAGAGGCAGAGCAGGCACCACCTCTCTACTCTCCCAGAGCAAATTCAGTGCCTTGAGCTGCAACAACTGAACTGAACAGGGAGGTTTTCTAACTCGGCTCTGAGGACCCTGGAGCTGGGATGGCAGCAACTCTGCAGCCACATGGCTTCTGGCACTGACAGTATATCCCATCTATTTCCATGTTCACCAACCCCTGTTTCAGCATGGGCTCACCCTGGGTCAGAAATATTCCACAGTGACAGAAGAGCAGCTTTCCCCTTTTCAAGCTAAGCTCCTTGGTAACTACAGGCTGGCTGTCTCAGCTCCCATTTGAGCAGAATTAGCACTGCTGGTGGGGCTGGTGCTGCCTCCTCTGAATTTGTAAGATTTGCAAAAGTGGAGAAGCGGCTCTGAATGGGTTAATGTGGCAGAAAGAGAAATAGTTTGCGGCATTTTTCTGTATTCGTTTTCTTTGAGGGATAGGGAACGGTTTTATTTCACCTGGAATGTCATCAAAACAGGTTTTCCAACTCTGCTTCGAGTCCAACACAGACATAAGACAGATGTTGATATACATTTTTCAGTAATTTTCCTATCCAACTCTCTTGGTGTTCACTCTATGACTCCTGCATAATTCAGGTTGCTTACAGTGGTTTGATGTTCTCTTTGAATTTCTTCTTGTTTGTTTGCCCTCGCCTTTGCCACTGACTAACATCACAATACTTCACCACCAGTCCGGGGACTGCTACACCCATGCTTCAGCAGCACATTCCCAGGGCTTCTCTGCAGTCCCAGCCCTGGTGAGGAAGCTCTAAATCCTCTGGGTCTTCAGTGAGGCATGCTGGAATCTCCAAAGAGCAACGTTCCTAACAAAACCTAAAGGAGGGTCTCAGTGTACTGTTATCAGTAAGGCTGTTTTTCTCCAGACCATGACCCACTAAGGATGAGGGATTTGCATCATTTAATAAGTGATACCACTGCTTAGACGTGTGTGTCTGAGCTAGTTTTGGAACAAAAAGTAACTCATTGCATAGTTGTGAGGTGACAAAGTGTCTAAGAGGCTGGGCTAGTGGGCAGTAGAAACTTTCATAAATTAGTCATCTCTTTAAACTCTCTCAGGTTCACCACAAGCAAGAACAGCTTTACTGGTCAGCTGACAAGTGCAGCTCACTTTCTAACACAGCACAACTAAAACAATCACAGCTGTCACCCTCTCTTAGTGGGCTCAGCAGTGAGATGCTTGACAGAGAATTATTGCCTTGTTTTGTCAGCGGCCATTCCAGGTGAGGACTGAAACACACATGAATTCATAGCAAAAAGCCAGCAGCCAGTTACATGAGAGCTGGATCCATCCATAAAGGATGTAGGCACTGAAGTGTGTAATCTTAGAAGCTCTGGTGTCTCCAGTGTCTTCTGAACCCTGCTTTAGGTGCCAAGATTCCCAACACCTCAGCAGGAAGCCCTCTGGAAGCACTTACCCTGGTCTGGTCCATGAAGGCAACTGAGGTGCCACAGAGGGATTCCTGCTTTCAGGCTAAAGGCAGTACTGCAGCCCCAGCCCTGATGTGCCTTATCCCTCCCATGGAGCCAATCTAAGGCATAAATAAAAACTCAAAATTTCATCCTCCAAATCAATCTGCACATTGACACAAATCATTTGCTGTCTTAACTTTACATTCTTAATCTCTAACAATGCTAGAAAGAACTTGAATAAGAGTTTCTGTCTCCTTTATTAGCTGCTTTTTACAGGTGTCCTCTTGTAGATATAAAAAAAGCTTCAGAATACACTGGGTTTTGTTTCACAGAATCATAGAATTGTTGAGTTTTGAAGGGACTTTAAAGATCATCTGCTTAGGGGTTGGAACTATATGATCTCTGAGACCTCTTTCAACCTAAACCATTCTGTGATTCTAAGTTTCTGTAACACTAAAAACTGTCCTATGTTCATTGCTGCAACAGTGAAACATAAACATTTAAAAAACCAAACAAAAAAACCACCAACCAGCCAAACAAAACAGAGAAGAAGAGGCAGGATTAACAGCTCGGGCTGAACAGAGATCTTTCAAAAAGAGCATCTGTGCTCAATGAATGTCAGATCTGTCAGCAGAGCTGACAAGATAAAATGCTTGCCCTGTATTTAATTAAATTTCACAGCTCCTAATAAACACATAAAAGCATACAAAGGTGTGTTTCAGTAGCAGAACTTGCAGTTTTATTACAATGTACTATTACTGCAGCAGGAGAGCAGGTTATATTATCCTTAAATAGCATCTAACTGGAAAATAGGCAGATTGGGCACTACCTATTGGCAAACAGACTAATTCCTCCATTTTACCTGTAGTGCATAGTTAGAAGCCCTCAACAATATTCTGTTCTACTGCAAAGGTTGCAGAACTGAGCTTTTGGAGATAAGAAATTTCATGCATTTTTCTGCTGGTTTAGAGAAAGGTTTTGATGGCTCTGTTCATGCTGAGTAGCAGCACAGAGCTGCACGTAGTCTCAGCAAGGATAATATACCAGCTTGCGTGGTTAGGTATCTCATCCCAGCCTCATCTCGTGACAAGACACAGCGTTGCCTGCAGAGGGTAATGAACCTGCTTTCATAAACAACAGTAGTTGTCTGATGGTGATTCATACTGTTAAACCTGCCTTGCTGTTGCTGAGGTCTTAATCCTAGTTCCTTGTTTGTGTGCAGTCATATTATAATTGAATGCAGTCTCTCCACTGCATTCAACAAACTTGTCAACAACTGTCTACATCCTTCACTTGGGATGAACTCCCTTTATGTAATTTCCCTGTAAGCATCCCTTTTTCTCTGCTCTCTTGGCTGCCTTACTCATGTCCATCTGCTAACATGGCAGGACGCTGCTTCCAGATCCTTGCTCCAGCAGAGGTCCTGGGAGAAGTATGGGTTATGCAAGTAGCCTGTTTAACACAGTCTCATAAGTGAAAAGGTTTTCTGTGTCATCTCCAAGGAATTTGCAACCTGTCTCTCTTCATGCTTTGTTCATACTGCAAAACCACTGTGCTGTTCCTACAACAGCCAGTGTTGTCTGGGCCAGATGGGCTTTGTTTCTCAGCTGGAAAAGGTCTGAGGTGATTCAGATCTTAACAGCCTGGAGATCCCACATCAGGGGAGTAAGGAAATAGAAGTTCAAGTGTTTCCTCTGTCCAATATATATAAAGCTCTTGCTTCCATATCCCTGTGCCTGATGAAAGGTCAGAAGAGTAGCTTTGAAGTGGTTCCTGTTTTGCAAACTTAAGTCTGAGTCAATACACCATCAATTTGTCTTAATTTCCAAGGTAGCAAGCTGAAAGTGAATTACATTTGGCAGATTTTTCCAGGAAGCTGACTTTTTCTGAGTAAAGAGTAGGCAGTTCATAACCATAATAATATGCTTATTAGCAGAAAAGAAGGTAAAAATAAATGAGGTCAAAAGACCTTCTGGTGACTAATATCTTGTTACTCATTGGACCATAAAAATCACTTGAGCTGGACAAGAGCTTGCATTCCTTCTATGTAAATATCACGCTGGGGAGGGCTGGTAATACTTTTTGACCAAACTAAACGGCAGAATCAGAAGTGCCTGTTTACTCTAAGAAAGCAAACATCTTCAGTTGTACAACCTGCCTTGAAACTATCAATATGTTACAGTGCTTGCTGTCATGAAAGTAAAGAAAAACATTCACACGTGTGAAGCTTCATTCAAGTGGCTCTTCAAAGTACAAAGCATAGGCTAAAATTGAAAGGTTTGTGCACAAAAAGGTCATAATATACTAGTGCATTCAATCAAATGTGCAAGATCTAGAAAATGTACCCCTTTTTCTTCACCAAAAAGGGAATATTTCAATAGAAAAAAAGCTACAATTCAGTTGCTAAAAGTCCAACAGTCCATGCTAAAAGTCTTTGACAGAGTTTGCAATAAATGGAACTGTTTGCTACATGAACAGCTAACTGGGGTGTTTGAAGATGTACGAAGAAAGCAAAATAAATAAAAAAATCCGCATAGGAAAGAAATTGGAGAGTTGCTGTCTGTGTTTTTTTAGTGGAGCTCACACGCATGGCTGCATAGAAATTCCCTCTCATTCCTCAGTTCAGAATATGAAGAAATCTCTCTCCACTTCCCTATGCCATGCAGGAGAGGTGTGTTCAGAGCCCCTGAAGTTCATCAATATGATACAGAGTGGCACAGAGCAACTAGCTCAGTGGCTAAGATTTATTCCTTGTGAGTAGAGCTAGGCTCTGCTACTTCTGAAGCTTGTTCAGTTGATATTAGCAGGTCTTACCTTTGTTATCTGTGTTATCTACAACACAGCACAGCTATGCCTCCAGAGAGAACCTGGGGCTCTGCATGCAGCTCTGGAGGCCTCAGCACAGGAAAGACAGGGACCTGTTGGAGCAGGTCCAGAGGAGGGCCGCAAAGGTGCTCAGAGGGCTGAAGCACCTCTTCCGTGAACACAGGGAGTTGAGGGAGTTTCAGTTGCTCAGCCTGGAAAGGAGAAGGCTCTGGGGAGACTTTCTAGCAGCCTCCCAGAATTTGACGGGGCTTATAAGAAATATGGGGATAGAGTTTTTAGCCAGTCTTTAGCCAGGCCTGTTGTGATAGGACAAGGGGTATGTGCTTTTAAACTAAAAGAGGACAGATTCAAACTGTGTATTAGGAAGAAATTTTTACTATGAGGATGGCCAGGTACTGGAACACATTGCACGCAGAAGATGTGCTACCCTATCACTGGAGGTGCTCAGAGTCATGTTGGATGGGGCTTTGGTCAACCTGATCTAATTGAAGATGTTCCTGCTCATTGCAGGGAGCTTGAGCTAAATGACCTTTAAAGGTCCCCTCCAACCCAAACTATTCTATGATTTTATGAAATAAATCAATCCCAATGAAAAAAACAGAAACAGTGCTATCTCTATTATGACACTTTTTCATCACTGCTGAGTCTCAGAGTGGCCATTTTCAGGAAAGCAGAGTCACTGCTCTTCCTAAGGAAAGAAGAAAATGCAGTGAAATGGAACTGGAAAGAGAAGAGGTGGGCATAGATGAGGGCTAGTGGGAAGAGGGGAACATGTCAGTGTAAATGTTCCTGAGAATGCCTGGAATCTTGATTGCTGGTGAATAAATCTCAACAAAGCTGACAGCTGCAGGGAAGCTTGGAGAGTTGGTCTAAGGTATGAAATGAGACGAAAAAAAAGGAGAGTTTTTCAAATTGTCATCTCTGTGCTGTTGTCTTATTACCAGTTCTGACACAAATATCATCAAGCAAAGATTTATACCGTGCTCTCATTCTAGTTATTTTTATAATTGGATGCTAAATATATATAGAGCTCATCTTTCAGATATTTGAAGTCCTTCCAAATCAGGTGGTAGCTCTTTTGGAACTAAAGGTTCCACTAGCCTGCCCAAACATGCATTCCTCCCCCACTAATGCTGGACTTCAAATACTTCAGCCTTGGTCCACAGATGAACTGGTCCTGGGAAATCTGCAGGTGTTCACATAATTTCTTTGGGGTAGTTTATTAGGTTCTTTACATTCAAGCTTAAGATGAAGATCTAAGTTTTATCAATATCGTGAAACTTCTTAGCATTTGTTACAGACAGAAGATTGCTTTGGTCACAGCCTGCTTGGCCCAGATTGTAATCAACCATGAAATCAGCTGCCCTCACTGTCCAGATCAGCATCATACTGGACTGGGTGGAGCCTTGAACTGTGCTGAGCATGCTGTCACTCAGGAATTCAAATGCCTGTCCCCAGGGAGCAAGAGCCCATCCATGTCAGGGGGTGCTGCCCTGCATGAGGAGAAATAATGTCATGGCAAACTGTGAAATGCACAGACTGAAGCAAACCTTGTGATTCATAGAAGAAAACAGCAAAAGAGAAGGAGAAAATATAGAGAACAAGGCCTTGTTAACAAGACTAATAAATGAGATCACGCTGTGTTGTCCTGGGGGAGAAGCAAGGGGAACGGCACAGAGAGCCAGTACAAATGAGACAGTGGATCTGAGTGGAAATAAAGAACCACACCACTGGTGAGCATCTGAAAAGGTCAGCAGAAAGCCTTGGCCTCACTGTGCCTTTGAAAGAACTTGAGATTAAGAACTCAGTCCAAAATGGTGCCGTACTCTGGAGCCAACCTTTCATGGCACCTTTCCCTGGGTCCCCTTGCAAAAATCTGCAGAGGGCTTTTTACTAACTCAGCTTTGTTTGACCAGCAAGAGAGAGCTGGAGCTCAGCAGAGCCTTTTGTCCTGCAGTGCTTGTGTAGGTACACCTGCTCCAAGGGGAGCGTTTTAGAAATTCAGCACATAATGAACAGCCCCGTATAATCACCCAATCAGCACTAAGACAAGCAAGGATTCCAGGGCTGAGGGGTTGCTACTGCAAGCAGATGTCTCACCTAAGTGAAAGCTCCTTAGATCAGATGGTCATATTGTCTCCATGGGAAAATCATGATTACTTTGACAAAATGTGGATTAAAAGAGGAGATGGAAAATAATCACCCTTTTCCCATTATCTGTGATATTTCTTTCATCTTTTCCCCCATTAGCTTACTGAATCATTTCAAATGTGACCTTGTTTCTTTGCCCCTGGCCCTTCATTTTCTGTCTCCAAATCATTTTTCAGGCATTTAAAAGCTTTCCCTCCTCCTCTCTTATTTTATCGCCAATTAGATTTTTTTTCTCTGAGAAATCTGAGTCCTAGGGACCCAGGAGGAGTAATCTGGCACAGCTTTATTGGTGGGAATGGAGCTCTGCTGATTTCTTCCAGACAGGGAACTGGCTCAAAGGTTTCAGAAGTGCTTGCCTTGGTGATGCTGCCTCTCCACAGGGCTCTTGCTGTGCAAACTGATATCTTCAGTCGCTGGTTTATACAGGAGGTACTGACAACCCAAAGAGGCAAGGCAAGAGGGTGATAAAGCTGTAGGTGTCTGCATGCAGGTTTCTGGTCAAGTAGAATCAGGAAATAGAACTTCCTAGATCTCACCCTACTGATTTTTAATCTGCCCCCAAATGCCCTATAGTGCCTGTGAGGGGTCTTTCTGCCTTCAGCTGAAAGCTGGCGTTCAATCCCACTGCACTCATTGCTGTGCAGTGGGTGAAAACTCTTGACCCACATCTGAATCAATGCATGAAGTCATTGTCAGAAAAGAGTTATCTACAAGGAGCAAAGCAAATTTATGGAATAATTTCTATTTTTCTGTTTGCTCTTTGTCCTCCACTATCTTCTCATAGTCCTCTAGATGATGGGAGTTTTCTCAAATGTATTAATTTTGGAGATTTCTTTCCTTGGAGATCAGCTGAAGAAATATCTTTGGGAATATGCACAATTTGTTATTCATAAGTCACGCTCTGTTGCTTAGTCATAAAGCTGCTTCCCAGTTCCCGGATGGAAGCATTATGTAACATCTGTGCTCCACATAAGGGCAGTAGAGGGACAGGCTCCACATGCTCATGTACATCTAGGCAAATATACACATATATCTGTGTGTGTTATCAAATACTCATAGACCTAAACCAATCTAAATCATATAACTTCTGCTTTCAGCAGTATGTTTCTCAGATCTATGGGGAAACTACTGCAGACCAAAAGGTCTGGAAATGTGAGCCTGCACAAAGTAGTCCAAACCACCCTGGAATTATTTTTGTTCTATTGGCAGAGTAAGGAAACAAAATGTATCTGTTGAGTCCAGTGTTGAGAATCAGTATGTGGTACAAGAAACAGCAAACTCCTGCCTTGCAAGAGCTTTGTGGCCTCCTGTTCAATCCACGGCTCCAGCCAGGGCAACCCAAAGACTTCTGCCACCCATATCAGCAGGCTAGAGTCAAATGAGACTCAAAGTCCATCTAGAAGTCACTGTAATTTTAGGGGAGCCATGGCAGCTACCTAGACAGAACAGAAAGAGAGAGCAAGAAAATACACAGCACCTGGCTACAGCTCACAGGCCAATTTGTAGAATTGCTTTCCTTTTTAATATAAAAGGGTCATTACTGCCCACATGTCCTTACGTGTCAGCCATGTCCAGGCCCTGCTGCTTATCCAGGCCACATTGCTTACCCAGATAATTAAGTCAGAGCATGGTTGATTAAGAAAGCAGAATTCCTTCACTTTTCTGTGGCTGAGTGCATACACCCTGGTGAGAACACCACAATTTCCCCTGCACAGGGTGAAAAATAAATACACATGAAAAAAGAAACTAAGAATAGAAATAAATAAGCTGGAAAATAAGGCTTCTGTCTTGTAAATCAGATCCAATGGCTTTTACCACACCTGCTTATATACATGCAGTAACACAGTGCCCCCTACACCTCAGCACATATTTATTTCAGAATTAGCTGTGCACAAGTGATGCCAAAGCAACACCATCATTTGCCAGAACACCTGGTTTCCCCTGCAGAGGTTTCAGATCCAAAAGCTGAGATCTGACAGGTTTTTCATGGTATGATTACAGACATGTAAATTGGAGGCAGCCAATTTCATTTTGCTCCCAAGCTTTAAGAAATGTAAATCTGGGTCCCTGAAATATTCTAATTACTTTTCCCCTGATGGATCTTTGTGGCTTGAATAACACTAAAATTGCATGACATTCCACCCCCAGAAAATACATAATTCATATCTGCAATCCAGCATCTGTATAAGCCCTGTTCAACTTCAGGGAGAGCATTAATTTCAGAATGAGGGAATCCCTTGTTTCTTTATAGGGGTAAAAATGTAAATTTCCCAAAATGTAAATTTATATCAACTGCAATTTCCATGTTATTCATCCACAAGGAAGAAAAGACCATGCTGGTGGTGTGTGCTGCACCAAGCTGGTGGTTCACATATCAAAATATGTTCTGCTTGATCAATGTCATGCTGGCACCTCAGACTGATTGTGTCACCTTCACTGACACCAAAACTGACACTGAGACAGGTGACTGCAGCAGGGGGGCAGCTCATGTGGCATTTGCTGGGTGGGTGACTTGGGCACCAGTGGGAGTGGAGAGCAGAGATGGCATTTTACAGTGGTTAAGTAAAGCGACATTCCCCTTGGCATATTTTGATCAGTACAAATGTAGAGATCTCTCTCAATTGCTTTGGTTTCATAACAGTCAGCTCCCAGGTTAGAAGCAGAGATAATTCAGGGGCCTGCAACACAGACTGCATTTTCTGGCAGACAGAAATCTGGAGTTTTCCATAAATGCACGAAAGGAACCGGGGAATTAGGCAGAATGCTCTAATAATGGCTGTGAAGTGTGCATGAGATGCAGACGTGATAAAAGTATATTTGTTCATATCACTTCGGTGCAGCACCCTCACTTCAACTTTGTATTTATTGTATCCCTTTGAAATGGAGCTGCTTTGTAAGTATAATTAAGAGCGGGTGCCCTGCACTTTGCAAACATGGGGATGCTGCCATGGCAACAGCAGGGGAACGCAGGGAAGCAGCTCTCTCTGATGGATGTAATTACATAGCAAGCATGTATAATGCCTTTAAATACAGTTTACTTTTGCATGAAGGAGGTATATGATGGATATTGTAAGTTCTGTGTGTGTTTCAAAAATGCTCTTTGCATGTGTTGCAAGCTCATTTGTAGCAGATTGAGCATGTCAGGAGGGAGACACCACTGCGTGGCAATTGGGTTGGGAGTGAGGGATCAGGGGGTTTGACCTCTCCCAGGCTCAGAGTAGGGTTGTTCTCTACTTCATTTATTTCTGTTGTATTTCAGAGTTGTATTTCAAAGCCAGGCTTTGTAAATATAGCTGATTTTACTGCTTTAGGGTTAGAAGATTCAAGTTCTTAATGTATGTGTCTTACTTTATTGAAGTTTGGAGCCCTTCTAAGGTTAAAAGAGAATTTTCAGGTAAGTAAAATTCCCCGTTGTGTCAAGCCTCAGGAAAACTGGTGTGCACAGGCAGCTCCACTGAGTAACTAATTGCCACAAGCATTAATCCTGGCCCTGCATTCCTCAAACATTAACCCTCTATGCCCTCTTCTTTCCAGGGAAGCATTTTCCATATGGAGGGAACAAAGGGCCGAAACCTGAGCTCCCAGGGATGTAATTCCGTAAGGCAGGTGGTGTCCAGCCACCTCTGTCCCTGTGTTTAAATGCATTGTTCAGTACCATTTCAGACAGCTCAGCCAGAAGCCTTCAATAAGGGAATGGAAATGGAGATTTATGGGAATGGAAAGAATAATTTTTCCTTCCAGGGCATTCCTTGGAAGGGAAACTATATGTAACAAGGTGGGGATTATAGAAAGCTAAGCAATATACAGCTATATATAGCTAACGCAAGAGGAAAAGTGGAAGGAATCCTTAGGGCCAAGGATCCTGTCATGAGGCCAAGAGGCAGGAAAGCTTGGCACAGCTCTCACCAGTTATCAGTCTATCTCACAAGAGATATGAGCTCCCTTTTGGAGCCTGAGATCATCAGGGTAAAGCCACTGGCCCTGTGAAACTCCGCACATGTATATAGTGTCAGAGTTTTGGAAATTGAACAGCAGCTTACAAATCATAGGCAATATTTTCACAGATAAAAAGAGAGAAACCCTCTAGAAATGGAAATATTGGGATCCACAGAAGAGTCTTTAGTGGAATGAGAAAATTACATCAGGTTGAGGTGCAGTGGCCCAGGAGGGTGCCCCCACCCCCCGCCATGGGTTGTGTGACATATTACAAAAGACCTGTGCATTTGCAATAACACAGTTTTCTCTGGTAGCACCAAGACATTGAAAAATCACTCTTTTCTTGGTAACTACAAGATTTTGTTTTAAATACTGTCATTTAAAAGCCTGTCAAAACAGGCTATTTTTTATTACATTCTCAGACTGCCTTTACTAAAACTAAAGAGCCAGATCCTTTGCAGGCATGATTTGAAAGAAATCAATATATTTGTGGTGACTTCCACCAGCTGAAGACTTCAGGCCCAAAGTACATAGGAAGATGCTCTCAGCTAATTATTTTTATCATCCCACTCACATTTTCTTGTCTTAGAGGTCTTAGCACAGAAATTCATATGTCTTGTCCTTTTAAATTGTGATGAAATTCTCTTACACTAATTTTTTCTCACCTTTTCTCACACTAGACAAAGAAAGAATAAAAGTTAAAAACAAAAAAAGTCCACTTACAATCCAGTTATTTCATTAAGACAAGAAATAGAAAATTAAATATTAAAAATGGTTTTGAAGCTTTAATTTTATTTTTTTTAAAAAAGTAAACATTTTGACTAAAACTTGTTTGCTTAAAAGGCTTGCCACTTATTAATGCTGTCATTTGCCTGCACTTTGTCCTTTTGTTCATTATTGACACTATTAAATGGACAGTTCAGTGCAGCCTCCCATTCAGAACACTTCTGCATGTACAAATCTATTAGCAAAACCAAAAAAAACCCCAGGAATTTACTTCTGTAAAAGTTCATCAGTGTTCTAGATTGCTAAGTACTGAAGCATCTAATGTCTGGAAACAGGACTTTCCTAAAACCTGGAGAAAAGACTGGCTTGTGAGCTTGCGTCCCTCACAATGACTCAGAGACAGACTCCTGACTAAGAGAATTTCATTGTTCATTCCACAGCATGTTTCTAAATTGCAAATCAGTAAAAGCACTATTCTGTACTCTCAAGCGAACATACGAATATGCATTTTTTATTGCATTCTCATTGTTTTCTTTTCCTTTATAAACCAAGAAATGAAAGATTAAAGAATTCAGTGTGAAGGGAGCTGAAACTGTTGCTGCAATCAATTTTAGCCATATGTTCATTTTTATGTATTTAACCCCCGTTTTCCCCTTTTCATTCTCCCTCTTCCATTCTCTGTTCTACAGCTGTTCCATCTATGTTTACAGCCTGAAACTGCACAAACACACCCTCTCGAGCACAGAATATTTTTGATAACTTAGTTTTCGTTTTAAGGTTAAGCAGTGGAAGACTAAAATCTTACTGCAGTCTCCAGTTATTACAGTAATGTAATTACAAAGAATACCTGAATCCCTTTTATCAAGAATTGCCATCACCTTCGTTCACTTCTAAATCACATTTTAACACTTAGAGGCAACATTATGTCTTTTTCTCTTTTTCCTTTCCTCTTTTCTTTTTTTCTTTTCTCTTTTCTATTTACAAGGTTTACATTTCAGTTTTCTCATTTTTAACACTTGCATGCACATGAACAATAATCCAGGGGATGTCTCCCCCTTTTGCTCCTCCTGGTAAAGGAATTCTCCAGTTGTTAATCCAGTGCATCACAGGAACTGTTGGAATTTTGATTCTCGTAGTAACTGGATAGTGAAACAAGTGTAAGGCAAGTATAGGACATTAGATTTTGAAACAAGATTTTAAAATGATACTTTCTCACCTTTAAAAGCCCCAAAGGAATGAGTGTACAACAAATACCTACCATTTACCTGGCAATACAGAGCAGGTAATTGGGACCAGGGCCACATGACAGCATGTATTTTTCTTTGAAGGCTATACACACAGTACAATTCCCCCTGGCTCACTGTGGAAAGTTTGACCTGCAAACTCCAAGTCAATGAAAATTTAAAAAATCTTATGGCTTTTCCTCTTTGGATATCATCTTTAATCAGGTTTGTTTGCATATGGAGTTAAAAGTTGAGCTTAAAACTACAAAGTAAAAATACAAATTCTCTCTCCAAGGGCTGTTTTTATGATTCAGACTGTAGTAGCTCTGAAAATGTCTTCATTTTCAACTTATGATAAACCTCTCAGAGCTTGAATTTAAAGACCCCACACAATGAAACAAGACCAAAATACATAGCATGTTTTGATGATTGGCTCCCACACGCTGGAGCTGGTTAAAAAAGCAGCTTTTGACTTGCAAACATGTTTTCTCTACCAGCCAAAAAACCAGGGGTAGATCCTGTTTAAATTGCTGGGCTTCAGTGCCACAGTGGCCTCTCCACACACCATCCCTCCCGAGCAGTCTCAGCTCCGGTGTGTGTGCGGGGCAGGCTGGGCTGCAGGAAACGCCTTTCAGGACAAAATCAGCACACACACCAAAAACACAGGGATAAGAAGAGACTGTGAGAATTTTTACCATACGATGAATTCTTGCCCATGAAAAGGAAACTCTAGGTCATATGGTGGCCTTGGCTCAAAAGTGGCATCCTACAGATCGTTCATGCTTTCTGAGCATCAGCAAAATTCTGAGGCTGGTGCATTGAAAACAGCAGCAACCTCATCACTGATTTCCATGTGGAGACTTGAACTTCTGACTTTGCCCCTCCTTTCTTACTACGTTTTTGAATATTTCCCCATACAAAATCTAAAATTTCAAGGATGTGTTGAACACATAAAATATCAGTATAATTCAATCCACTAGATCAGTAGATGTCATTACGCAAATAGGATAAGAAACTTCAATTTATATATCAATAAAGATAATTAATTATGCTTTCAGTACTTTCAGTGCAAAGGAACACATGCTCCCATTCTGAGATTTCTTTGCTGGTCCTTGATCCTCTATTTTCCAAGTGTTCATGTGCTAGAAATTACTTTGCCTGGGCTTTGTTGACACAGACTTATCAGACAAAAGCACAATATTTCAGGGTACAAGGAAGGTTTTCCAGCATGCTCCACTGGGCAGAATAAACACCAACCCCTTCTTGAAACCCATCTGCATCCTGTGTTCAACAGCTCCAGCATATTCTTAATCAGAAAATAGCAATCATGAGGAGGCCAACTTTCCTCCATGGAGCAAATGAACTGTTGATTAAAGAGGTTGATGTTGGTGAGTATGCTGCTGCTAGAACGGTCCGATTTATTAATGTGAAACAAATGACCTCATGAACATGTCACTGAAAAGATGTGTTCATGAGAAGATGTAGATTTGCATGAATTTATTTTCCGTATGGAATTGATTAGCCAAAGTGAATTAGTTTGAGGATTTTTGTTTGCATCTGTTCACTTTAAATATTTATTTATTTTCTAAGTAAGAGAAGGAAATCCTTTAATCAGTAGTTTTATAAACAAAAAGATATTTTTTCTTTTTCATACACTTCATAATTTTGAATTTTATGTCAGTGGCACAGATGAGGCAGGAGAAGGATGGGTCCCAGGAGACTGGTTTTTTTTGTTTGTTGGGTTTTTTTTTTGTGAACTTTCTCAGCTTGCCCTTGGCCCAGCCCTTGCTGCTTGACAGTGCTCTGTAGTTAAGATGGGCAATCAGGGTAATGTTAAATTGAAGAATGTCATGTCACGTGGAGCCACCTGAGCTAACACCATGGGAATATTTAGGGTTCAGGCTAACATCCCTACGTAGGCAGAAGGGCATATTCTGTGATGATAAACCTCTGGAAGCACAGGTAGATATAAATATGTTTAGGAGATATATAGGTATTTGCCAAGAAGAAAACCCTAACAAGACACAGGTTTTTCTCTGGCATCATCAAAGCAGGTAAAGGAACAATTCCATTGGTAAGCTAGTTTTTGCTGGGGTAGAGTTGATTTTCTTCACAGTAGCTGTTAAGTGACTGTGTTTTGGATTTGTGATGGAAAGAGTGCTGTAACACCAAAATATTTTAGCTATTGCTAAGCCCTGCTTGCACAGCCTCAAGGTCTTCTCTTCTTTTCACCCCATAGTGAGCAGGCTGGAGGTGCACAAGGTTTTGGGAGGGGACACAGCCAGGGCAGCTGATCCCAACTGACCACAGGGGTGCCCCACACCATAAGATGTCATGTTCAGCACATGAGCTGGGAGAAGAACAAAGGGGGACATTCAGAGTTATGGCCCTTGCCTTCACAAGCAGTTAGTACTCAGGATGGAGACCATTTCTTGGGAACAGATGAACACCTGCCTGTCATGGTTGCCCACGACCATAATACATATGTCACAGTTGAGACAGATCCAATACTTTTCAGAGAACTGAACTTTGTTCAGGCAGCTTCTCTCAGCTTTCTGTTTTCTTCCATGGGCAGCATCACATAGCCTTCTGATTCATTCTACTTTCTGCATGACAAGCTAACTCCTTTCTGTTTCCTTACACAGCCACTTATCCCTGTCTGTTCCTTGTTCAACATCTTACCTTCTCTGTTCCTCTCCCTGTTTCCTTTTAGCACAACCAGCAGCCTCCAGCACATCTTCCCAGCTCAGCAGACAGATCCCAACTGACTCAGGATCAGCCAACCCCCTCTTTATTAGGACTTGTCCTTATTGGTTTCAGCTGTGGCCTATCAAGGGCTAGACTGCTTCTAGTCTTCTTATAATTAGTACTGCTGCCCACACCTGCCTGCTGATGGTAAGTGCTGAATGATTTTCCTGTTTCAGTTTGCTTGTGTGAGCAGCTTTTTTTTACCCGTTAAACTCTACCTTAGCCCCTGAGTTTTCTCAGTTTTACCTTTTTGATTCTCTCCTCATCTCAATGGAGAGGGTGAATGAGTGACTGTGAGTTATCTCCAGTGGCTTAGATGCCAGCTGGGGTTAAACCACAAGAATTTTTAAAACCTATTTGTACTGTAACTTCCAAGGAGCAGGGAGTTTTGGAAGTAAATATAAGGCCTGGCTGACAAAGTAAAGACAGGGTTGCACATTGGGCACAGACAGATGTTGATGGTCAAGGTATTCCTTTGTGCTCAATTTCACTTCTGTAAAATACAAAAAGCTACATTGTACCAGGTCACTTATGGTAAAGTTCTGCATCTCATTTGAGCTATGTGCATTTGTGGGGGGTTTTGTGTTTTTTTTCACTTTTTCTCTAAATGCTCCCATTTTGTTTGGAATGCCAAAGATAGTTGTTGGAGTGGATTTGTATAACTTCCTGTCAAATCAGTGTTTAGTCTCAGAAATGTCTTTTGTTGGCAAGTCACAGAAAGTTACATAGCATGGTTCGCTGTGGAGATTTAGCTAATCTGATTTAGCATGAAGTACTTGCCAAATTTGCAAGCCATTGGACTTCTTGTCAGACAGTGAGTTCCAAGACCTTGTTTTACTTTGGGGGGACTTAGACTCTTAACAGGCTAAGGAGTTTGTCTTCTCCTGTGTTCTGCCTATTGTCTACATGGAAGAAAATGGAGGGGGCTTAATCTCTATTTATTCTGAAGCATCCAAAGCTAAAATTCATTTAGGAAATGGACTTCAGGGATGATACGGATGACAGTTTCCAGAATTTAACTCTGATATCAGTAAACTCAAGTTAATGAAGTCAGCTTACTTCCTTTGTTCAAAACAATTCAACAGAAAATCAATAAAATAGTCTTCCTATTTCTTCACTAGAGAAAAAAAGAAGTTAAATTAGGGCATACTGGCAGCAGTCTGAAGAAAGCAATTCCCTGTCTTTATTTGACACTTATTTATTAGTTTTGTTGAATGACAGATGTGAGACAAATAGAAGAAAGAAGCTGCATACCAAAAAAAAAAAAGTATCGGAGTAACATATTTATACATGTGCACTAAGCTTTGACCCTTTGTTCTGACAGCCAGTACTTAGCAAAACCCCCAGTGCATATTTAAGTGGAAATATAAAATAGGTGGTTTTGTAACAAAATCTTTGAAGTTGGCATCTTTTACAATAGGTAGAAACTGGAGATATCTGCATCCAGATTTTCCCAATTATAACTGATACTGCACTTCCCCTAACTTAATGAGAAATTATTAATGACTTTTGTACAGAGCCCTTAATTAGGTTCTTCTGCATGGATGTGTCAGAAAGCTGTAGCCTGGCATGTGAGAACCTTTTAATGCATAACTGAGATGCCTTTATTCAGAAAAGAGTGTTGCAGCTTACTGCACTGCTTAAACTGAAAATGTGTTTATCTTATGAGTTATTTGTTTCACAGAGGCAGTTAAAGGATTACATGACTGACTCTTACTTGTGGGGCCGGAATGGAAAAGGGCCTTAAATGAAGGTGGTTTACATCTTCAAGAGCTTTTATAATAGAACCAGAGGACAGGGCCCAGATAGTGTGGAAAGAGGGAGGAATAGGATCCCAGAAACTTGGCATGTGTCAGTCTCCCTAAGAGCTGCTCAGCCCCTGATCCAGGGAAGCACCACACCATCCCTGGCCCTTTGTCTGGAATTCTGTGTGCCAAGACTAAACCTTTCCCACAAAATACCCTGATGGTTCTTCCTGCCTGCTGATGAGAGGACTGGAGAAATCCCCAGGATGGTACACAAAAATAGCTGCTCAAAACCTGTAATTCTTTTTTACAGACCTGCAGTCCTTACTCATCTAGTCTATAGTCATTTGAACAGTTTTCTTTAAAAGTTCAAGTGAATAATTACTGAATATGAAACATCCATCTGGTCACAGCCTTAGATTTCATCAGAGCACAAAAGTGGGCTTAACAGTGATTACACACTTTACTTTTAATTTCAGTACCCAAGTGTGTCTCATGCTTCTTAAATTGATTTTTTTTCATCTACTTATGATGCTATTTCCTATTTCTGACTTTGTAGCTACTTTGGTCATTTGCTCTGTCAAACTTCATTCTCCTGCTTCTGCTCACTCTGGTTCCAGCATAGAGGGATTTCTCATCATCTTTGGATGAATCTCAGCTCTAGGTACCCTTATGGGGCTCTGTGTCAGTGGAAATTTTCCAGGAATGTATAGAAGAGCTGGGCCTTCAAATTTTGTGCTGATCTGTTTTGACTGTATTTGCTTATTAGAATCATATGATATGATTGACTTTAAGGGACACTGCACCAAGCATCTTTTGGGAGAACTGTTATACTAGCAGGCAACTCTCTTTCACCCAACTGTATTTCTCTCTAGACAAAAATTTTTAATGAAGTCACTTACTTTTCTGTCTCAGTAACAGCCAAAAGAAATTTTATCTTTCTAATCTTCTGCTTGCTTTCTAATTTACATGGGAGGAGGAGAACGTCTCCCTCTCCCTTCTCTTAATGTCAAAAGTGCTTTTGAGAGGAAAGAAATAGAAAAAGAAAAAAAAAAGGCAACAAATAAAAACATGGTCTCAGTCATGGAGAAACATCTAATTGTTCAACTTACAGAAGGAAAGCTCAGTGGAAGAGAAAAATGGGGATTGCTGTATTGATATGGCTGTAAAATGTGCAATCCTAGAAACTAAAAAATCTTCTCATGTGCAAAGGTTGATAAAATGAAAATAAATTATCCTTGCACCAAAACATTTCGTTCAATCTTTTTATTTCCTTGCTCTTGCCTTTGATGTTGTCTGTATTTTAATAGTAATTTGCCTAGGGTTTTGGTTTATTTCCTGGGTTCAATCCAAATCCTGTTGGGCAAGCTTAAAGAATATCACCATTCTGCAGCCAGTTGTATCTGATCCAGAGCCTGAAATGGATATTCATGCTTTTGTTACCTCAAGATTAGACTATTCAAACTCCTTGCTGGTTGGTTTCCCCGATAATGCCTTCTATGAACTCCTGCTGTTACAAAATGTGTTTGCTGAAGTGATCCACTGACTGCAAAGTCAGTGCAGCAATTATTAACTGCTTCATTAATTGAATTTAAATTATTCCATGAATCTGCAAAAAGCACAAATAACCTCAGCATACCATTTCCCTAAAAATTTTATTTTGTCACTACAGGTACAGACTGGGTTTTGCCTGCTTCAGCAGTACTTTCATCTGAGAATTGTCTCTGTCATCTTCAGTGGAACACTATGGGCTAAGGTCAGTAACAAGAAATACAGCAGAGCAGGCCTATAACCAGGTAAATCTGTCAGATGTCACACAGGTAGCTTTCATGAATTATATAAGCATTCATTTTAATAGTGTTTCATACTCACTCCAGCTGTTGTAAGCCCACAGGTGGCCTTTAACTACTTGCTACAGGACAACAGAATGAATTTTTTTCAGCATTCCGTGTAGGTTTCATTAGCACCTTTACTAGCACAAAATGGAACAAACCAGCACGAATTTTAACACAGATGCTTTTTTTTTAATTTAATAACAACGAACATATGAATCTGTAGAGAAAAGACCCTTGAATTCACAGAGCTTCTAGCTTTTCATCTATGTGTGTGTCCTTATGAGAAACAGGGAGGCAGGGGAAGAAAAAAGTGCAAGGGAGGCAAGTGCTGAAACATAGACTCAAAATTGCAGACTGCAAACTTAAATGCCATCAAGGTCTAAGCCAGTTAGAAATCCAAGTCTACATTCTGACCTAATCAAATACCTAGTGAATTGGGTGTTGTAGATATGATTATTTATTTTAAAAAACTGCAAACAAACCAAAAAAACCCTTAAAATCTGCTTTTATTTAACACCCTATGTAGTGGTTACAGGACATTCTGATACTGCCTCACCTCTGACTGTCGACCCTCCACTACACCACAACATCCATTCTCCCCCTGTCCCCAGTGCCATGAAGCAGCTGATAGTGTTTACTGACACACTGCATGGCAGCTCTGCCTTTCATGGGCAGAAATCTGCTCTCTGTACTCATGGTATGAGGAGCTGCAGGTTGCCCCTTGATTTGTTACCCAAGTGTGAACAGCTGCACGAGTAACCCATTTTTTTTAAGGCATAACAAACAAAATGAGCATAAAACTTTCAGACAGGTCTTTTGTACATTGCCTGTGGTGCTATGCTTTCCCAGACTACCATGTAATCAGAGAGAGCCTCTCAATACAGAAAGAATAGCGGGAAAACATCCCTTGCAGCAATGCTTATATGCTATTTAAGTGTTTTTAAATTTTGTACCCAGCTGTGTTGCACTGAATTGTGCAAATGGGGATAAAATCAAACTCATTTTCAGCTTCTACTTCTTCAGCGTTTATTTGCATTGTATTGCCAGGGTATAAATGCTTTCACCTGATGTCCTTTATGCACATGTATAAAATATTAAAGAGGGCTGAATCATTTCATTGGAACCACACAGAGTCCACTACTCTTTGCACAGTGAATGCTTCAGAGCAGAAGTCTGAATGAGTAACAGAGATTTATAACGTGCCCCAGAGGTCAAAACACTCCAGTTTTGACAGAACAATGAAGGGATCAAATTCCAAAGGAGAGGGGCCTCCCCTGAGCTCTTCTGGCCTCTGGTCACCCTGGCCATACAATGCAAGGGATTATTCACAAAATACTTCAGTCATTCTCAAGGGGTTTTGTGGTTTACAGAGAAAAAACCCCAGACCCCAACCATGTGGGAGTACACTTGTTAAATCAACACTTCCATTTTTACTCAGAACCAGGTAGATAGCAAAACAATCTCTATTCTTCCCATTATTGTGGCCACTTAAAAAAATAATAAGAAAAGAAAAATAAATAAGAGACCAAACAGGCAGCTGGACTTTCTGTAAAGCATGCATTTAAATATCAGAGATGACTCTAAGGAGAAGTGCTGAATTAGGATGTCATAAATGACTGTGCTAAGAAAGTACTGCTGAAAATGGGATATGGGTCTGGTTGTAAAATCAACTTCAGCACTGTCAGTAACAAGTGACACCTGTGACAAGTAAAAGGTCTGGAGACCCAAAACTAGATCCAGACTGGGCAACTTCTTGGACAAAAATGTTCATTATTCCGTTTCCTCTCAAAGTTTTACTGTTGTCATGACTGCAATGTACCTCAGCACACATGACCTGTCGTGTACTGTCCTCCTGCCAAGGCCTAATGTTACAATAAATAAAACAGGAAAAAATAATTTTACCAGAAGTTATAGAAAATTTTCACTTGAGATCTAACCTTAACTAGGGAAAGAGATAAGAGAAAGATTATCTCCTCTGTGAATCAGTAATATTGGTACTGGTACCAGCAACTTTATAGTGGTTTGGATCAAACTTCTTTTTTTTCCTTCTTAAAGAAAGACCTTAAATTACTCTGGCAAAGACTAATGGCTGAGTGACCTTATCCATTCCAGTTGGGACAATAAAATCTCATTTTGTATTCAGCANTTCATACTTGCCCGTTCCCATCATCTGCAAGGGTTGTGTTCAAAGTTATCCAAGCTAAGAGAAGCCAGCTAAATTTCAAATTGTTTTGCTAGCAATCCAGTGCTGAAGGTGGAGAGATTAATTTAATCATAAAAAAAGGCAACTGATGCAGTCCAAATCCTGTGTGGAACATAAATAAAAGAAGTGTGACCTCAATAGGCAAAAATTAGTGGGTGGTAAGCAAGGTCTTATCAGTAAACAAAGTAAAGAGACAAAAATCTTGTCCAAATACTGATCCTATGAATTGTCAGAAAAAAAACAAAAGGGCTAACAAAACCTTAATGTTTAGAAACATCTGATGGTATAGAAATATGTACACCATTTAAACAGCAGCATCATGACTATTCATGTGGATTTGATATTTCATCCTTGGTCAACTACATGATATTTGTAAATTAACAGAGAGATTACATTCTGAAGCTATTGGCAGTTAAGCTGCTCAATTTTTTCTTGTTCATAAACCAGAGCAACATGCCTTATTTCTTGTGTAGTAAATCAGCAGAAAAGACTGTCATCAACATATTCTGAATTCCCAAGAAAAATAACCATGCTCAAGGTAATGTCATCTGCAAATGCAGCTTTCTCCTTAGCCATCAACCAGAAAGGATCGTGTTGAAAATTGGTAATGAGGTGCAGTGTGGCTGCAGAAACAAGAGGAAACCATGCTGTGAGCCCTCCTTTGACTCAAATAAAACTTCCTGTGCCATTGAAGAGTTTTCTGCCAATGCCAGCCTCCCTGGGATACTGGCAGTCACTAGAGGCAGCCAGCTCTTGGTGAGTGCACTGCATGAAAGGACTGATGGAAGACAATGCAGAGTATTGTGCAGCTTATTAAATCTTGCCAATCTCCTCAAATAAAAGTTAGCTCAAGGCAAAGGTCTGGCTGACAGCTGAACATGAGTCAAAAGTCTCACTAGGAATCTTGGTCTTTGTCATGGAGAGTGTTACAAATTCACTGAGAGAAACTTGCTCTTCGTTAGCAAAATCTTGGGGATTTTTGTACATAGTACAACTTCCCTCGTGCTTGCTTGAAATCTGGTGTCTGGCTGAGATTGAGATTCACTAAATGTATCTGAAACCTAAGGTGTTGGCTCTTCTATGTATTTACTGTGTGTATCCAGATTTTGGAAGAGCGAGTATTTCTAGACTTTAATTTGACCCGTACTTTAATTTAATGTAGGCACAAACTCCACGAGATGAAATGGAGTTTGCAAATTGCATTTACAGCAGGACATTTATTCTAGAGCTGTTTAGGGTACCTTGAAAGTATTATTTTGGCTGTCATGTAGCCCATATGCAATGACACTAAGAATAAACAAAGCAGAGAGGAGTCAGCTACTGCTTTCAAGCTCTTGAGGGAAAAAAAATATAAAGTAAGGAGTCTATAAAATAAACCAAACAGCATATAGATCAAGTAGGGGATTTAAAATCATTTAGATATTGACTAAAAGAACTGTGTTATTGAGTTTAGGGAGAGAGAATGTTTTCAAAATGAGCATAAGCCTTTTCTGAACCACCACCTTGAGATGCCAACAGAGTCAGGACACGTACATTAGAAATGAAGTCAGTGAAATCATCCTGAAAATAAGTGAATGTAGCAGTAAGTGAGAGCTAAATTCACTTAATGAATAAGTGAAAATGGGTAAGTGTAAACGAGACACACAATCGAGCTACTGAGGTAGGTTACTGGGTTAGTGATCTTGAGTTAAGGCTGTTATATAACAGTGCCCTTAATTCCCTCTGACGATATGCACTGGGTCAGTCAGAAAGTAAATATGTTAGAAAATGCTTTCAGCTGTGCAGAAAACAGACTATGCTGCTGTTGAACCATACCCCATTTTTGACATAGAGAAATGTTCTGCTGCACTGTGTGGTATCTTTAAAGGAGATTTAAACACAGATTTTACCTCTCCAACCATTCCTTACAATTATCTTTTATTATTCTCAAAAATGAAATAGAATGTTTCATGCAGGGTTTGTTTTTTTTCCATTTAAAAGTGATTTGAGGACTGCAGACATTTCAAAAGAGGTAGAGAAAACAGTGGGATCTTCTCTTAATCCAGAGTATTAACATTTGGCAAATATGAGTCTGCTTTTCTTGGCAGCATTAGTTCTGAGGAAACTGGAAGCAATTTAAGAGAACACTATGGAAACCTCTTATTAAACTTTGTGGTAATGCAAAAGGGAAGTCAAACTGACTTTAGCAAACTTCCTGGAAAGTCTATTTTTTTAATACCTAGGCACTTTATATATGTTACGGCACATGCGCGAGACAGTACTTAAAGGAGACAGAAGCCCTAAAAACATGCCAGAACATGGAATCATTTAGGTTGGAAAAGACCTCTCAGATAACTAGTTTAACCCTTAACTCAGCACTTCCAAGTCCACCACAAAACCATGTTCATGAGTGTCACATCTACATGTCTTTTAAATACCTTCAGGGATAGAGACTCAACCACTTTCCTGAGCATGCTATTGCAGTGCTTGCAATCCTTTTTGTGAAGGAAGCTTTTCCTAATGTCCAATCTAAACCTTCCCTGGTGCAACTTCAGGCTGTTTCTCCTCATCCTGTCTCTTGTTATTTGGGAGAAGAGACTGACCCCACCTTGCAACAGCCTCCTTTCATGGAGTTGTAGAGACTGAAAAGGTTGCCCCTGAGCCCCCTTTCCTCCAGCATAAACACCCCAGCTCCCTCAGCTGCTCTTCACCAGACTTCTGCTCCAGCCCTTCCCCAGCTCCATTGTCTTTCTCTGGACTCACTCCAGCATCTCAATGTCTTTCTTGTGGTGAGGTGCCTAAAACTGGACACAGGATTTGAGGTGTGGCATCACCAGTGCTGTGTACAGGGGGACAATCACTGCCCTGGTCCTGCTGGCCACACTATTGCCTTCTTGGCCACCTGGGCACGCCCTGGCTCATTTTCAGCACCCCCAGGTCCTTTTCTGCCAGGCAACTTTGCAGCCACTCTTCCCCCTGCCTTGATGGTTCCCTGGGGTTGTTGCGACCCAAGTGCAGGACCTGGCACTTGGCCTTGTTGAACCTCACACGATTGGCCTTAGTCCATTGATCCAGCCTGTCCAGACCCTTCTGTAAAGCCTTCCTATCCTTCAGCAGATTGACACTCTCACTCAAGGTGGGGTTCTTCGCAAACTGGCTGAGAGTGCCCTTGATTCCCTCACCCAGATTGTTGACAAAGATATTAAATGGGACTCACCCCAAGACTGAGTCCTGGGGAACACCACTGGTGATCCGTGCCAGCTCAGTTTTAGTCCATTCCTCACCAGTCTCTGGGTCCTGCCCCCCAGCCAGCTTTATACCCAGCCAAGAGCATACCCACCCAAGCTAAGAACAGCCAATTCCTCCAGGAGAATGCTGTTCCACAGGGAAATGGTGTCAAAGGCCTTAATGAGGTCTAGATAAAAAAACCCTTCAGTACCAGAATATCCTAAGGTCATTTCCATGGTAATATGCAGAGTCATTACAGTGGGGATCATCTCTCTTGATCACCAACATGTTTTATGCACAGTCGAAGGAGGGTGCTATGAGGGAGGGTGCTATTTATTAAGGAGTTGAGAGAACTGGTTTGCAGCAGCTTTTTATTAAGGAGTTGAGAGAACTGGTTTTGCAGCAGCAGTACATCAGGACAGCAACAAACCTGGGGCTGCAGATGGAAACTTGGGTCAAACATCACCGACTGCAACAGCATGGTCGAGTACAGAAGCCTTGCTACATGTGTGCCTTGTCTCCCTAGCAGAAAAATAAAACTTTTGGTGAAGTTTAGTTTAGAATATAAACTACATGGTTCTAGGTATGCCTCATTTTGCAGCCCTTACCTGGTCTATAGAGGGGAGCATGCAGATGTATCAAAGACTTTCTCTGACAAGTCCTTAGTTTTTCTTATTTGAGGCATGACAGCTAACCCTGACTCAGAGCATTGCACTAAATGTCATGGTTTTAATGCCTAGGACCTCAGGAAAGGGATTTTTTTTGGTAGATTGGTGCAGGTTTTGCATCCATAAATCCACTCATCTATGATCAGCTTCAATGTTGAAGTTTTTTGACTCATGCTGCATGCTGGGCAGTGTAGAAAATCAGAGTCCCAAGGAAAATGAGTCATCACTAAGAAGAATGTAATGCAAAGAAAAGTGGGTTCTTGAATTATATTGTTGAGGGTTTGGTGCTTTTTGCTGGGGGGGAACATGGCCATAGCTGAGAGTACAAAAGTAGTTTCAAGCAGTCAATACTCAAAGAAGTAAGACCACCCATGATGAATCTATAGGCTCTGCTGTGTTGGAAGAATTTGCCTTTGTGCTGTTCAATTTTTAAGTTTAATTTTAATCAGGCTGTAGGGGATATAATTAAGTTTACATCAATATAGTAGCAGCATTGGCATTAGCCTTGGCATTGGCACAAAACAAGCATTTTATTTTAGTAAAAAACCATCTTGCTTTTGCTTCATTTTCTATATTAATTTACTTCTCAGTGCTGCTGCCTTCAGAGCCCATGGGAAAATCACATGCTGGCCTCTGTGGAAACAAGATTGTATCTTCTATTTCTTGCATAAGCACATCAAGGTGTTCCTGACACTATACAGGAATGAAATAATTCTGAAATTACTTGAAAGTTGTATTGGTTTGTATGAAAATTAAACTGCTTTGTCCCTACCCAGCCTTCTAATTATAGTCATTTAATTGCCCATACCTAAAGGCAAATAAGTCTACCTGAAACTGCCCAAAGAATCACTTCTAATGTGCATCTTGATTTTAACCTTGCTGTTGAATTTTTAAAATATTTTTTAAATTTATTGATGTCAGAATATTCGGTTTTTGCCAAGCTGCACATTATTATTTTTATTATGAAAGAAGAAGGATAAGAATTCAATACCATATTAAAAAAAAATTTTAAAATAACCACAACCATTTTAGGGGGTCAATTTTACAGCACATCATTTCTCAGTTCCAAAAATGAGGGCAGCCTCATGGTTACAATCCTGGGCCAAGACTTAAAATCTTTCTTTAATTTTGCTAGACAGTTCTTATGCAGGTTTGGTCATTCCATATAATAGCTCCATTTTTTCTGCATTAGGAAGTTTAAAAATAAGTCCTTTTTTTTAATCCTACCAAACTCTTTCAAATTTTTACTTGCCAATTATCTATTCATAACACAGCAGGGGCCTTATTTTTCTTGAAAATAAGTAAACATTGAATCTGAGACAAAACTAATTTTGTTGGTTTTATTGTTCTTTGTCTTACATAATTCTCTCTTTCCTAGAAAGCATTAAAGACCTCATACGGTATTTCCAGGTGCTGACATTTGCTTAAATAGGATAATAATTTCCTCCTTATACAACAGTTATGAACCATAATTTCCAGAGTACGTAAAGGAATATCCATTTTTATCTGATCTTGACAATTGGAGAAAATGGCAGAAACACCAGGGCTTGATGAAAAATCACTGAAGAACAATCCAAGGCTAAAGTAATGTAATGTCTTTTTTGGTGGATTCATTGCCATCATCAAAGATTTTCATATACCATTTTGGTTTAATGATTCATAACATCATTTGCAGTAATACCTGGGTGGCTTTACTCTCACTGTACATTTTTCTTCCTTTAAATGCCCAAAACTACCTGACAGGCTTGGTTCCCGAGGAGTTCAAATGCTGTGTGTCCTAAAGTGCACTTTCAGGATCCAGCTCACCAGTTCTATCCAGAAAAGCAGTGAAGGTACATAAGGGTGAAATACCTGTGGTTAAGTTCAAATTGGTAAGGTTCAAACACGTTTCCAAGCATTCCGTCCACTCTCACTGAAGCTACAGGACCAGAAAAGACTTTCAACATGCAAGCTGTCTTGCAGAATACCAGATACAGAGAACCAACTTATAACATATTTTATGGTCCTCTATGCTTATTATGATGACAGTATATCTCTGTATCACAAGTCTGCACACCTAATATCTATATTCACTACCCAAAGCAAGCATTAATTGTACGTTCAGCCAACCCAACATCTTGCCTTCCCTTGCTTTTTATTCTTATCTTTTTCCTTCTCTCTAGAAAGCTGATGTGGGTCTGAACTCACAAATATGTGATCCAGTATTCCTCACACAACCAGTGCTACTGATTGGCAATCACAAGCATCATTTTGATTCAGTTTGAACAAAAGGAGGGACAAGAGTTACTGTGAGGTAATTACAAAATCTCTTAAAATCAATAGGAGTTTTTCACCTAACATCAAAATCTAGGTGCTTCAGTCGCTATGGAACACAAAATCTAGGAGTCAAACTATTCTGTGTCAGATGCTGTTAGCTGTGCTATTCTGTATTTATGGTATGATAATCAAAAGAACTCTTGGAAGGGCTTTTTAAAGCCTATAAAACATAAAGTGCAATTTGAAAATTAAGTATTGTAAATTGACATTTAAATGGTGAGGATTTTTAAACTAATATTAAAATTTAAGCTCTCCAATCTCCTACTTACAGTATTTACCATTACATGTTCAAAATTTTTTCCTTAAGATTTTAAGTAAACAAGCCTAGATAGTTCTCTGTCTCATTGGACTTTCAAGATGTTGCTTGCTCCAGAAATCATTCTATGCCTCATCATCCTGTCAATGTATAGGTTATTGATTAATGACCACAGACCTGACAAAGATCTAATTATATTGAAAATTTTTGTATATTTTTTTTTCCCTTTCAAGCATGAGGATATTATCAAATTGATTTTCTTTACAGGATTTATTATTTTAGTTACTATTAAATAAACCAACTCTTCTGGACAAAACATTCCTAGATGTAGAGCCCCTTAGTCAAAAATTTGCACTTCATAGTTGAATACATTTACTAGTGAGCTACGTTTTCTGTTGTGCTTGGTACAATTGATGCTATTTGTGTGTACAAACAGCTCTTTTTGTGACACTGCTCAGCTCAGAAGATTTTATACTGAAGTTTGATACTTCAGAGCACCAACCTGATATGTTTAAATAAAGATAAGGACAACATGAAGTGTGTCTGCCATACCAATCCTCTTAAGAGCTGCTCTGCAGAGAAAATGTCTTTGAATATTTAAGATGGAGTTAAAAGAAAAATGATTCTTGAAAGTTATGCATTAAGTCCTACTTTTAAAATGGCTGCACTCCCACTGAATGCTCTACTTCTTATTCAGGAAGTCTGAAAAGGTTTCCAGAGCTAGATACTAAGTTTGCAGAGTCATGCCCGTCCCATCTGATTTGCATTATGTACCCATAATTTCATTCAGTGCTGTGACTCTTCACACATAACTTTTGTTATAAAAAATTGATACCTGACAGTATTTTCATAGAAAGAAAGAACTGTAGTTTTAATTATCCTCCCACAAATTACTTACATGGAGGCTTTTCTTGTCATCTCTGAAGTACAAATACTTTGAAGACACAGAGTGAATAAGCCATTTCATACCTCTGTGACCACTGGAGAATTAGATTAGAGCATTTCTCATGCACAAACACTCCATATGATAAATATGAGGGTGACTGAAGACTCTTGCTTTGTCAAATATTGCAAACCTTGACAACTGAGCTGGTTACATTTAAAAAATTACTTTCTTAAAATATTTGTGTGAGATTTTTGCTTGTTTCCAGTCTGAGCAGGAAAAAAAATGTTGTTCTTACTGGTTTGCTTCCTTTGGAAAGAAAGCCACACCATCAGCTTGAGGCTAAAAGCTCTATCAAAGGAAGAATTCTTCTCTACTGCAAAGTATTTGAACAAGATTATTAGTGTCCTGTGGTACATATGAGTTGTTGATAGAAACCCAAAAGGCCTCATATACCCTCCACGGAAAGGAAGAAAGGAAGATTTTATAATGAGGAGATACTCAAGTTTTCCACAAAACACTGACCATGGGACAAGCTGTGGCAGGCTGTATACATACACAGGTATTATACATATTATGCATATGGTTATATATGTATATATAGACATATATGCACATGTGTCTATCCCTCTGGCCAGGCCTGTTTTTGTATATGAACATTCCTTTGTGCCTTCTGTGTACAGGAATCCTGTGATGCAGCATGGCATAGAGTCACCAATTTAGTTACAAAATTCCCACTATTTGTCTGAAGACCTTCTGAGACATGTGGAGATAAAGGTAGGCTGCTGTTCAGATAGTCTTCATCTCCTTTTCCATCTCAAGTGGCTTGTATTGTTTTATTTCATGTTTATTGTCATTGGTCTTACTTCTTTGTATCCCGACAGCATTTGGCTATTCACAAGGGCAAGGACCTCCTTGATCAACAAGATTATTCTGTTTATGTTTGCCTTATCCCTCCTTTTTCTGCCTTTTGTATGGAAATTCTCAAAGCTTTTCATTGAAAGCCTCAACAATTTACTTGCATTACACACATAAATTCTTCAAGAGGACTTTTGGTATCCCAGAAATGTTGTGGAGGCTTTGATCAACTGATAGCAGTGCACACCACATATCACCCCTCCCAACAATGTCAGCTATTTCCAACATGTTTTGTCTTGCATAACTCCGCTGTTAAATCTTAATAATTCTTTTTATTTTGAGAAGTGAAGAAAGATCTTGGGCAAGTCATGAAAATTTGAAATGGAATATCTTTCTTACTGACAGAATTGATACTTTGCCCTCTAAAATAGTCAATAACTTCCATAAGACTCATGTTATGTTTTTTGAGGAAATGAGGAGTTACAGAGGTGAGAGGCTAATGCTACCATGTATTCTAGCAGCAACTAAAAGTTATTTGACAGTTTTGAATAACTGGAGGGTATAGTTATCTTTGAGAAATACTCCTAAATTTAATTATTTTCAAAATTACTTTAATTTAGTGCTGCATATAACAATTCTCTATAGATAAACCTGAAGCTTCGTAGAGACTGGACATATTATCACAGATCATAGACTTTCAAAGACCATTAGATTTTTGCAGTAATGGCTATCTCTGAGAATATAAAATATAAAATCCCACACAGAATTTATTCATCTTTCTCCCTCATGGATTCACAAACAGCATGCACATTCCCTCCCATCCTCATCTTGATAAATGCACACATGCCTTACACATCTTCTTACAGAATGACCTTTCCAAAGAATAGACCTGTTTTCTCTGTAATAACTTCTTTCAAAAGTGTTTTCCTGTGGTAAAATGTTTACTGTTTTATACAAGATTCTCCCATTTTTGTGGAATTTACTTGTAAAAATGTGAAAGATGGATATCTATTCATTACAGTGCATTGTTTTGCTTATTTTCTGGTAAGTTTTTCCATTTGTTTATATGAGCACAAGAGTCTCTTCTATCATACTCCACACAGTGTGTTTTGTGTGTAACCTGCTGCATGCCTTAAACCTTCCTGTGCACAGCTAGTGAGAAATACCACAGCCTTTATTAAAAGCATGAGAGCATTTCCAAACAATGCAAATGAACCAGAAGATCTTAAATCCTTAAGTCCTTTAATAAAGTCCCAAGGTAGAGGAAACTGACCTCTGAACTTTATCTTGACATTACAGCTTTTCCTTCCAATCCAGTGGATACTTGACCTTCTAAATTTGACCTGATAAATATAAATCCCTTTTTCTTAAGGGGAAAGAAAAGCAAACCAACATAATGGCCTATTTTTCCTCCATTTTATACACAAAGATAGTGATTTCCTACCTGTATGACTAGCAGAAATCCTTTCTGCTTTTTGTACTAGCAGCCCAAGGACAAGGAGATCACTAATGGTGTTTTTTTCATATCTGAGTATGCTCACAGCTGTTTTCAGCTACAGGATATTTCTACTATCAAAGAGATGAGTAAATCAAATTGAGTTCACATTTATAACACACTTTTCTTCCTATGGGGTTCTGTGCATATTTCCTTTGAAGTGTTCTCCAGTCTTGTGATAGATTTTTTTAGTACATTTTGTTGTGGTGAGGGAGCTTACAGGATACTGAGGGCTTCAGGTTTTAAAACCTGACCCAAAGCCCACAGAATTCTGCAGAAATCTTTCTTCTGCATTCTGTGGGGTCTAAATCTCTTCCTTAAAAAAACTTCCCTGAAGAAACCTGGGATTTGTATGCTCCCTGCTTGTGGGCATACTTGGTTCTTTTTCATTTCCCTCTTGCTTCCTCTCCTCTCTTGTTATCACTGCCAAGTATTTTCTGCACAACTTCAGAAATGCTTTAAAATCCATGGCTGAAAAATACTACTACTGCTGTACTTGTTGTTTGTACTTGTACACTGTATCTAACAGCTGTCCTGGGAAAATCAGTAGGTTCTGCAATAATGGAAAGGGTTAGAGAAAGCATGGAAAAATTGTTCTCTATGGAAGATGAGACTGTAAGGCTTTGAGAAGGGAGCTCATGCTGCAAAAACTTGTCAAACCTCTTTGGAGGAATCTGCGACTGTGAAAGTATAATATTGTCAAGATACATCCTTGTATTTTTAAAAAGCTTTTGGCAAGGTTCCTCAACAAAGGTTCTTAAGAAGCCAACTTGACATTTATTAATAACTGATTAGAGTTTAGAGAAAGAAGAATAGGGCTAGTGGTCAGCCTTACAGTGGGCAAAGTCACAAGTGCAATGCCACGGTGATATGCATTAGGATCAGTGCTTTGCATTTCATCCTGAGAGATCTGAAAGCCCAGGCAGCTGGTGAATAGACAAATGTTCACTGGTGTTATAAAAATAGGCAGAATAATAAAAACTAGAGCTAGTTGGGAAGAATTAAAGCAAGACTGCATTGGTAAGCAAAAAAATGGTTAGTAAAATCCTTTGTTGATGAATGTGATGCACCCAAGAAAAATATGAACTCTAAAAAATGACTAACAAGTACAGAGGGAGAAGAGGGAATCATCTCAGTCAACTGATGAAAACATCAGTTTGATAGGCAGCAGGGGTCAAAATCAAAATAGAATGTTAGGGAGAAAGGCATTGAAGAAAAAGGGCAGAAACTATGTCCCTGTGCGCCTTTAGTGGAACTCACATCTTCAAAGATGTGTGTAGTTTGCATCCTCCTATCTATAACCAGTTATAGTAGAAGTGGTGTTCACATTTCACAAGGGCTGGATAACACTCCTTCCTGAGCAGGATGTCATTCTGTGGCTTTACTACAATGAAAATTTTCCCCCAAGCAGTCAGAGTTTATGACAGGCAAACAAGCAAACAAAAAAAACCTACAAAACAAAAGACTCTTCCATCTGAAAGAGAGAAGACTAATATGGAAGAAGAGGCTGTAATAACTGAACACATATCTCTGTGAATGAAATGGTGAAAAGTATATAATTATGAAGTATTTCTCACAGAACAAGCATTGCAATCATCAGGCCACAGCTTTAAAGCAGATCAAAACATTTTTCTTATGCACACACTCCCCAAACTGCATAATTAAATTTCAGAAACTCATTTTGTCTCTCACAATATCCTCATTGGCAAACTCAGGAAGTGTGGATTGGATGGAGAGGAAATGGACAGTGGAGTGGATTGTGGAAGAGTGGACGGTGAGGTGGATTGAGAGTTGGCTGAATGGCTGATCCCAGAGGGTCATAAACAGCAGCACAGTAGAGGCCTGTCACTGGTATCCATCAGGGTTTGATGCTGGGCCCAGTATTGTTTAAGTTATTCATCAGTGGCTTGGAGGAAGGGGCAGAGGCCTCCTCAGTGAGTTCACTGATGGCACAAAGCTGGCAGGAGTGGCTGAAACCCCCAAGAGCTGTGCAGCCCTTCAGAAGGGCCTTGGCAGGCTGGAGAGATGGGCAGAGGAAGGGTCTGAAATTCAGCAAAGGCAGATGCAGGGTCCTGCACTGGGGAAGGACAGCCCCAGGCACCAGCACAGGCTGGGGCTGACCTGCTGGGAAGCAGCTCTGCAGAGAAGGGCCTGGGGGGCCTGGTGGACACTGAGCTGTCCATGAGCCAGCAGTGCCTGGGGGCCAAGAGGGCCAGTGGGATCCTGGGGTGCACTGGGCAGAGCATTGCCAGCAGGTCAGGGAGGGGATCCTGCCCCTCCACTCAGCCCCACTGAGGCGTGCCTGGAGTGCTGTGTCCAGTTCTGGGCTCCTCAGGACAAGAGAGATGTAGCAGGTCCAGCGCAGGGCAACAAGGATGGTTAGAGGACTGGAGCATGACTCTTACAATGAAAGCCTGAGGGATCTTGGTCTGTTCAGCCGTGAAAAGAGACAGCTGAGCGGAGACTTTACCACTGTCTACAAGTATCTGAAGGAAGGATCTAGTATCTGAAGAGGATGGATCCAGGCTCTTCTCAGTGTTACCGAGCAATGGGACCAGAAGTAGAAACTGATGCACAGGAAGTTCCACCTGGGCATGAAGAACTTCTTCCCTGTGCAGTGACCGAGCACTGGTACAGATTGCCCAGAGAGGGTGTGGAGTGTACCTCACTGGAGATATTCCAGAACTATCTGAACACAATCCTGTGCATATGCTCTGGGATGACCCTGCTCAAGCAGGGAGGTTGGACCAGATGATCCACTATGTTCCCTTCCAACCTGACCCATTCTGGGGTTCCCACAGGATCACAGAGGTGTCAAAATGTGAAATATCCATCCCTGAATATTGAAAGCACTGGCTTGAATACACCTTGCAGTATTAAAATCCTGAAGACACTAATTGCAAGAATCATTCTCTCCCATTCTCATGCGTTTCTCCCTCATAACATAATAGTCTCAGTCAGTAGGAAAACCTTATGCCAAAGTTTTAAGAACTTGTATTTTTGTACAAGATCTTGATAGTCCTTAGGTATGCTTTTTTATATAGACAGCTAGACCCTGTACCCGGGTTGGCTATGAGGCTGTTTCCAAGAACTTGTACATGCGAGCTATTTATACAGAAAAAATGGTTTTTGAATCCTGAACAAAAAAACTCCATGCTCCCAGCTATCCAAAAAAACCTTGCCATTTTGTTTAGACAACTGAATCCATCTGAAAGATACCAAAGCGGTATCACAGAACAAAGGAACTCCACTGTGGTGTTGCTTTAACACAAGAAAACCACCTGCCTTAGGGAGCATTGTTGAGTGAGTCCAAGTGCTTCACAGGCTTACAAAACTGGACTCTGCTCAGGACTCATGCCCCCAGGCAGATTTCATTTTCACCACTTGGTTTGAGGAAAGCAGACAGATATTGTGTTTTAGGGGAAATGTTGCTTAACTACTTTAAAGATAAGTAGAGTATTATTCCTGTTTCAAAAGTAATCCTAGTACATCAAGCATCGCGAGAATGGAAAATACCTAGAGCAACTGCAGTTAACCCAGAACTAGACAGATTAATTGCTCTTTTTAATGTGTCTAGGTGTACAAATTGCCTACAAATTAGCCAAATAATTGAGAAATAAGCTATGCACTAGTTGGTATATCATGGGTAAATTTCATTAGGAATCTAACATTCTCAAAGAAAATATTTTCACCTTTATCCAATCTACTGAGTGAAGAAACAGTATGCAGTTATAGGCTACCTAGATAATTTCACTATTCTGTTTTCTCACCTCCCAGATTCTGACTATTAGTAATTTCTGATGAATTAAGTGATGCAGAAAGCTTGTAGACACCTCTTAGCTTCACAATTGTTAACAGATAATGTCCACTACTATATTAGATTTTTTTCATTATACTATGTGATTGAACATCCTGGCCAGATCAAACTGCTGTGTGTGACCAGAGACACAGAAAAAGAACAAAGTGGAGTTGTTGGTGCGTGAATTGTCTTGAAGACAGGGAGCTGAGTTTGTGGTGCTAGACAAGTAAAACCCTGGATTTTATAAAGTGTTTGAAAGCTTTCCTTTTCTAGCAAAGATAGAAAACCACAGTTAGGGGGAAAACAAAGCAGCAGCTCTTGTATTAGTATAGGCTGGGATGAGATTCAAATTTTGTTGTTGTCTTACCACATTCACATGAGGTAGTCACAAATGGCACATGCATGCAGAACCCTTTCTGTGTGAAGAGCAATGTAGAGCCATTATTGATTATTTTAGGGCAAAAATTAGAGACAAAATGCTAAATGTCATATAGAAAATCACTACTTTTTCCAAGAGAAAAGGGTAATGGGAATGGAATGAGGTCAAATTAACGAATGTGAGCAAGAAAAGGTAAAGGACTTCCCTTGAGCCAGAAGGGACTGAAGGATTGAAATGACATTCATGGTGATTGTTTCTGTCACAAGTCTTCTGCCAAAACACATAAATTGCACATATGATATCCAGACTCCCCATCACCTATCTGTTGTACACCTCAGTCTTTCCATGTAAAATAAGCAATCCATACGCTTTTAGAAACATCTGCAATTCACTGAGGTATCCTCCACTGAACTCTTCAAGGAAAAACATGAGACTCAGGCACTCCATCATTACAGAAGCAGTAAAGTAATGATTAGTTTTTCTCTTTTTACCTCACTTTTTAACCTTCAAAGCAGGACAAACCCCTTTCTCCACTAGTCCCACTTAGTAGCTCTCCCTTCCCCAGAACTGAAGAGCAATACAATCAGTTAAATCACACACACACAAAACCCTGGTGGTAAGTGAGCCATTCAAGCACACACACAAAACAAAGGTAAATTACTGCTTCCTGCCATGAAACATTCAGTAAAGATAACTAATTAGTGCATATAATCAAAATGGGGCTTCATTGTAGCATGTGAATAATATCATGAGCAAATTCCTAGTTTCAGAGATGGAAGATGGACTAATGCCATGGACTTTAGAGAAGCCAGGATTTTTTTCTGTGTTCTTAAAAGGCACATATGTTTATATGGGCTGAGGGTTTTGTAGCTTTGATTTGCAGCAAATGTCCATTTTTAATGACTTTCTGTATCTACCTTGAGACAACAAGAAGATATTTGATTTTAAGAATCAAAATGTTTTAATTCACATTTTATATTGTTCTTCGGTCATTTATTCCCCATCCCTGCAAGTACCAAGTAACAAGTACCTCCCCATAAGTATTCCCAAATCTGTTTATTACTGGTATTTTTTAAAAGATTTTCATAAAATGGAAATGGAGTGGAAAAGCCCTGACTTGTTATCATTTAATATGAATCATTTAGGCCCTGCATAACATCCTTTGTTTCACATATGTCCTTTGAAATGAGAATACTTAAAAGAATAGAAACTGATATTGAATATTAAGAGAGGTGCAATACTCCAAATTTGTCACTTCAACCTGACAAACAAAGGAATCGCACTTTCCATTAGGAAGATAGCCACTTTTCTCCTCTGTAGTAGGACAGCCAAAGCTGTCTGAGCAGATGAGTGAGGCAGGGTCACCCCACTGAACTTTGTTCCTTGGGCGGTGACTGTCTTCTTACAGAAACAGACAGGACTGTGAAGAGCAGGGCCTTGGTGGACAAACAACCCCTAGTTCAGAATGGGAAGGGAGAAATTGGCCATTTTTCCGTGTCTGGCTTAAAGATATGAGAAAAAGCAAAACCTACCATGCAGTTTAAAGCCCCTTTTAAAGAAACCTTGTACTTCTTTGGAAATAATAAGGGTTGTGAATTTCAAGAAAAGGATTGGTTTTGATATACTCAGAGAAGACTCCTAATTTTCATCAGTTCACTAAATCATATCAACAATGAGTTTTCCAATACACTGTCTGTATAATATTTCCTTTTCCTTCCTCTCCTTTCCTTCCTGACTTTAATAATAACTAACAATTTCTGATTTTCTTAATCATTTTGCTTCCTCTGTTCATATAAAAGACAAGCAAGAGAAAACCTTTTAAGATATTTATTTCTTCTTTCCTTTTGACTAAAATAACTTTTCACTTTCAATACAATTCCTGGGGAATGCTCACTCTAGTGCAGAAAGATTGTAGTTTTGGTCACAGCACTATATGGTGCCCAGAATTCAAAAATCATCCTTGAAAATTAAATTTGAATTAATAGATGTGAAAGATTTTTACACGACACTTTCATGACTAGCTTGGTAGTTCATTACATAATCTGGTTACAAGGAAAACGACATCCTTAAAAGAGACACTCAAGTCGTGTTTCCAGCTCCTTGATTTATCCTCTCTCTCTTGTTCTTAAGAAAGTATAAAGGCTGGTGGAAAAAACTTCTTAAAATTTCCAGAATGGATGGTCAGTAAGTCATACAATGCTAATACTTTGAAAAGGAATGTATCCATCCTTGCATTTTGCAAGGTGCTGCTTCTCAACCTTCCTTAACAGCCATTTTTCTCGGACAGCCCAGAAGAACAGAAATGAAGACCAGGAACAGTTCACCTCCTCCACCTCCTTCCCTCTCCCACTGGGCTCGCCCAGGAGCAGCACAGTCCCTGACAGCTGCTCAGCCAAGCTACCCCATGGTTCCAGTGTCTGTGGAAGCAGCAGCTGTATCACCAGGGCAGCCTCACCCTCTGCAGCTGTGGGGACACAACCTTCATTAGCCACAGTCCTCTGCACAAGAAATATTCTTTTGGTCAGAGCCCTGCCAGCCCTGCATATCTTATCCATTCACTCAGGTGCATAAGGATACCAACCTCCAATGTTAGTGAGCAGGTTGGAGAAGGGAAAACTGAGAACACTGCAGGTCTGTTTGCCTGCTTGCCAGCTAAGAGCCTGCTCTGTTATCCATATCCCTTCCGCTTGTTTGATTTCTTCCTAAAGTGGGTTTGGAGGGAGACACACTGGAGAGAAAAGATTTGATAGAATCACGGAATGGTTTGGATTGGAAGTGACCTCATAGAATACTTAATTCCAATCCATCTGCCATGTGTAGGGACACCTTTCTCATTAGACCAGCTTGCTCAGGCCTCATGCAACCTGGCCCTGGACACTTCTGGGACTGGGGCATCCACAGCTTCTCTGGGCAACCTGTTCCAGTGCCTTACCACCCTCACAGTAAAGAATTTCTTCCTTGTATCCAACCTAAACCTGCCCTCTTTCAGTCTGTTTCAGGGACAGTTGTCTTGTGAACTTTATTATTTACTATGAAAAAAACCCGATTTGTAACTTGAGAAAATAAGCCTTGTGAAAAATATCAATACAGCCTGGTCAAACATTGAAGATTCATCACAAGGACAGAAAAGAAAGAAAGAAAGAGAGAAAGAAAGAGAGAAAGAAAGAAAGAAAGAAAGAAAGAAAGAAAGAAAGAAAGAAAGAAAGAAAGAAAGAAAGAAAGAAAGAAAGAAAGAAAGAAAATCCATATTAATGGAGACCTTTCAACATAAATCTAAAAGAAATTAAAGAGGCTAGATACTTGGAATGTGCTGGATTCAACCTCTTAACCTTTCCATTTGTATATGAAAGAGGCAGAATTTTACAGCTATTTTTTACATTTAAATGGATTTAGTAAGTTTCAGATCCTGCAAAATACTGATAGGCAATACATAATGTTTTGATATTTTCTTAGAAATTGTATCTTTTATTACAAGTAAATAAATTATGCTCCTAGGTCTTGTAGTAGGAAAACAGAATTTCTGAACAAAGTCAATGCAATGCTCTTTCCCTGTATCCTGCACTAAAGTCAGGTGAAATATAAACTTGGAGATGTAAACTCAACATGCATTTACTCTGAAACACAATACTGTCTATTACCTTTTGGAGTATTTCACAACTCCTGATTTTGGCAATTTCTTCTAGCCCAGGTTGCACTTTTGTGATGAACCAGTACTCTGTTTCAACACAATACTTGACTGCAACCAGAAAGAAAAGAGAAATGCAGTAATAAAACAATTTTTCTGCCCTTTCCCTCCATTTGTTCTGTTAGTTTGTCATAATTTCTATTTCTATAACCAATATATAACTTAGTGTCACTACAGTAGTGTTTTCCCACCTGTGGTCCAGTGGCTGATAATACTGCATGAAACAGGGAAAAAACCAAACCAACACACACGCAGATGTGCCTAAAATTTATCTATCCTTCACCAGTAGCATGTGAAAAGTGACCTCATTTTTTACTATGAACTTTTTTCCAGTCTATGAGTGAATATATAACATTTTGGCACCCTTTCCATGTCCTATTAAATGATAAGAGTTTTTCGTAGCAAGGAAGCCCTTCAGATAGAACAGCCTGAAAAATACCTGCCTAGAGGTAAGTCAGATTATAAACTCCTGGGTGGCAGATGATTTACAAACACAATAATAAATGATAGGCCTAAGTATAAAAAGTTTATCATCCAAATTTAAACACCTGTTTTCCTCACCATTTAATAGCTTCCAACATGATGGTTCATGGTTCCTCTTCTCTCACAGACACAGCTGACAAATTGTTCTACTGTTCTGCCTTTTCTAGAGACTATTAAGGAAATCAAAGCAGAAGCTTCACAGTTCATCAAACCCTTGAACTGCAGCAGTTACAGTGGAAGGGACAGGCATGGGGATCAATATGCTTTTCACTTGTGTAAGCATTTCAACCTGTGGTGAAAATTAGCTTTTTCAGAGATGTTATGTAGCCATTTTCATCAATATGTTGCAACTCCAGAATGAAAGCCAAGAACGGGCCAAGCAGAAGCTTGTAGAGTATGGCATCATTAATCTACTACTGCAACTATGTTACACCTTGCCATTATGCAAACCGTGAGTTGAGTCATAACAAAATTGAATTAAGTCTGGTTATTCTGGTAGTGATGTCTAATGCTGCCTACTTGCCTCTGCTGATCTTAAAAAAATAGTGATTTATTTAATGAAACCATGGAAAAGCTTCACATGTTGTCAAATACCTTTTCTCCAAAAGTCCTAAAAGCCAAGTATCTACAGAGCATCCAATTAAGGACATTAGTACTTTATGTTAAAAAGCAGTTTTAATTGCTTGGTCCTTCATTCTGTCACATTTAAATGTGTATTAAAATGAGAAAACTAAAAACATGATGTACTGTCTCCCTTGGTTGAAGAAATCTTCTGATTCCTATTTCAGCCAAGAATTTGTAATGTGAATTCTTCAAGTGAAACTCAGGAGCCACTCAGCCATTCATTAGCAGAGACAGTCCATAACCCTGCGACATGTGCCTTTTCTCAGAAACACTTTGCCAGATGACTTTATGAACTCTGAACCGCAAGGAATAATTAACAGTTCATCAAGATGTGAAAGAAATATGGCATAAAAGACTACCTCTGTCACAAGTCATGCATCAGTATCCGGTGGCCATGGTGACACTGATGCCTCAGTCTCATTTTCTGGTAAGATGTAGACATGTATATACCTGAACCTCTTTGGAGGTCAGAAAGAAACCACAGCTTCAGATTGGAAAGGAAAAAAGCAGTGAAGCCTGAATCGGGGATGTCTTGCTCCCTAGAGACGTTGAGAACTGCTGTAAATAGAAAACTAAACTGCCTGTTGCACTGACTGGCACATACAGATACTCCTCTGGGGCAGGAGCAGTGGGGCATGGGGAAGAAACAGCTTTTGCAGGGCAGCTTAGAGCACTGTGGTCTTCTTTGTTCTTCTTCCACTCAAGACCATGCTGCTGTCAGTCAGTGGCACAAGAAATGTCTTAACAACAGGCATCAGGAATATCTGTAGTCCTCAGCCCTGCTGTGGAAAGGTTATCTATTGATCACTGTCAACTGATGAAAGAGTGTGGAGAAAATGAAGTCAAAAAGGGACATTTTGTTTTAACAACTTATTTATGAGGTAGCTCTTGCTGTTGCAATAAAATAAACATTAAAAGCACTAACTGAATTAAATTCTCAGATCCTGAAATGTTTTTCTGAGTTCTTCTGTGTCTGTGAGAAGACAGATTCTTATTTTCTCAGTCACTTGGACAGTATGTTTTCACAGGCACAGGAAGTGTGTGGATACAAGCTAAGGGAAATGGATTAACTATTCCCAGATCTGGTACTTGAAACTTCATTTATTTAGTTTGGATGCTGTGGTGTGTAATTACTTGCTTTTAAGATGAGACACAATGTCCACTATGAAAGCACCAGAGAAAAGTTAAAGATGCTTCTGTTGGTTAAAGAGTTTAAAAATCCACTTGAGGCTATATGAATGAAGTCAGAACACTCCAATATTTGCAAAAGATTTTTTTTGCCTTGTTTATCTTCTGTAAATACAGCAAAAGCACATTATGATCACAAATTAACTGGTACCTGTGCAAGGTTTAAGTAAAATATTTTGCTAGTGCCAAGTGCATTCTCATCTGCAAATATTGGACTAATGAAAAGCTTTCATTATAGTGCTGTGATATCATTGAATGGATTAATCATGCACTTGCTTCCATTTCAAAACAGATTAAGTTTGAGCTGTACTGGAAGCAATACTGAAATTCATGAAATACCTACTGTAACAATGTGAAAGGCTTGAGGAGCAGTTGCAGAAACCTAGTAGTCCAAGGAAGTTATAAGCTAGGAGCTGGAAATTTTTAAGTCTTGGCAATTCAGTAGCAACCCCCTCTTGAAGGCTTGAACCTTAGAAGTGTCACTGTCCTTAGGCTGGCAGACTATGGGAACTGCATGGAGTCTGTATGCAAAGCAGCACATATCGACACAAAATGGTAAGTACTGCTTCAAAATGTCTTTTTGTTGTTGCTTAGGTTTTTGTTTGTTCATCTTGTTTTTAGATGGAAAAGACAATACAAAGAAAAAAAGACTTGTTTATTGGGGGAGGAAAGAGGAGACCCTTCACTGGTTTTAAAGTTAGTGCTGGGATTTCTAGGTGGTTACTTTTCTGGCACAGACATAAAACAACTGGAAGAAAACAGTCACACTGGTGACAGCCAGAACAGCTTTGATTCTCTTAACTGAAGTTCTCCAGAAAATTAGACAGCTCAGAAAGGCTGGATCTACATCAGCCAGCAGCTGTGTTTTGTCAATAATAATTATATATAGTAATAATACCATACAGCTGTGTGCTATGTGCCAGGTGGTTTCCACTTCTGTACACTATGCTTGGAAGACTGTTAAAGTTTTGAGTATTTTTGCTGACAGAGGTCTATAGCTACTCTGCCAAAGAGCTGCCCACTTCAATGGTTACTCACTACTGCCAAGTGTAGTAACCCTTTCTCTAGTCCACCAGGCACTGAGTGTCACCTTATGCAGAGAACAACTTCACTGCCTTCTCTCAGAGCTGCTTTCTGCCCTTCACACATTTTACTAGAAAAGATAACATTTCTTACAGGTTTCTGTAGTGTATGTAGGTTTCTTAAAGAGGATATTCCCTCAGTGGACTTTACTTATACGTTTTATCTTCTGTTTAGTAGCTGTAGTAAGTCACTGTATTATCTGAGTATTCCTTGGCTTTTAGTCCACAGTCGAATTCTCTGAGCAGGTAAGTTTAACTTATTACTAGTAACGAAAAAGCAACATTTTCAATATGGGCTATAAATGGCATAATATACACATTGATTTAATGTATGATTATGACTTTGAAGTCCCATTTAATGCAGAGTTTCTGCAGCACAGACCTGCATTCAGACAACTAGAGAGCTACTTGCCCTTCCTGTCTTATTCCTGGCCCGCTATCAAAGGTATGAGATTCACCATGGGACTGAGAAGACACTGTGACTGACAAGGATGTTGCAGTGAATTTCTCCATCTCCTGACACAATGTTATATTTGATTAAAATTAATGAAAAAACCCTGCCTGAAAAAAGCATTAAGTACAAAAACCAAACAAGAACAAAATCCAAAGGAAAACAGTTTTCAGTGTGAAAATCCACCAAGAATTAAGATCAATATATTAGGATACAATTTATAATATCTAGATGTGGAGGGATTTACCACACATTGAAATCTAAGATGGAAGGAATGTTCTTCTTTCCCTGTGTCCCCACCAACAGTGGTAGAAGAAATGAGGATTTTCTTTTAATCCAGAAGTGTTCTAGGCAAAGCAGGCTTGGGGAGTATGTAACTTGTAATTTGCAGCTCTAAGCAAGTGATAACTTATACTATTAACCAAACTGTAATTGTTATGGGAGAAAGCACTTTAAAAAAAAGGCCAGAGAATAGTGACTTTTCAGAGCCAGCAGTTATGAAATTAAAATAGGGTTGGTCTCACATTGCATACTTCCATCATTAAAGGCAACTGAAATGACAGTGCTGATAGCTTTGGTATGAAAGAGTTTCCTTTTAACACAGATTTAATGCTCTGACAAATGCACTATATCAGTGGGGTAAAAGCCTCTGCTGAATATCAAAGATATGCTTTGGGATAGACCAGGGGTCTATAACTTCCTAGGCTTTGGGTTGCTGATCTGTGTAGGACATGTCCAAGGGCTCTGTAACTGGTGTAAATCCACTTTTTCCTTTGACTGTGGCAGTGCACTGATTCAAATAAGCAGCAGCAGAAAATGGGGGCCATAACACTGATGGGGTGAAAAAGTCTTGCCTAAATAATGACAATCCTTGAAGCACATCTCCTAGAGCAGACAAGATGAAGAATTCTACAGAGTTGCTTTCCTGGTTTCCTCTCTGATCTTTGCAGACATAAGATTTCATCTCTCCTCTGTCACTTTGTTCAATGTGCTTCATTTGATCCAGGAATGCTGTTATGCAGCTGCTGTTTAAGCTGGTAGAGGAATCAAGATAAAGTTCTGAAGGTCTGGACAGAAAACCTCAGGAAGCATTAGAACCACACTGGATACAGAGAAATTACCTTCTATAGTCACACTTTTGATAATTTCCTTGTTTTCAGCACTGGCGCATAAACACTTCTTATTAAACTAATGTACAGTGTGGCTTAAATGTTCCAAAAAACACCAAGTCAGAAATGCAACTGGTAGAATTACTGCAGACAGTGCATTTTTTCAAAACAATCCATATTTAAATATTTTATAATTGCAGTACTCTTTGAAATCTATCATGTCTGAATTTACTTTCTCTATTATTTTTAGCCATAAAATTTACTTCATCTCTTTCAGTGAAATTTTTCCATTAATGACATAAACCAGGGAAAAAAAAAATGTCTTGTGCAGGTTTATACAAACTCCTGCCAGGTATGATGAATTCAGCAACAACAAATATTTTTTCCTTTAAAAAAATGAGAACGTTTTAAGGAAAGTGGTTGCCAAAATACCTCAGATCTTTCCCATATGAAACTTTGAAATACAGTTGCCCTCATTGAACTGCAGGACTGTCATTTGTAGCATCCACTGTGAAAATAAGAAAAACAGCTTGCCTGCACTTAATCATAAATGATACCAATCTCAAAAAGTGTGTGTACATGCACCTGCTTCTTTCCATACCTAGGAACTTAGCAGAAACCCATTCTCTCCACCTATACTGAAGAAAGGCTTTTCCTTTTGGAATCTGTAGCTTGGGTAAAAGCAATCTTTTGAGCTAAGCAGTTCTGCGTTTTTAAATTATCATTCAATGTTCTTTAGAATAAACAACAACAACAACCACAACAAAAAGGCACAACACAGCAGCATGTCATCAGGATTAACAGTCAGAACCACCACATCATTACTGTTTCTCCTCCCTTTCATGCTCTGCCCTCACCCATCCCCTCCATATTCCCCAACACTAGTAGGTCTCCCCTCAGCCTTGCTGACTTCTCAGAGACCCATGTGCCATTTGCCAGGATGCCCACTTGTGTCAGACCTTTTCTAGGAAATAGCAACTTTCTCCTCCTCCTCTTTCTTCCTGCCCACCCATAAATCCTGACTTTGGCAGTGGTCCGGCTGTGCTGTTAAGAACTACCAACTTGTCCTGTAACTCTACCTAGAGTGCTGTTCCTGTCACCCAAGACATGTCTCTGAGGAAAGTTGGAATTACTGTTGGAATTACCAAGAGTTTATGTGGGCAAAGGAGCAATGCATGTCAATCCAGCTCAGCCTTGTTGTTGGTTCCTATCTCATTAGCTGCCCATTAACTTCACCTTCTCCTTTGTCATTACTTCTGCAAAGCATGTCTCCCCTTGTACTGACTGTCCTTGTTTGTGAATACATTTGCTCAGACACATTAGCATTCCTGTTGCAAAAACAAATTTCATTTTGTTACATTCTGGAAGTACCAGAATCTCATCGCTGATGCATTTTTAGGCCACGGCAGTCCTCGGCAGCAGTGTTTGACTTACTACCTTCTGAGAATTAAATTATCACACTTATACCACTACCCTTGCTTGAGATGACTGGAATAATCAAAACATGAATAACTTGAGTAGTTTTGTTTACCTGTCTCACTGCCCATGGAGGATTTCATGGGACCATTCTGTACCTCCAATAATGGCAGTTACACAACAGGGAATGACCTTGGTGGGATTGCAGGGAAAAAATATCACAGTGATTGGAGTTGAGATCCACCCACTTCCTTGCACTGGGGCTGCAAATCCTCTTTGGAGAAAGAAAAACTGGAAGAATTATAAGGGGGCTTGCTCATTTTCAGGTCAAGTTGCCTTTCTCCTCATCCACAATAATATGACATGGGTAAGGGTTATCCGGCCCTTGAGTAAATGTTCAGCATAAATCATGGGAATGATATTTTATTTGCATTATTTGCATGAGGGGATATTTCAAGACAAGGCCATGGTGTTTTCTGTTTCTGTCATTCTATGATGGACACTGCATACCGTACACACATCCTGTAATAGTCAATGCACCAGTGTTCAGAAAAAAAAAGCTCACAATAGGGAGAAGTTTGGCAATGAAGCTTTTGAAAGAGCAATGTGATTTTGTACTGAAACACAAAATAAAAAAAGAGAAGAGCAGGGCTTCAAGGCAAAAGAGAGATAGAGTGTTTATGACCTAGTTACTACAAGGTACCTTTCTCTTCTGCTAAGTGCATTGATTTCTTGGTCACACTCTTGTTGTGTAAATAGGACAGCTGAAGATAGACTTTTCCTCTTCTAAGGTGCAAGCAGGTTTTTGCAAAATCAAGAAGAAAGAAAATGCAATTCACATCTAGAGAATCTATGAGCTTGCCTGTTTGTTTGGATTTTCCCTTCTCTCCTTAAAGAAGCTCTTGTACACCTCTGAGTTTACTAGGATACAGGGACACAAAATTCAGGGCAGTAATTTCCATGGATTGCAGCTTCCTTTTATGCATTGATACCAGCTTTTTAAAAGCATAAAAACGTGGGAGCCCTAGTATTTCTTATGTCTGGAAGGCAAAAGATTCTTAGCTACTGTTGACACTTTCATACACAGCGCAGCAATCTGGAGAAAGATGGCTCCTTTATGAAATTCAGCTTTATCAAAGCAGACAGCTGTCAGCTTCTTACCCACAGCACACATGAGGAGCCATGACCCAGCCCCCTCATGCTGCACCAGGGATTATCCCAGTGCTGCTGGCTGCCCTCGATCCTTCCCTCCCATGAAGCAGAAACATGAGGGGCACCTGGTAAAGACCCCTCTGCTGTTTCTTAAGGCACAGGCAGCCTTTCCAGGGTGGGGACTGTGCCCCATCCTTGCCTTGAGGGTCCCTTGGCAACCTTAGCCCCACTGCTCGGAGGCCCTTGCAGAGGGGTGCAGAGGTCCACCAGCACTCTCAGGATGGGGCTCAGCCTCCTGCCCACCCTGGGGATCACCACAGGCAAGAGCACATTCGTTGTGGTTCTTTGGCTTCAGCTCAAGAGAAAAGTGGCCAAGGCAGTGGTGACCATGCCAGCACCCCAGGAGGTGTCCTTGTCTCCTGTCCTCCCAAGAACAGTGCAGCTTCTTGGGCCCAAATCACAGCTGGAGAGCTGCTGGCTCCTCACCCCCAGCACAGAGGCAGAGCCTTGATGTTTCTTGCTGAGTCAGGTGTGGTCACAAGCCCGTGAGGCATTAAGGACTAGGCTGTCTCATGCAAATGCAATGGCACCGCAATGGTTCATGGTAAAATAGATGGCCATGACAAATGGAAAAGGCTATATCCCCCCTAAGTGGAAGTCAGGCAAGAAGTCATGGACATCACTTACCCCAAAAGCCCTGTGTTTCTCTCCTGTCTGGACTAAAGGAACCTGAGGTTTAGTACTGAAAAAGCAAAAAAGGGGAGAGTGTTGCTCTTTTTTTTTCTCTCTGTTTGTTTTTGGTTTTTTTCCCCCAACTTCCTTTTTCTATCTACAACCTTCCCTATCACTCAGTGATCCCACCATGGTAGGATTGAAATAAATAGCTTTCCAAAATGTTGTCTGAAAGTGGCCACACTATTGACAAACCAGACTTCCCCTAGAACTGAGAGATGCCCACTTGTCTCCCCATGAGCACCAAGGATCAGCAGGCACAATTCAAACACCACCACCACAGTGTGCACTGGGCACAGGCTTGATAAAACAAGAGAGCCATGAGACAGCAGTTTCACCTCTCCTGTGCTTTGCTGCTCATGCTCATGATATTTAAAGAGCATTATGGGATTCTGTGCACTTAATAACTGCTGCCTCAGAAGGATTTGGTTGCTGAATACAAATAAGAAGCTATGTGATTAGGTGTCATGCATTCTGATGCATTTTATTACATTTTATTTTTCTTTTTTTTTAAGATAAAGGAGAATTCAAGCGGAGAGGAAATGCTTTCTCTGCAAAGTCTTATTGCCAAGCTCGTATCTTACAAACTCTCAGTATAACACTTGTCCCTCAAGATGTGTGGCTGATTTTTAAATTGCAAAGTGTTATATTTCATAAGTGTAGTAATATTTGAGGAAGCCTGCCACAATCATTTCCAATTATCTCAGGTTGAAAAGGCAGATGCCTAGGCGGATTCTGGCTACTCAGATGTTGGTAACATTTAATTTCTGTTTACAGCTGAGAGGAGAAAGCTGTCACTCTTTACCTCCTTAGTCTATTCCATTACCTGATAGCCTCCCTCCACTCAAACTGCTTGCTCACTGTTTCTCTTCTACCCTAATCATGCTTCTTATCACATGCCACACTTGCATGGAGTAGACTCCATCTCATGTCCCACTTTTTTGACTTTCTCCATCTCTACTCTGCACTCTCAGGACCTTCTACCATTCTGACTTACCCATACCCTTATCCACACCTTCCCTCCTGCCCCAGCTGCCTCTCTGCTGCTTCCCATACTCTCTTGCTGCCTCACTGCCTTCCACTTCTCTTCTGGCTGATGCATGGTTTGAGGAAAACATTATTATGGCAGTGTAATGGGTGGAAAAGTAAGCATAGGTTTCTGCTGCAGAGGATCTGCCTGTGTAGCTCACATAATACATCTCAGGCGTGGGTGCTTTGTATCCATCAGTACATCTGCAGTCTGAAATTAGAAATCTGAAATCTTAATTGTATAGTCAGTAATGGGACCAAAATGTTGCCATGGTGAAATAACAGGAGGAAGGATCAATGATAAGACATTGAAAAATGAGATTTCACCACGGCATATTGTCCCACATGAAAAAAAGCTGTCTACCCCTGTACTGTAGTGTCTCTCATTTTGACCAGAATAAAGGAGATTTTTGTTCCCATGTCATCAAATTTGCTTCAGTTGTTGGGTCTGAGGTCATCCAGAAGAGGAGCTTCTGGAGTGTTTTTCACCAGCCTGCAGAGGTTTGTGCCCTGTGATGATGTGTTCTATCCCCACTCCACGCCCAGCACTCCTCCTGACAGCGTGCTGGTGAAAGGCACAGTGCTGACAGCTGAATCCAGCCCAAACTGCTCTTCTTGTCTGCTGGGACTGGGACTGAAAGTAGTGGGCTGAAATTACAGAAAGGAAAGGGATTTTTGTTCCTCAAGAAAGACTCTACAACACTGGAGTTGGTGAAGCAGAGCAGTTGATTGCTGTCAGATCCCAAAGGGACCCCAGCATAGGAGGGTTTTGGGAAGAGGTCAGACCAACATCTCTCAGAACAAGTTTTGGTGGAGATCCTGCCCTGAGGCAGGGGCAGGACCTGGGTGACATACCAGGCCCTGACAGGACTATTTTCTGTGAATCTGCTTGAGTTTTCTTGTGGCCATTTCTCTATAAATTGTCAAGGAGTTTCCTTTTACTTATATTTACGTAACTCTTCATCCTCTTTTAAAAGCTGATGCACTGTAATGTGACCATGTATATTTTCAGGAAGTGTTTAGTTTTAATGAAAAAATATTTATTTATAAGCCTTAGAACTCACTTAGTTTAATGCCTGGATTCTTTCTATTTTGCATCTAATCAAGAAGCTGGACATTTTCTGTTATCCCTTCCATAAAGCTGGGTTTTGCATGGAATCTCAGAAATGCATTGATTTCACTATAACTTATTTAATTTTTTAATGCTCTTCTCAGCTTATCTGTCTGATAGATTAATTATTCTTTCAATCTTCCCAACAGGCTGCAACAGAGTAGCGCTTCTGATTATTTCCTGACCTTTCCTTTTCTTTTGTTCTTTTTTCTAATTCTTTCCAGTTAAATTGGGATATTTTGGGGCTTTTTCTGAAACTTTGTTTCACATGCAAATGTGAAGTTTTTTTTTCCTTGACCATCTCAGGCAATATTTTTAGAGGAATATTGGAAAATATGGTCAAGAAAATAGTGGTTCAAAATGGATGCAAGACTAATTGAAAAACCCTTCTGAAAGTGTGGATGTTTCACTGTCAATATGGGAGGGCATTTCCAGTGGGGCCAGTCCTAACTATGAGTCTATGAAATATTTTCAGTGATGATCTGGATGACAAAATACACTGTATGCTTATAAAAGGTGAGCATGCTATGAAGCTAGCAGGAGTTGTGGGCACCTCAAAGGACAGGATCAGAATTCAAAATGATCTTGATAAATTGAAGGACCTGAAATCAATAAGATGAAATTCAATAAAGACAAGTGCAAAGTGATACACTTAGCAAGGAGAAATCAAACACAAAAATACGAGATGAGGAATAACTGGTGAAGCAGCAACTCTGCCAGAAAAGGTCCTGGGGGCATTGTATATCATGAGCTGAATAAAAACTAGCAACATGATCCTGCCTTGAAAATGGCTAATGACATTCCCAGATGTATTATATGCAAGTTATTACAGGAAGTAGTTGCTTTTATTTACTTATTTACTTGATACTGATTATGTCAGTAACGAACAGAGTTCTGCTCTGAACAGCAAGTTTAGAATAAGAGCAAAATAGCAGAGAAGAAAGAAACAATAAAGACTAGAGAACTGCAGAATGCAACCTATAAAGCAAGACTGAAAAAATCTATTGTTTCTAGTGAGAACAAAGACCATTTAAAAATATATATAAAAAGCCCTTTGCAGAAACCACAATAAAATGAATTGTTTGGCCAATTGAAGGAGACAGGAAAAGTTGCTGTTGGCTTAATTTTGCAGAAACAGAGAATAAGACTTGATATTAATAGAAACAAAGGGACAACAGTTCAGCACTGCATTGTAAAACATCCTCATTTGGGTAAGTGGTATTGTTGGAAGCTTTTAAGACTGATTGGAGGATGAACTTCTAGTGCTGGCCTAGGTGTACCTATCTTAATTCACAGCGGGAAAATTAATTGAATAACATGTCTTTTGTTCTTTAACACAATATGAGACAGCAGTATGAAACTCCACTTTCAATTTGTGCTTTAGTAGTTGCTTTGCTCATCTATTAATTTCAACAAAAACCGTGAAGATGGGGGATGGAGTGAAAGTGCCCTTTTTGGAATTACATTGATAAGATGCTGACACAAGTGTCAATTACTTTCTGAGCACACATTGCAGTACCAGACAAACACAGAATAAAGCCCCAATTGCTAACCCACTGGACCTACAATTTGAGAGACCAAACGAATGCAGGTCTGTAGAGGTGCAGAAGGACTTCAGGGGATAACATTGATCTGCATGGCAGTGGTACAAGTATAGGAGTAGTGTACTTGTCAATTTTTGTAGGTTTTGCAGCCAAAGAAGGTGTTGAAGTAGGATCTGAAGGGAAATAATAAAGTATTTTTCCAAGCAATATCATAGGAAAAAAAAATTAAAATAATTGCTTTATAAAATGTGAAAGCAGGTGAGAGGCTGGTATTCAGGCCAAAGAAGAGTGTTTACTTGTATAGAAGATGGGAAGTGACAGAGCACAGAAGGAGATCTCGAGAAGAAAGCAGATGTTGGTACTCTGGAGGGTTAATGAGGATTTACAAAGAGAAGGCTGTTATTGTTAATATGCCAGGTTAGGAAAATTGGATGTAAAAATGGTTCTGAATGGATGAGAGTTAGAAAGGCTGCTTTAGCTTGAGATGTGAGGTGACAGCTGAGACCCTGGACGAGATTTTCAGCTGCATGGATGGGTAAGAAAGGCTGTCTTTGACAAACTGTGTGGAAGAGTCTTGCATAGTCTTGGTGTGAGAACTGAGAGAGACTTCAGGTAACACCTAAGTACCAAGAATAATTGACAGGCAGGATAATGAAATTGTCAAAAGCAAGAGAGAGAGAGCAGGAATGGAGAGGAGTTAGGAAGAGAAAGAAGAAATTTTCTCTCAAAATCACACTTGTCTTGGCTTGGATTGGCTTGGATTGGCAGTGGAAAATCCCAAACTGGATGCCAGGACGACAGGTCAGATCTGGGACAGAGAATCACATCACTGTGTGACTCACACTTCTGCCCTAACCTCTCTTTCTGCCCATTCACACAACCAAGGCTATTCTTCATCTGCAGGAACATTTCTGGAGAGTATGATGTAGACAGAAAGCGCAGAGGGATGCCTGTGTGGGACCTGGAGGGAACATAAAACAATTCCCTGGAGAGCAGAGATAAATAGTGGTAGGCATGGGAAAAGACAGATTCAAAGGAGCCAGATAAAATCAAGAAGGATGACACAAGGTATACGACACATTAAGTTGGCTACAACTCAGTACTGTGTTCTAGTAGGTACAAGTAAGTGACAGCCCTCTTCCCAGAAACTGAAGCCCTAACCTTCAGGGACCACGATTTGCCATCCAAACAGAGTAAGTGCATTTCAAGTTCTCTTGTCAAGGCAGGGGGAGGTTTTATAAATCTTTCAAGTAGCCATCTGTTACCAAATACTATAGTTTTTGTGCATCTTGCTAAGGTCTGTACATAGCCTCTTTCATTTTTAACTAGTGCACAAATTCTGTAATGCATTTCTGGTACTCCTCAACTCATGACAAATGATATCTGCCTGGAGATGTCAGCTCCTGTACTCTCCAGGACTGCCTCACTAGAGAAAACCACTGCCTAGCACCGACCCCACTGCTCTGCTGCAGATGCTGGGTGGGCTCTGGGGCAGGCAAAACCCCTGTGCTGGAGTCTCAGCAGGGCTTTCTGCTACCACCTGAGCAATGTCCACATTGCTCAGGGGTCAGTGCACCTTGGCTCCACGTAGTCTTGTGTGACCAGGTGGGAATGACAAGAAGACACTCACCCAAAATGTCCTTAAATCTTCTAGGCAGGAAAGGTGCTGATAAGCCAAAGAAAACTGACTCTGTCAAAAACTCCAGAGACAACATGGTGAAGTTAAGCACAGGTTGCTTAGGTTATGTGACTTTCTTTTAACTGCTGTTGGAATCCAAAATGCAAAATGCTCTCAGAACTTTGGACCTGCGGGCTAAAGCTTAGCATTAAATACAGGGCTTGATTTGAGACCTTGGAAAAGGCTTCCAAGCACAGAAACTAGAAGTGAGAATGTAGATTTGTAGTTTAAATAGAGACATTTTAAGCTAAGTAGAGGAAAGTTTAGAGTTTAATATATAGAAAATTCAGAAGTAGCTGTAAGGGTGATAAGAAGTTCTGAGCTGTGGGCTCAGCATGTCATAACATGATAGGCTGTTGAAGCCCTCATTATGGCAAAACGTATAAGATGACTTAATTAGTGATTGGATTGAAACCACAAATATTCTTGCTGGTAGTGTTTTATTGGTTAGCAAGTCCTTAGAAGGTCTTCCAACTAGATGTCTTGTGACCTCTGACCATGAGATGAAGGCTGTGAAGAGGAACTCCACCTTCCTGAAATTGTAAGAAGATAAGAAATAATAAATCACAGCATCTCTAAGCAACTCAGAGGTCCCGTCTCTCATTCATAAAATTCCCAACAAACTGCCTGTATTATTTTAAGAGTGCTACTCTACATTTCCTGAGTAAAAGACTAATATTTATTGTCCTGAACTGTTATAAAATTATCCTGATTTTATAGCTGGAGCAATAAAGGTATACCATGGGTAACATTTACTCTCTCAGAGAGATCTGGAATTCTTCTCTAAAATAATCACTCACTTTCTACATTATTAATAGACTTCTGCTACTCATATTTCTTAAGTTTATATGGGTTTTTAATTTGAAAATGCCTTTTTTTTACATTTCTCTTGGCAATCTTAGATGTCTCTTGTTATGAGTAATGAAAAATTAAACAGTGTGACTGTAGCAAGAGGACATTTAGAGCAGGAAGATGAGCTGAGTCATGGGGAGTGCGTGGCCTTTTCCCTCTGTCGTGCTTTCCACAAGGCCTCCCAGCACCACCAGCCCTGGCTTCACTCCATGGAGAAGAACTCAGCATAGTGACAGCTACGTGCAGATGGACTCTCACAAGGTCTCTCCTTTTTATGTTGGGAAAATGCTTCTGCTTTTATGGTGTCCTATATGCTTTAATTTATTTTTAAAATGATCTTACAATCTGTACTAAAATGCTGCTATGAATTTTATAAATTGATGTCCAAGTCATGAAATCAGATGACTATTGGAAAGAGCAAGACTTGCCTGTTCCAGCTTGAGAATCTCTTTTCTAGGTGTGATTTTCTCTATTTCATTACTTACCATTTGAAGATTATAAAATATCTTTTCTTGACCCTTCTGTAGTGTGCTCTATTACACTGAATTTAAGAATTGAGATTACAAATGCTGAATAAGGAGAAAGAAAAAGGTTCAATTTCAGCTCCAGTGGACAGACTTTATTTCCTCTCCCTACTTGCTGCTTTTATACGCAGACTTTTATACAGTCTAGCTCCAATGAGAGTGGAGATGATATCTGCAGCCATGGCAGAAGAATTGGCCTAGGCACTAAAGGAGATGAATACTTCAGGAGCAATGGAGAAATAGTTCCAAACCTCCCTGCCATTTTTCCTCCATAGCTAATCTCTAGGGGTTTTGCACTCCCTTCAAGAACAAACTGCATGGAAACATATCCAATATATATTCAAGAAATATCAGCCAATATTTGCAACTTAGAAGTTTCTGGGTAAACTGGAAAAAAAAGGCTTCATGTTCTCAGCCCTGGAAAAATATCACTAGAGCTTTAAGCACAGAGTTAGGCTCACTTGTTCCTTATGTTTTGGGCTAGAACTAGTTTAATAGCTTTCTATCAGTGTATGTCTCAGTGGGAAATGTGCACAAGCCTGTCCTTTTTCTATGCCCATGGCATCCCTGGGAAGCAAACAAAGGCAGACCCACTCTGTATCACCAAATGTTCCTTGTCATATGGGGACTTCCACTGCTAAAACATTTAAGTTTGCTGAGGTGCCTGTTCTTGCTGCACTTTTCCCATTTCTCATTCTGCGGATGCATTTTAAGCCTCAGGTGTAAACACGCTTAAACTACTTTTTAAAAAAAAGGGTGAAAAGCAGAAGGAGCCAAAGCCATCACTGTAGGACCAGAGCCTCATTAAAAATATCTGGCCTTTGAGTCATTTTGCATCTGAGGCCAGAAAATACATTTATTCTGGTTCTGGAGTTTGTAAAAAAAATTTTGAGGTGAAGTTATACTTTCTTTTCCTATTAGTCAAATTTCCAGGACTTACAGTTACAATCTACATAGCCCATTTTTATAATGATACAAAATTCTCAAGAGCATTTAAAAACATTTAATTTTTATAGACAAGAATTTATAAGACTTTCAATGTTATTCATTTTTAAGTAAATATGTGATTCTGTGTGAAAAGCATTATTGGAAAAGACATCAGTAAGACATTAAATGCTAAGTCAATGCTGAGTCTGTGAAGAAAGTTAAAACACTAAAAATAAAAATGAGAAAAATAAAAATTCATCACTGAAAATCAGAATGCTGTTGTGGAGGATGTGGCATGTATAAAAACATAGCTGCGTGTTGTTCCTGTGAAAGGGAGATGGAGCTTGCAGTGAGACATGTAGATATATGCTGGATAATGACCATGGTATTTTCCAGTGAACAGTTGATCTTACCATAATGTTTAAGCATCATCATATTGCATAAACATCAACAATTCACATAAAAAGGAGAATCTGAGATCTTTTTTTATTCTTAGTAAAGAAGATTGTCAACATCTTTTTCATTAGATGGAGCACAGATTTCACATGTATATTTTTAGCACCTTTTTCTCCCTTCATATATGCACAATTCTAAAAGCATTAAGATCCAGCCAGAATGTGTTCTTGAACCCACTAAGCAAGAAAACAAGCACAGAAAGAGAGATCAGAGAACCTTGGTTGTTACCCTGGCACATTTCTAGCCTGCTCCCAGCCTCCTGTTTCCATGGCTATTCTGAAGCTGCAAGAGCTGCTGCAGTGCGTTGGATCTCCTGAGTGTCTTCAGCTAGATAGAAATGAAGTAACAATCTTTCCCTACTTAAAACGGGTAAGAAATGTGGTTAGAACTTGAGGAGAGTGGATAAATACACATCTTCCTGGCCTTGACCGCAGGAACAGGGAAGTAAACCACAAGGCCAGCTTTTCTGGTTCAGGTCCAGGGGAAAACATGGATATAGCTCATAGGATTCTATTCAGTGACAGATTCAGTGTATAAATGCCTAATTTACTACATGGATTACGGTTACTTTTAACCAAAATCTAGACCAAATGAATGTACACCTGGCCTCTTCTTTATCTATAGGGCTACAGCCCCAAAAGGTGAAAGGAGATTGACGGACACAAAAGGAAAACCCCAAACTTCCCCCAGGAAACAGAGTAACTTCAACCATTTGGACAGAAAGGAAAACAACCTTTGTTTTGATGGGGCAGCAAGGAGAGACCAACAGATTAACTTTCCCACTGGGAGCAACACACCAGAATTTCTGACTCCTCACCTCAGGGACTTGATCTCCATGCTCAGATGTCACCCAGGGGCTGGCAGGGACTGCTCTCTCTTTCCTGTCACTGTCGGCTCTGGCCTTACTGTCTCTGGGCTGTCTCCCTGTGTGGGAAGGGCCACAGCCACTTTGCTGAGGCTCTACCCTCCCCACACCTCCCTGAGCCAGGACTCAGGGAGCACTTGTGGCAGTACAACAACAAAAAAAGCACCTTATGCAGCCTAGGGGAGCTGAGTTGTCTCAAACGGACCATCATACTTAATGTGAACTGACCAGGAAAAACTCTCTGTAATTTGGCCTGAATAACAAATGGTGAGCTATCCAAGGTGAACAAGCAAGGAAATGTAAGTGAAAAACAAAACAAGCCACCTTTTTAGCAGTATGATTTACTTCGGGCATTCTAGAGCTTGGCACCTATTCCAGATGCTTTTTCAGAAATATTTTCTTCTTGTTCATAAAGGGTAAGAAGATAATTGTCAGACTTACAGAAGCGTTCATTCCTATTAACAGAAATATCTGCCCTGTGAGCATTTGCCTCTGAGACAGCTGGCTGGACTTCTTTGTTGTCTATGGAGAGTGATAGGCGTGCTGCAGGTCTCATCCCTCTTATCCAAAGGTAGAGGATCTGAAATGCATTGGCTGGACCCTGCAGGAGAATTGCCCATTTTTTTCCACTGACTCTGATGGAAGACATACACAGTGAGGTCAGGTTAGTGGCCTACAATGTAGACATCTCTGTTTGTACAGATCAATCCTCCATCAAGAAAAACGTTGACTTTTTCTGTTATAACAAATTTGATTCCTCTATCCCATCTCTCTCTTGACAAACAAAGCACCTTGTCAAAGGAAAGGTTGAGCTAGAAGCTAAAAACACAGGTGGAAATTGCTTTGGTGTAGGGATTAATTTGACTGTGAGACAGTGGAATAAAATTACTACTTGCAGCATAGCGCTAAACACAGTATTTTTCATACATTTCTGAAATATTCTACTGATTTTACTAATGACTACCGTAGATTTTGGCTAGCTTTTCCATTTACTATTTGTGACTCTTTGACTTTTTTACATTCTACCATTGCTCAGATATTAATGCAACCTTAGTGGCAAGTGTTCAGTAGCCCAGATGAGATGCCAAAGGTTACTAATGACTTTTGAACAAACACTGCTGAAGTGGCAGCATGTACTTGAAAAGGCACAATTTCTCCCAGCAGTTCAATATTGTATTTTAACTTTGTATGCAGAGAACCTGTGGGTGTCTTTTTATTCTTCAGCAGCATGTGACAGAGCAGTGCCATTTTGAACGCTCGTGAGAAAGTATTACTTCAACCTAATTGACTCTTTTTGCTGCATGGAAGTTATTTACCCAGAAATACTACGGTGGAGGGTCAAATTGCTTTCGATAAAAGAATCCAATTACTTGAGATCTTTTACAGGATGAAGACATTGCATTGTGGTAGTAGCTCCCCTCTATTGTTAAAGCTGAAATGATGCTGTACTGAACCAAATCTCCTTAGATCTTACTTTCTTTTTGGTTGTTGAGTTTGCAGGGCAAGAGAGGAGGGCTGTTCACCAGAGGAATAGGAGAGTTATTCAAAATTGGTCTATTTAGCTGTATATGGATTATGTTCCAATCAGATGAACTGAGGAATGAAAACTACACAAATATTGAATTTCTTTTGAAAGAATTGAGTTCATATTGAGTGTTGTCTAGACATTTAAAAGCTAAGCTGGAAGGCTGAGTCTGTGATACCCTTACTGTAATTCATTCTGCTTTTAGAAATCCATAGGAGAGGAGATCAGGTGTTGCACATCCATAGAAAAGAGAAAATTAGGACTTAGATCTAAACCAAGAAAAAAAAAAGAGGAGTGAAAAGTTTCACAGACAAATCAAATTAATATCAATTCAAGATACATGGTGACACAATTCATCAATCAATTTGCTTGTAAAAAGGGAGGAAATAGCAAGGAGATAAACAACAGTCAACATGGGGTTTTGAGGAACAGATTACAAACTAATGCTTCTCTTCCATGGTAGCAGGACAGGTTTTGTGGATGGAAGAAAAACAGACAGGATTTGCATTTTGATTTGTACTGCCCTTTTGACTGTATCAAATGATACTTTTGTAACCAAGCTTAGGAAACTTCTTGACTATGGAACCACAGCAAGCATCAAAACTAGTTGGAAAACAATTATGTAGAAATGGCTGTTGCTAGTCATCTCTAGCCAGAGGGTGTTCAGAGAGAGGTTTGCACAGAATTTGGGGTGTGCACAGAATTTGTGTGCAGGAGGAGGAAATAAAACACCCTGGTTATGCACCATGGAGTCAAGGAGGAGCTGATGAACAGAGACAGAGACCTGTGTGTGGGATGGTCAGCACAGGAGCATCAGGAATAGGGTACATCAATAAACACAACTTTCACCAGCCCTCCTGAGGCTTCAACACTTCTGCTGAGCAGAGGCCACAATCTGTCTCTCTCCAAGTTGTCTTGCTTAGAAGTACGAGTGGCTAACAACTGAAGATCAAGCACTTCCACAGTCCTAATCTGAAATTTATGAGTATTTGGAAGACATTGTAAAGTACAGTGGAAAAAGCTGTGTCCCTTCTGGAAATAATTTCTAACTGAGGAAACAGTGAAATTTCCTTTGTTGCTATCAACAGTTATACTGCAAACAACCAGAATTGTTTTCAAGTTGTAAGTGGTGAACAATCACATCTTCTTAAAATTTTCTGGTATTTTTTAATTAGGAAGAGACACACAGCTACTAATTGCCTCCTTTTTTAATGTTGTTCCTGCATTTCTAGTAACAAATTCATATTGATTCCAGGTACTTTAAGTTTGTGTAGAAATACAAAAATTCTGTATTTTGTAAAAATGACAAGGTATCAGAATTATTTTTTCTCATAAATAAAAATTAGAGTTTTCATGAACAGCAGTGGAAAAAGAAATGACATTTCAATGCAAGAGTGGAAGATTGAATGTAGGTCTCTAATAAACCTGCTTGAAACATCCACTGGATATTATCAGGATATCAACAGTTTTCAGAGGAAATTTTAATTGCAAATGATAATTTTTTTCATATCATATACATATTTGTAAAGGTTTTAATTTCAACAAACCAGAACATTTTTTGCATACTTCAAAAAGTAATGGTCTCAAACTAAAACACAAGAAGTTCCACATCAACATGAGGACAGACTTCTCTGCATTGAGGGTGGCAGAGCACTGGAGCAGCTGCCCAGGGAGGTCATGGAGTCTCTCTGGAGACCTTCAAAGCCCACCTGACCCACCCGTGTCACCTGCCTCAAGTGACCCTGCCTTGGCAGGGGGTTGGACTGGATGATCTCCAGAGGTCCATTCCAGCCCTAACTATTACATGATTCTGGGATTCTGTGATTTTTAAGAAAAGAAAGTGAAGAGTATTCCTAAACCTTTCTAAGGTTGAGACACCTACACTTAACAGTTGTTAATTTATAGCACATTCTATTTTGAAAATAGTCTGTAGAACGCACGTTGCATGTCCCTGTTTTGTGTCTTTATGCCAATTATAATTCACATTACAATAATGTAGACTATGTTCTCTTTGGTCCTCAATTACAATTTTCCTTCCTACTTATAACTTCATTATAAATCCATGAAGTGCATGTCTTTTTTTTTTTTTTTCCCCATAAATGGCATTATTCTAAGTTCATTTTAGACCATACTCTTTTTGATCACCATGTGGAAATGCTCTGGGCTAAACTGATTCCTGATATAACTCCATTGACCTCTTTGTTGTTACTCAAGAAACATCCATGAGGTCTCTTCTTGTTATATCAGCTATCTGCATGATTGTAAAAATTCTGAACAGAAATACAATTAGATTTTTTCCCTATAGTAATGCAGGCTTCTACTTCAGCTTTCTATTGCATGAATTCCCAAGGGTTGATCCCCCTGTGTTAGCAATCCAAACTATGAGCCAGGAATCCTCCAGCTGCTCATCCCACGAGCTGACAACAGCACGAGCAGATGTGTGTCTTTTTTTGGGCTCTTTGTAACCTGATGAGTTTCCTTCCTGTCATTCTGTAAGTAGCAGACAGCACATTTTGGTTGCTTTATACCCTTCAGAATTTGTGCTCCCAGGGTGTGTGAAGGCCAGTACAGAAGACAGCCAGCACTAACACAGAGTGCAGTGTCTTTGTGAGGGGAATGCTTCTGGGCAGAGTGCTGGTCCCACCAGAAGGGCAGCAGGGTTCTTGTGCAGCTCCCTAATTCTCAATGCCCTGGATCCTAACAAACCTCTCACAGCACAGTGGGTCATGCTGTGTGTCTGCTTGGGTCAAGGACAATCCTCGACCCTACGAGTGTGAACATAGCTCACGTGGCAGGGAGATGGGAGAGTTATTTATTCATTTATTTATTCATTATCCACTGCCTTGGGTGGTATTTATGACCAGGTCTTTTCCTTTTTGTGGGCACAGTGCTGTGCCACAGTCCAGATGAACTGAGTCCTTTGGTAAAGCACTCAGGAATCTAAAGAGAGCTGTCCAAAATGGGTTTAGTGGTTTTTGAGGGATCCTTTTTATATTCAAAACAAGCCAAGTTCACCAAAATTGAAGTGTTTTGTAGGAGCACTATAAACTCTAAAAAATTCCCACTGCTATTTGGGTATAAATCTAGACACGTGGTGACTATGAAAATGTTTGGAGCTCTCTGTGTGAGAGACACAGTAAATAAGTGACAATTTGAAATTGCCTGCTTTATTTTAAATAAGATCAAAGTCAGTTGCAGATCTACACATCTAGGCATATACCTGTGTTATCATAAAAGCATAGGAGCATAGAGAACATTTTGTGCATTTTCATCTGTGTCTTTTTAATTGAAAGATGGATGCAAGTGAAACCAATAAAGAATGAAAGTGATATTTTATTTCAATTAGCCTTTGATATTGAATAAGATAAAGTCATCAACTCTTTCAATATTAATATGACGTCTGAGCTCACAGTTTGTTACCAGGAGTGTGCTTGGAAGGTGCTGTAAAACAGGATGTTCTTTTCTTACTTTCTTGAGATGGTAAACACTTTTTGTAAAAAGATGAGCATTGCATAGTCCTTATTTTTGTTCATTTCTCTGCAAAGGATTTGACCCATTCCAGAAATATCAAAAGCATTTGTTTTGATCAAAACATGATGGTATACTGTATTCTTCAACAAGGAGAGGACTCCCAACCACGCCATGTGCAGGTGAAATGAAACTTCTGTTTTACACAAACTCTTTGCAAGGGGAAGGCCAGGGCTTTGTTGCTGTAAGGGCTTAGGACATTCTCCAAGGCTGTTTGTAACACAGCAAACAGACACACAAGTGTATTTTCATATTCTTTAATATAATTTTCTATACTCCTCTGTTGAGTACTCATAAATCAGCTCATTTAACCTGGAGCTCCTTCTCTCAGACTTGAATCAACATGTCAGCCTGTCTCCAAAATCTCTGAGCTTAATGGCAAGGGAACCAGCCTCTGTTTTGCCACTTGTCACTCTCCTGACCTTGTTCTTTTCCTTTCCTAATAAAGTTCTGGCTGTTTTCCACAATAGCAAAACAGAAATGCTCAGGACCCTCTCAATCAGCTCCCATTTCAATTACTGCAATTCGCCCTTCTGCAGTTCCCTAGACACTCACCTGCCCATCCCATACAGACTGCTTCCTCCAAAACCACTTTGATTGTTTCCATCTCACATATCTCTGTCCTCAAGTTTCAAGAACATCTTCACACCAAATTTTAACTGCTTTCCCTTGTATCTACACATCTTTGCCTAACTATGTCTGAAGGAAGAATTTCAGCCCTCCTATAAGCAGCCATCTCTAGGTAATTGACTGTGGCTAGGTTGAGATTCTGCTTAGCTTAAAAGCACAGTCTTGTTACATCTATTTAGGAGTATCACCCTGGTAATACAACTTACAGAGTTCATCAGGGGTTATGTCCAGCTGCATCTGTTTCTGTGTTCATGTAGTTTTACACTACTGCTGCCTTTTTCAGTCAGGTGTGTCTTGACAGAGCCATTTATTCATCTGAGTGACTCAAGCAGACATGGGCCAAGAAAGAAGTTTAAATACTCCCATTATAGTGCAGGATGAGTAATAGAACATAGTTTATGCTTCATTTGCCAGTCACATTTCTGGAAATCCAGTCTGTTCCAGAAAGTGAGACAGGAATCCAGCTGCAGCAGGTGGAGCTTCATTTTACATGCCAGCAACTGGCATAACAAGAAGGATTTGGGAGGTGTAAATGCCATCATAGAGAAGTGTCACATAAGTTCTTCTGCATTGCTAACAAATGTTCACCTTTTGCTCAAAGTGAGTTCATTGAATTGCCATGAGTGAGGAACTAAAGCAAACCTCCCTCCAAGGAATAATGATTCAATGTGCTTCATAAAACAAGGTGTAAAGCCTGAAATAAAAATATTAGACAATATACTCTCTTCCTGTGAGATACATAAAATACTCCTCAAAGGAATATTATCTCATCTATGCATATATCTATTTCCTCTGGAGAAGGTGTTTCCCTCTGTTATGCAGATTTGTTGTGTAATTGAGCCAGCTTTCTTCCCAGTCCTTTTTTAAATGATGCATTTTCTGTGGCGTTTTTTGGCCAGCCATGCACTCTTAGGGTTGCAAGAATATCTTCTGCATTTTGTCAAGGAAATTAGAATTATATTACATTTACGATTAAAGAGAGAGAGAGAGAGAGAGAGAGAAAGAAAGAAAGAAAGAAAGAAAGAAAGAAAGAAAGAAAGAAAGAAAGAAAGAAAGAAAGAAAGAAAGAAAGAAAGAAAGAAAGAAAGAAAGAAAGAAAGAAAGAAAGAAAAGAAAAAGAGAAATAAGTGAAAGATAAAAAGAAACTTGAGCCATTAGACTGATGGTGAAAATAGACACATGGTTAAATGCAAACATTTCGTTTTGGGAGACAATCAAGCTAAGGGACAACACCTCCTTGAAGACCACAGGCCTTCTATCAAGCAATAATTTCATGTTCAGTGGCCTGTGACACCCACCATCCCGGGAAATATCATGTACACGTATGTTTTGATTTTTTCTGATCCCTGCCTTCTTTTGTACTTAAGCCTCATCTTCATATAAAACAATTGCAAAGTTTGTGGATGGTTATGGAAATATGAAGAGCAAAATCTGATGATCAAAGATCTCTTTCTGTGCAAGTGTCCTTTTAATTAGAAGCAGAGCCTGAGATATACATATTTGTATGAAAAGTACCTACATAATTGGTTTTTAAGCGGTTTCTTTTCCAAACATATTTATGAGACACCAGTAGGTTTTAAAAAGCCCTCTCCAATTTCTGAGCTGCCATATTCTTGCTGTGAATTATAGTCACTGGTCATCACTTTCGGTGTAGTTTGAGTGCTAGTTTAAAATTCTGCAACTATAGAGATTTGGAAAGAGACAAGCTTTTAAACATTTTTTAAAAGTAAGGTATGTTAGCTGAAAGCCTCTGTGGTGTTGAGATGTAAAAGCATTCTTGCCTCCTGCAGAGCTCTGTTTCCATGCTAGAAGAGCCTAGCAGAGGTGCTGGAATCGGAGGGACCGGCCACATTTAGGTTTCTCATACCAGCTCCACTGCTAGTCAGCTGAGAAAGTCACTCCTACTGCTCCTGTGGTATTGTCATTTAGCTGTCTTCTAAAATGATCCGACATAATTAAAGGCCCTTCCTCTTTTCTTTTTCTCTTGGACAAAATTGAACTTCTTATATACATGAAGGACGCCTGTCAAAACTGTGAATATCACAATACAGTCTGGATTTTGATTAATATGTTATAAACAAAAAATCAGCAGCAATTCAAGCGCTCTAACAAAGTACTGCAAATATCTTTTCCTAAGAGAAGTTGGCAGCTGACAGTACCTGGGATGGAAGAGTGGAAAATGGGGGATCTCCATCATCAACACTGCAAAAGGAGGACCAGCAGACTTTTTTCTTGGTTGCGTACATTTTCACAACAGCAGAATTTCACTGTTACTGGATTTCAGCTTCTCCCATTCAATTCCCAAACCACAGCTCATTCATGGTGTGCTTGCAGCAATTCTTTTGGTTTACATAAACTTGTGACTATTGTTATCCAAATGTTAGATTTTCTCTGCAATTCTCTTACTTGAGGGTAATTTTAGCTACAGTTTTGTACTAGAGTAGTTTAGCCAACTCAAAACAGAGAGAGTTTCTGTCTAATATCTACAATTTCTCTCTGCTTAGGTTCTCAAATCCTTGAATTTATCTTCTGTATCAACAGCTGCACTTGGCAAACAGTTATGCTTTTCTCATCAGTCAGCTATGGACGTGCAAATTTGCCACTTCTGTGTTCCCCTTAGGAGTCTAGTTTATAAACATGAAATAATATTCCTGTAATCTGTAACGGTTTCCAAAAGGTATCTGTTTCCACATACAGCTAATACCACAGCTTTCAAGTGCCTATCAGAATATGAAAACAAAGTAAAAACCATTTAACATGTACTTTGCATCTCTAGCCCATCACTCCCTCTCCATCTTCGTGCTACCCACCCAACTTCCCAAATGGAGAAATTCAATATATGACTTAAACAGATTTTAAATTGAAAATAATTTTCATGAGGAAGGGAACATGATGTATTTCTTAGCATAAGCAAGGCACAGAAAGTTTGGACTGGAATACTTGGTGCAATCTCTCTACAGACATTCCCACAAAAAATTAATCCCATAAGGACAACAACTTTTAATGTCCTTCCTTCAAACATTTAACTTTAGTTGTAGATGCCATTTTTTTAAGGAGGCATTCCACATAGCCCAGATTTGGTTACTATATTCCCTTCAAAGAAGAGGGGGTTTTGCATAAAAACTGTAACATAAAATCACAGAATCTCTGAATCACAGGGTGGTTAAGGTTGTAAGGAAGCACTGAAGATCCTCTCATCCAATGCCCATGCTCAAGCAGGATCACCTACAACCAGATTCCCAAGACCATGGCCAGATGACTTTTCAGTATCTGCAAGGATGGAGATCCCTGGCCAGCCTGTGCCAGGGCTCGGTCCTGCTCACAGTGGCAATGTTTTCTGATGTGCAGACAGAGCCTCTTGTGTTTCAGTGTGTGCCCATTGGCTCTGTCCTGCCTGGAGACACCACAGAAAAGGGTCTGGCTCCATCTCCTTTGCACCTCCCTCCAGGCACTTACCCATATAGATGAGGTACCCCCTGAGCCTCCTGTGGGCCCAGCTCAGCTCTCAACCTTTTGCTGTAGAAGAGAGGCACCATCATCATTTTTGTGTCCCTTCACGAGATGCTGCCCAGTATATCCATTTCTCTTTTGCACTGGGAAGCCCAGTGTGGGACTCAGCAACCAGGTGTGGCCTCACCAGCGCTGAGAAGAGCAGAAGAAACCCCTTCCTCAGCCTGTGGGCAGCTTGTTGTTAACACAGCACAATTCACTGCTGCTGGCCAGAATGTTTCAAAGACATACTTGGTAGGTGACATGTTTTTTATAAATCTGATGCCAGAGTTTCCTAACCAAAAACTCTTTTCCTCTTGAGTGTACAATTAGGAATGTTGATTTTCCACACAAAAGTGAAGTGACTTAGCAATCATTTATGAATTTTGTAAGCAAAAAACACAAACACATGTGAATGAAATGTAGCATTGAGCTGCCTTCATACAGTACAGAATAAGGTCTGAGTAATCCATTCAAAGAAAAAATTATATTAACTATGGCTGAAATTTTAAAAAACTGTATTTGGCTTTAAGAAACAAACAAAGAGCAAGACTAACTAAAAAAAAAAACCATGTTAAGAGGAAAAATACTTCTTCTTGCCAAAAGAATAAATTCCAGTTTTTTTGTTATCCATTTTTCCATTTCCAAAGTATGGGAAAGCAGAGTTTGCAATAATGAGGTTTATAGATGTTAAACTAGTTGAGTTTTTTCTCCTTTTGTGCAGCTCTTAGTGCAAGATGACTCCTCATCCACTGCCAGAAATCTTACTTGTACAGCTCACATGTACTTCTGGACTCTCAAATGTGAAATGGCAGGGTCCTGGATGTACCACATGATCACCAATAATTATGATTCACTGAGGTGACCAACCAACAAACAAAGAGTGAAAAATTACCTCGGGGCATAATATGCATGGTGTTTCCAATGGAAACTGGAAAATATCAAGACTTCTCTAAAAGGTAGAGCTCTCCTCTAGGAGTTTATATGAAATTCTGTCCAGCTGAGCCCCAGAAAAAGTAGCAGGATATCTAACCCCGCTAGCATGTTCAGGAGTACAGAAAATTAGGGCAATATGACAGAAAGGCTTCATTTATTTATGGTAGAAAAATGACAGTGGAGAGGGCATGTAATTAATGTTTATAAATAAGTATGGCAGAGGAGACAGGGGCCCTGCAAGAATGAAAAAAAACTCTATAGCAAAAACATACCAAAAAAATAGACAGTAACTTTTGAGCATTGGTACAAGAACAAATCACTGGAAGTCAGCAATAGGATTCTAACAACAAAGGTACTGGAGCAACATTCCAGTGATAGCAGAAGAACTACTTCTGTTTCTGCAGGTAACTTCTCAAGTGCATGAAAGGGTCAAAATAGTTCTCTATAAGAGCAAATGATCCAGGAAGTCTCTTGCAGGTCAGTACCACCATGGCTACACCTCAGTTCCAGAACTGCCCTGGATAAGGAACCATATGCAGGCTGAAATAGCTCAAGAAGTGCTAGATGAGAAATATCTGTGGCAATACAGTTTCCTCCTAAGCTGGTCACAGTTCCATTCTTAGCATGAACAGATTTTTTTATTTCTGGGCTGCAAGTGTTTCAACTAGCTGGATAGCTGCTAACTATCTCTAAGTGCCAGCAGTATCTCAGCTTAACCAGAGTGAGCAAATGGGCGTCAGTACTCGCAGCCAGTAATTCCAGCCAATTCCCACCGCCTTGCCTTGGAGACGAGCAGCTGCCAGCAAAAAGGGCGGACAGACACGAGCCAAAAGTGGGTTACACTCCAAAGTGCTTGAGAAGTGCCACTCTGGGACGATGAATTGAAACAAGATGCTACCTTATTCTCACCACTTCAATGCTCAGTGACATAAACCCCATACCTGACACCCTGAGCAAACTGGAGTGAGGAATCGGCTTTCCTCCCTCCTAAACAGCGTGTTTGCATTTCAGCACTGCTAACAGCACTGACCCTAACACTTAAACGCTTAAATCAAGGTGAGCAAGAAATTAAGAACTTTCTGTGCTCAGTTCCCTTACAAGCTACAGTTACAGTTCCAAAGACCCCATTCAAAGATAGAGCAACAAATGGTGACCTATGTGACAGATATGCTGTGCCCATACTTCTCCTCCTATTTGTCTCACTTTGTTAAGGTAGTAATTTTTTTGATATTTTTCATGTTCTTCACACCCTGCACAATGGCTGATTTCACTGTCAAGCTACATCTAGACTGGCACATATCTGTGTATGATTTGACCGTAGGTTTATTTGAGCGATCATTGTCATTATCACTTATTTTCCTTGAATGTGTATCACCTCACACGGAGCTCTACTATTACCCCTGATATGAGCATATCTGAGACAGGTCACTTTAAAGATTAATTCAGAATATCACATAATATTTCATCTAATGGCACAAAACAGATTTACAATTTTGCAGAAAAGTTATTTTTCCTGTTCTATAGCATGATTAATAGCTGAGGCCCATAAAGACTGCAATTAGGACATCAAGTTTTATATCTGACTGCCTTTTATTGATGGGTTTCTTCTCTACTACATCCACCCTTTTACTGAATTATCTCTTCATTTCTAGTGAGTTAATTCACCCCATCTCCCTTGTTACAGTTACTACTGGGTCTTTCATGTGTTTAATAAAGGGTGGTGTAATTTTTCCAAACACTAAATTTCCCTTATTTCCATAAATGTGAAAATGTTAAATACGTATTTTCTGTATGTGAAAGTAATGTAAGTAAATGAGATTTGACAAGATGGAGATAACAGTCTTAAGCCATGCCATCTGGGAACAGTGGGATTTGTTCACAGTTTCATTTCTCACTCCAAACCCTATTGTGTCCCAGCAGGTAAAGATCAGTTAAAGATCAGTGCCATCACTAAAAAATGCTGGATACCCTTGAGTGGCCAGCAGAACAGGAAAGAGAGCTATGGCAGTGTTGAAAAAAATGCAGTTAGTTTACAAGCCCTCATAGAGCCCAGAGCTGGAATTGCCACAAATTGCATTGATTCTGTGTCCTTTTAATGTCGCAGCAATATCAAATGTACAGTGGCATAATTTTTGTTTCAAAATTCAAAACTTCAGAAAAACTCAAAACTACTGGCAGTCCTGCAGTGAAAAAGGGCTCAGGTTTGACTTCTGTTTAGAGCCTTCTTTGTAAAGGAAGAAGAGGTTATGCAGAAGAAGGAAGAGCACATGGAAGAAAAAGCAGACACAGAGACACATGAGGAAGAGGTTAAGCCCTGGTAGCTCCTGTTGCTGGGCAAGTCATTTGATTTCTCTGTGTACATCAGAGGTGATCATGTCTCCTGGAGTGGAGACAGCTTTTTAAGGGAGGTGTTCTCTTTTTCTTCTCATATACATACATGAAGCTTAACAACAAAGGGCTGTGACCTTGGTGGAGGAACCTACACACTTCTAGATGGAGGTAGTATTTGCATGGAATTTACTTTGAAAGGAAATCATATCCTAATAGCTTTATACCTGTCATTCTGCTCTTTTCTGAGCAATACTAAAGCTCTGAATTTTCTTTGAATCCTTGAAAAGCCTCTCATTTAGTTATTTAATTTATATAATGCTTATGATCTTGGCAGTTGGATGCTTTGCAGGAAAGAAAGAATTTAACATTACATAAGCCACCCACAACAGGTAACAGAAGCTAAATTACTGCTGTTGATGCTATTGAAAACCTTGACAGTCAAATTAAGAAAACAAAAAACAAATCCATCAAAAGCAAAACATAGCACATCAAATTTGTTTTATACATTCCAAGCCACAAAACTTGGTTGGATCCAAGTGACAAACTGGAAAATATTACTGGAAAAAGCCCTACACTTATCTTGCTTGCTCCTAGGACCAGGCTGTCTGGTGGAGATCCCTCACAGCCAGGCAGCAAAGGTAACAGATACAGACCTGCCTCACAGTTTTCTTGGCTATTTGCTGTTAAACAATGTAAGCATTCTCCTTCTCTGCAATGTAATGTTGGTACCACTCACTCACAGAAGAAGGGGGTAAGGGTCAGTGCCCCCAGGAAAATGGACACAAGTCATAGGAAGAAATGAGCCTGAACTAAGTCAGGCTGCTGTTTCCCTCATCACTGGCAAGATGTGTGCCCTCTCTAATCAGTTTTGCATGGACCATGTGGCTCTGTAGCTCCTGAATGCTGATTTTATATAATTAGAAAAGAATAAGGACGTTCAGCTCTGTACAGAGAACAGTATGTTAACTGATTAAACTCAGAACTCTCAGAACATTGCATTCAGAACTCTTTAGGAATAGAAAATCTTGCTTCGAGAGGCAATGTGATCCTACAAATTAACACTGGGATGAGAAGCAATACATTCAACAGACTGTTACTGAAATGTCTTGTGTACCTGGCCCACATTGGGAGAATCATGAGCCTCAGCAAGATGCAACCTACCACCCCACCTGAAACACTTCCCCCTCCCAATTAGTCAGCCATGAGGACTGGCCTGATCTTCAGAAGTGCTGAGCACCTGCAGCTCATTCTGACTTCTGCATATAAAAAACAAATTCTGTGGGAGGTGTGAATGACTATTATCTCTGAAAACCAAGCTATTTGGGTAAAAATTTCATGCTTGTTTTTTTTTTTAAGGTTCTGGCTGCATTATGCCTTGGTTTTCCCGTTTCAGAGATAATAACAGTTTTACCAGCTTCATACGAGCATAGTGTTTGTTACTTAGGAAAACACTAAATAGATATTGGATGTGATTATGTTCTCACTGCTTCTGCAACGAACATGTTTCTGACAGCTGCTGGTTCCAGAAGGCACTGGGTGAGTTTGGCTCCACAGGCTGCTCTGGGGGCAGAGATTCCCAGCCTGAAACCAGGTGCCACTGTCAGCTGGCAGAGCCACAAGGACTGTAGAGCATTACCCCAGGCAAAGACCTGCCTATGAAACATTTAAATTTCTATGCACGCTAAACCCAAATAACACAGACAGGGATCACAGAAGCACAGAGGTCCAGCAGTAATTCCATAAATAATTCAGTTTAGGAGTCCAGTCTTCTCGACAGCCATGGAGCTGAAATGTAAGAACATCATGGATACAGAGATATAATGGTATTTTTGTGGGTCAGTATCACAGAAGTAGTATAGCCATGATGGTCTAAGAGCAGAACTATATTAAAGTCTGTGGGGAAAATGAAATCTTTCATTAGACTAGTGTGTAAAAGCTGGAATCAGCAAAGAAGTGATTGGACACACAGCCCCCCTTCAGGTCTGAAATAGAAACAGCAGCTGTGGAAGATGAAATTAACCCATCAGGCTGTTTGGAAAAAAAAAAAAAAAAAATTGGTCAGTACCTGAGGAGAAAAAGAGCTTATTCAATATTCTGGACAACAGTGAAAAATATATTTTTCACTCTTCAAGATTGGAGTGATTGTTTTGGAGTGGAATGTGTTAAATAAAAACTGGTTTCAAAAGAGATTTTAATTTCTTAGTACTTGTAAGAGAGATGATTTCTAGTACCTGTTCTGTTTCAGTGTTTCATTGTGTCTCTGTGCATAACACCAAAAATCTCAGGGATGGTGTGTCTGCACTGAGAGAAATATCCCTCCCTGGAAGATGGAAGTTTCTGTCCTTCATTGACTACATGAGCTCATCCTGGTGCATCATGGTTGTTTAGTCTTGGCTATTGTGTCTGGAATGGAATGTGGCACAGCGGATGGGCTGCAGAAATGCCTTGTAAAGGATCCAAGGATGATTGTGGTTGTGAGATGTCTTGTCAAACTCAGTGTTTGCTGTTCAAATACAGTGGTACCTGCTGACTATTTGTTCCTGAGGCTGAAGTTAGTGAGGCTGCAGCTATATCAAAGGAAAGAGTTCTGCTTCTGACATTTCTTTTGACTTAGGACCTGGTAAATTGTTCACGATTGATTATATAGGTTCCAAATTATGCTGGTAACAATAGTACTTGACACTATTTACAGTTCTTTTAACTCACAGATGCTAACCACCTGCTCAAGGAGTATTCCTGTCCAAGAAAGACTTCTAAATAATTAAGGTGATCTCCATGAGTGATCTTTTTGCAGCAAATGAGGTAAGGTTTGAAAAGCTGAGCGGTGGCTGAATTTCTTCAGACAAGCATATATACCCATGAGTGTCTTACCACAACTGGTAAATTGCAGTTTGATACCGGTCATTATCTAAAGTGATTTCAGTGGAGTTCTATTCAAGAGAGTTTGATGGAGGGACAATTGTTATGGAATTAAATAAAAATAAGTTATGAGATCCATGTTTTCAGTGCGCATGACAAAGCTTTCATGTATGACATAGAGCACAGCCTTAGTAATAAAAAGATTTGGATCTCTTTATATTTCCTTTACATTTTCCTAATTTTTTTTTTTTGAGGTAAATCATGATAAAGTCAAAATGTAATAAAGTTATTCTGATGCTTGTACTGTGCCTGGTTTTTTTGAAAAAAAAAATGACAGAAATGAAGCTGCATGGGGTGAGGATGGAATAGATGACATTTGTTCCACATAGGCTGGAGCACTGAAAGTTGATATCCATCTTGGGGCCATACTGAGGACAAAGTAGGATGCTATCAGGGAGTGGAACATGGTGGACAGGCTGGGAACATTCCTGGTGGACATGACAGTACTGTAGAGGGTAGAAGGCTATGGTCATTAACTGGTCCACTGGAGAGAAAATGTTATTTTCTGCACAGTCTCCTTGACTTTATTAGTCATAGTGTTTTCTAATTGCATGTTTGCATTACTTGTGATTTAGGACAGACTTTCTTTCTGAGACAGGAAAAAATTGTAATGATAGCTGGCTTGTTATTTCTCTTCTGGCTTTTTTCCATCATTAGTTGATAGAGCAGTCAGGGACAGGATTTTGTCTTGAGACTTCAGACTCAATATGTTTCCTTGTCTTCTTCTTGAAATTGGCATATGAGGATGAGTACTAGACTTAATTTCTGTCTTGTTACAAAAATATGAAGAAAAAAGTCAACAAAGTAATTCCCCATACACCAGCATTTTATGTGGTTGTTCCTCTAAGGAGACATTTTGGCTTTCAGAGCAGACAGTTCACCTCTGATTAGCAGATTTTTCATTGACTGAAGATGTTTGAATGGTTCTTTATCAAGTAAAGGCTGGGGCAGCTGCTGTTCTGTTGGTTCTTGTAATCAGTACCTGTCATGATTATTTTTATAGCATTTTGGAGTCTTGCAAAATGGTTAGTGAAACTTCAGAAGCACTTCATTTTAGTCTGCTTCTTGCTTTAGCTCATAATTTTGGAGTGGTTAGATAAAGGAAATAATTTCCCAGGTTTTTCTAGCATTCTGAGACCTAAGTCCTACTGTGCAGCTGGCATGGTGATTCTTAGTCAAATGGTAACTGATGGTCATGACCTCTTTAAGGCTTCTGTGCTCCTGGAATAGCCACTTGAAGTAGATGAAAATTTTTGAGCTAACAATTTATCACCCCTCCCTCTGCTAAGACACTGTCTCAACTTCACAGCCGCAAGCTGCCTTTTCTTTCTGGTTATCTCATTTCTTAACATGAAGAAATTAAGTTCAGAGTAATTGCTCTCTATGTACATTTATCTTTGAAGATTGGACTTTTCATTTCAGACCTGCATAAGGCTTTGTATTCCTGCAAGATAACTATTTTCTCCATACACAGTGATTGGGCCAATAAAAAAAAAAATACCTCTTTCTACAAAATGCTTTGCCCTAAGCCACCACTCCTGCTTGAAGTGCAATGGCACGATTCCAGGATCTCAGCTGAGGCAGAAGGTCAAAACGATTAAAAACATCTTAATCCCCATTAAATGGTGCTGAATCACTTAGGAGTGTCCACAGTAGATGAAAAGCTGTAGCAAGGAGACAAGCTGGTAGAGGAAGGCCCTGTGAGAACACACAGAGGATGCTGGTCTTTCCAAAGCCCCACGAAGAGGGTGGGCAGGCACCTTAAAAATGGGAGTGACATATTTTGGTTTTAAACAGGAAGTTTTTAGCAGCAGTGATTTTGCCCTGAAACAAAAACAAACAAAAAAAAAAGCCAACAACCAAAAAACCACAGAAACAAAAAAAAAAACCTAAGCAGACTGCCCACCAATTTCATTATTCCCTACCCCTGCCCTAGAGGCACTGACACTTTGGAATGGGAGCTGCTGTCAAGTGTGCAGAGGACCCCTCAGTTAATAGGTAAAAACTACAAACTAGGAAGAAGAGCTGCATGTATTCATGCCCCAGGTCATGCCAGTGTGTGGGAACACACACAGCTGGAGTCTGAGTCAGAAAAGAGCTAAGGCCTCGGGAGCAGAGGTGGAGAAAACTATTTACAAGATTGGATAGCCCAGGGATGCTTTTCACATGTCAGCTATGACAACACCTATGAAGGAGGCATTTAGAATGTTTCAAGAGTTTAACAGTATTTTAAAGAGAAACTGATGTGTTTATTCATCATGGAGACATCCAATTCTCTTACTAAGGAGGAAACAAAACACTAGTGCTTTGGCAGTATTGCTGCCTTAATGTACCATCCCACAAGCCAGGGAAAAATAATCTGAAACTGTCAATGGTGAATTGTTTATCAATTGCATAACCCCCTTTTTAACTTTCCTTGGAGTACTTGATAACTAGATACTGCCAGACAAAAGATGTTAAGAGTATCCAGCCTGTTGCTTTAGTAGCCGAACAAATTTTCCAGCCCTAAAATCTGTGATTGCCTGAAAGAAATGAGAATGTAATGCCTTTGAAATGGTTAGCAAATGAAGTGAGAAAACCATCCTTTCAAATTGATCTTTAGCCATGGGTAGGTATTAAAAAAATATCTTTTATTCTTCCTATGGCTATCATAAAATCAAATTAGTTTTTGTGTTGTCCAAGCTTTGTTTAAAATAAAATAATAAAGGAAGAATGGATGGGGCTGAGGAAGAACTTGTGCATCTTTTCTTTTTCAAGCTCCCAGATGAATCATAATCACACATGTCTGAGTAATCAATTTCACTAGTACATTTCTCAAACTCCCCAGCTGTAACTACGACAATGCAGTTAGAGACTGATGTCTTTTAAAAAAGAAAAGAACTTAATTCACCCATCTCCTTTACACCCTGTTAAGAGTAATTGAGTGCCTTTTAAGGAAAGTAGCAGTAGATCACCTTCTAGCACTGGAATGACCCCTGCAAAGCAGACATGAGGCCACAGGGATGAGTCGTGTTCTGTCTCCACCATATGGCTTTGTAATAATGCTATAATTAGGGAACGCCATCAAAAATTATATGATACATTGTAATTGAATATAGGACTACAGCATAAATATAAGCATACATAAGTGTGTACAGATGTGTGGATAGCACACCTATGCGCACATAAGATATCTAATTCTGCTGGCAAAGGCCACCTTGGTTGTGGCATTTCATCACTTTGGAGTGCTTGGCTTTGCCGCTGTCACAGTTTTGCTTTTATCTTATTTATTGAGTGCAAGGGACACTGCCAGGCTGCAGGTCTGGATGACCTGAGCAATCGGTGACACAAGAGGACAGCACGGAGATGACAGCCAGGGAATTTCACTCTGCTGCTGACTCCAGCACCACATTCTACTGTGACCTTGGGTCACATCACCACTCTCCTGGTGAATCCATCTCTATAGTAGTGGGGGCATATATTTGGTCTGCTTGAGCTTGCATCAACCAGCTATGCCACTTTGACCGTGGAGGGAGCCACTCTTCTTCCAGTGTGTTCCATGCCCTCCAATGATATGGGGAGAGATGTCCAGGTATGACTGGTGAGTAATGAAGTCTGAAATTAGAAAATAGAAAATGAGGCAGTAAGACACATAGTTCTCAATCAGAATTTAGAGATAACTTAGTTTGTTTCCATAAATGAATAAGTCTAGAAAATATGAGAAAGTTCTACATTAGACTGGGCATATCAATGTATACTACCTGTGTTTATTGGTTTCTGTGGTTTGATGGAAGTTATCCATAACTGCTGAGGCTTTACTTACCCTCTTCTGCTAGACAGAGAATTGTTCACAGGAGCCAAGCTGATGTGGGCACTAAACAGACCTGATTCTTTGTGACTGGTACTTGTGCTCTCCAGAATTCATCACCAGTCACTTAACCATGCGATGTGTTACTTTCTCAAGTAACACACTGAAGTCATATTAAATGTATCAAGCAGGAAGCTGATTAAATGCTTACTAGTGCCAAACTGACATTTACTATAGCAACAAATGATTTTACACATCACTATCTTTGGGTCAGGAGAATTTCAAAGGGCTATGGTTATTAATCAATTTGGTCTTTTCCTGTTTCTTGTGTGTATAAATTTACTATTGTGACAACTAACAACCACTGATGTTCCTATTTTATCCTGCAAGAATTTCAGTATAACAATCTTTATTTGATAAAAAAAAAAAAAACTCTTCCCTAAACAGTTTTAACTTCTTCCTTTTCCTCCTGTAAATAACAAGTAAAATTAAAACACTATGTCTAACCTTTTTATTGTGTTATTGACTAGTTACAACCCCTTCTGAGACAATATTCTGTCAAGCCAGAAGGATTTTAATGGCCTCCAGGAGTTATTTTGGAGACTGGAATTTTGCCTTGGGAAAGAAAATAACTTATTTCACTGGTGACCACTTAAGCAATAAGACATAACTAGATAACCTGTGGCATTTGAACCAATTTCTTTTTTAACAGTAGTTATGTCTTCCTTTTACTCCTGAACATGTCACATGGAGAGATATTACCAACTTGGCACAAGAAGAGGAAGAGGAAGAGGAAGAGAAAGGGGAAGAGGAAGGAATGCAGTGCATGTTTGCATGTGAGCATCTACAATCCTGTCTTTATAAGTCTCTCTCTGTCTAAACTGCCTGTACCAGAACAGTCTAGAACAGACTAAACTACATGATAGGTAGCAGAATTAATTTCTGATATTGTCTTCCACTACTGTTTTTGTCAGGTTATAACTTTCATAGTAAGAATGGAGTTTTCAGAAGAGAAAGGAAGGAAGTCCTCTTATTTATTACTCCAGCACAAAGACATTTTGCACAATTTTTTTCCATTCAATTTTTAAATGGAAAAAAAGCATTTTTTTAAATGGAACTCTATACTGCATGTGTTCAAAGCCCAAAAAAACAGGGTAAGTTTGCAACTGCTTAAGATGGTTCTGCATCAGGTTTATGAAGTACTGAATTTTATCTAAAATTCTACCTTCTGTACACCTTTTCTATAACAGATATACAAAGCCTATTTATGATGCAGCCATTGTACGCCTCACATAAAAAGAAGATAAAAAAATTTAAAAGCAGAATAACAAACTATTTCAGAAATAGAGATTTCATGTTAGATACACAATATACCATTTTCATTATCACCATTATTAATCAGCATTATTCAAACCAACAACTGATGTCTGTTTATTTGAAATCTTTTTCCATTTATTGTACTCTACAGAATCAGAGGTGATAAGGTGACAGAATGTCTGCTTTCTTTTATATATTGATTAAAAAAGGAAAACAGAATCTCCTTCATTTCCATGAGCAAGTAAGCATAAAATGTTTGTCTGTGTTTCTTTGTTTCTCATGCATTAAAGAATCTGCATAGGGTTGTAAGCAGTCAGCATTTACCCAGGCACACTGACACATGGGTGATTCCAGAACTTGTATTAAGTTTATGGCAAATTATAGATATATTTCTGGGTATGCTCAATAGAAGGTTAGGCACCTATTATCAAATAAGAAATTTGACCAGACCATAGCAGGGGTATATTTTGCTTAATTGTACTTAACAGTTTACTTCCGTACATTGGGATGGTCTGTGCTTGTTTGCTCCTCACTTCATATTAAAACAATTCAAGTTTAATTCAGCTAATAGCATTGTCTCAGAAGAAAAAAATGAGTTATTCATATGTGCTCTGTGATTTTATTTGAATTTGAACAGCCCCTTTATGCATCTGCCTCCTTGCCATAGATCAGGACTTTTCATACAGAACTGGAATCTTGCATGTGCACCCACTCTGTTAAAGGAGATCTTCACTTGAGGTGGTAAAGGAGGTCTGGTTCAGGTGTGAGGGATTATTTTTCTGTTATTTCCCCTAGACAGAAGCTCAGGGGTTAAGTCCCAGCTTCTTACACACATTTTGAACATTTTACCTAGAAATTACATCTGTTCTCTGCCATGTGATGGGTTTGATTTTTTATTTTACTAATGCACTGTCAATCTGGCAATCCAATTAATCTTTTAGGAAGCTGGCATTGTATTATGACTTTTCCATGGTAATGAGAAAGAGGTAAAGCATTCAAGATCCTTTTGTTTAGTTAGTATCTGAATGACTAACTATTACAAGGAAACAGAAGTGCCAGTCTAGCACAGACTGTTCCATCCTCAACATTGCTGCTTTTCAGAAGTCCAGTAGTTGATTTCCCTCATGAACTACAGAGAGAACAAGAATTTAAGTCTCTGGACACTACCCTGCAAGCTGAACACTAAAAAAAAATCTCTACTAGTATGCACTGGCTAAATACTTTATGGTATCTAGCTCTTGGACTGTTGATTTACATTCAGATTTTAAAAGAACTTGGTAGAGAGAAATGTGGTCATGAAAGATGGTGAAATTAATTCTGTGGCATTTTTTATTCCTGTTGACCAAAAGTGTAAACAGGGCACTCATGATGCAGGGCAGCCTGTTATGCTGAACTAAACCATACATCTGAGCCCTAAATGAGGATTAAAACAGACAGCTATCAAAATCAGTGAGTTACTCCTGAGTTAGTCATTGCTTTGTCCAGTCATCAGACAGACACAAGAGAAAAAGTCCTAAAGTAGATTGAAAAATGGTAGTTCACTAGTTAACTAAAAGTATTTGGTGCTTAATTTCAGAATCCATATGAAAGCTTTCTGTGGGACAGGGTAATTATCTATTTTTTGAAATAGAATTATTGAAAATAATTTTGAAATCAAAATTGTTTGAAATCAAATTGTTCCATACTTTGAAGCCATAGCCTTAAAGGCATTAAGATCCCATCATTCAGACAGCTGTTTTCTGAGGTTGCCAGTCTTCCCTCTTCTTCCCCATCTCCCATCCTGAGTACAGATTAAACCTCAAGAGAAACATTCATATCAGGCACAGCTCTTGGGTGATGGCTTATCCTCTCAGGAGTCTTTTAGAGAAAGCAGAACCAACAATTCAGAGTTTTGGAGGACAGAGTTTAGGATCAATTTCGGCTCAATCAGCTTGGAGGCTCTATTCTCCTGATACCACTACATGTTTTCATATACTACTGCATATACACACATGCTTTTTTTTTGCACACTCTACAATAATAAAAACATGTTACTCCTCCGTGGGAAAGCAAAAATAAAATATGAAAGAGAAGATTGTTTGAAGGATTTGAATTCTTTAACCCATTTAGTTCTCAGTTTTGTAGGAGTTAGAAATGAACCTCTGCAATGAGATGATAAATTCAGAGCAACACTCAAGAGTTTCAAGACAGCAGGTATATATAAATGCAGGAAAACTGCAAATGCTGGTATGAATTGCATTTCTATTGCAAATCTTGTTGTCAGAGGGTCAGTTGCTGTATCTTGAGTGCTCACACTTTATGAAATAGTTCGCTGAGTTTAAAGGCAAGACCCATATCATTCCCCTCATTTTCAGCAATGTAATTTGAGCCTGCCCCACCTGGGAGGAGCACTCTTTCTGGTTACTATTATCTATTAACTCAGTATATGAATTCTCCCTGTCAGTGCCTTCAGGATAACATTGATTTAGGGAATACATGCCTGAATTTCTAGCATTTTCTTAAATAACAGCTATTATATGTCTTCTGAACACACAGCACCAAAAGTTTTAAGTGATTGTGGATTCTAGAGAATAGTAATCTTGCATTCATCAACATCTTAAACCGTGTTTCACATGTGGTGTAAAAACAAATGTCACATTTTTTATCTTTTCAAACTGAGGTGAGCAATTTGGTACAACCTGAGCAGAAGATCATAGGTTTATCCTCTCAGTAAAGTACAGCACAAAGGTGCTTGCTAACTTTATAGTGAACTTGAATTCTATCAAAAAACTCGAGTCTGTCCTAGGCTGTATTTTGACATAAACTTTTTCATTCAGACAGTCAGCTTGAAGTCATACACCTTTACAACAGCAGTTTTACCAAAACCGCTTTCTCCAACATGCGAAGACTTCATTTATTCAGAGAGTGATTTCTGTAGGAACCTGAGCAAAAGGACTGAGAATTTACAGTGATTTATATTTAGGAGTAACTACACAAGTGTTCATAATACAGCAGTTTATAAAATTCTGTTGGTGGTAAACCGGCAAGAATTTAGTGCCTTATAGGCATCTGGTTTTTATTTGATTACTGTAATGAGCTACAATCACCTTGGACCACTACCTACAACAATACCATGTCTAAATTTAGTTATTTAATCTAGCAGTTGTTTATCTATCCTTATGATATGAGTAATATATCCATTAAGTTTTCTGAGACATATTTCCTTTAAGATCTGTAGCTGGTGTTGGGTGTTTTGGGAAATGGAGAGTCCAGCATGAGAAAGCAACAACAGAATCAGATGTAATGTACTTGAGAATTGATCTAACTACACATTTTCTCAAGCCAACAGAGGAGAAAGGAGTAAGTAATTGTTGGTTGAGATGTAAGTGTGGCATATCAGTTATCTAGTTTATGGGCAACTTTGTCTGGGAAGCAGAAGACACACTATAGATTCACTGTTATTCTTTCTTCCATTCCTCCACTTCTAGCTTCCTTGCTCTGGACTAGTTACAAGTAACAGAATGGATATTTTTTCCCCTACATGCAGCATGGCATTATGAATACATGACTCCATCCATAAGCATGCAGATAAAAAGGAATGCATGCACTTTTGTGAAAAGCCTCTCCATGTAAACCGCTTCCTTTTTTTGAGTTGCCACTGAGTGCCTCAAGTACTGATTAATCTGATTACTCAGAGCAGTTTGACATTACATTTTCTGTGGAACATTTTTCTCATCATTGAGAGCAAGACTTGCCCTTGTGTAACAAGGACACAACCTGAATGGCACAACCTTGTACTTATGAGGATGGACTGAGCCCCATTCTGATTCCCTGCTTGAATTCTTGGAGCTGGCAACTCAAAATTAAAGCAAAAAGAGGCAAACATAGGCTCCTTTCTATGAAAAAAAAAAAAACCATGCATTTTCCCTACTCATATCAATATCAGAGCAAGGCATCTTCCAGTATGATTAGAGTAAAAAATGCATACCCGTCACATGTTGTTCCATTTTCCTTTCAAGGTAAACAATAAAATTCAAATTACACTTCATCAGTTTTTTTATTTACTTCCCAGGGAAGCTACTTAAGCCATTTCTGTGAATGAAACTTGGGGAAAATACAGTGTTGCTGTGCTGGGATATTATGGTGATGGGCTTTTTTGTTGACATTTGCCCCACGCTTTTGAAGGAGACACCTCAGCTTTGGAAAAGGAGTGCAGCTAACAACAGCCAATCAGTTGTTTCCCTAGCTGACATCTCTTCTTCCTCCAAACCTCTGTATGCAATAATATCCCATCTCCTTAGATACTGGACTAGTTTGAATTTTGATTTTTAGCCACTGGCACATTTTATGGCTCATGTACATCTGCCATGCAGCCAGACTGTGACTCATGCTCAAGCTGAACCTGACTTATTGGCAGTTTGAGACTGATGCCCATTTACTATTAGCTGCATGTGTCTGAATTAAAATAATTTTCTGCAAAGTGCTGCTTTCTTGAGCAGCTCTTTCACATTTGTTGCAACTGTGTTTATCACCACACTGCATTGCTGCAGAGACCTTCTGAATCTCAATCTTTCCCGGACTGACATCTATCATTGCTAGAAATGATTTGAAACTACAGCATGGAAGGAAAAATCTTAATAGAAGTGAAGCCTCACAGTGAAGTGGCATACTTCAATAAAACATTATCTGTAGCAGTTTTCCATAATTACAAAATTGCTTAATCACACCCATTTTATTTTTACTGGCAATCTATCTTTTGTAAGTATAGGATATATTAACACTTTATACGTTTGTTGAACTTAATTCAAATACTGAAACACACAGCTCCTTATCTGGCAAATTACCAAGTATAATGGGTAACGCTTCCAAAATTTATTCAGAGATTCAAGTTTTTAATAATATCATGTTGACAAGAATAACTTAAAATAGATCCTTTCCCAATTTTAGATGTAGTGTGAGAACTGAAGAAAAAATTCACATCTATATGTCAATGTTAGTAAACATTTCTCTCAGCTAATACTCAAGCTTTCTTGTGTTGAAGTTCAAATAGAGTTCTGATTGCCTTCAAAAAGTCTGGACCCACCAGAAATAAGACATATATCCAGCCTAGATCTCCTCAATTTCTAATGGGAGTACATAAATTTGTCCAGCATGATTTCTGTCTGTACCTTTCTCTGTGTACTGTTAAATAAAGTCTGATTGGTATTAACAACTAAACATGTTCTTAAAGGGTTGAAAGCTTTGCTTCTCATCTTCTTTTCAAATGTATCATTAGCTACACAACATAAATAGAGAAACAAAGAATAGAAAATAAATACCTTTTTTATTAAGCAATATGGGGAAGACCTACTTGATATTTGCAAACCTGAAAATTCCCCTTTCACATGGTTTCCCATTAAGATGTGATGATGGACACAAGAACTTGTATTGAAAAAAAATCAGGATTATTAGACGTGAAATGTTTTCTGCATAGCAATTCTGGTTAATCTTCTGCCTCAGATTGTCTTCTCTGAGGAACTGGTATTTTTCAGAGCCTTTATTATCATGGCTGCAGGGGAATCACCATTATTATTTGTTTGCAATACGAGATAAATAATAATTCTGGGTTTCAGACATACTATTCCAAAACAAAATTGGAATTTTCTTCTTTTTTTTTTCAGACAATGTCTTTCAACAACATGCAAGTGAGGTGATCTGCTCAGTTATGATGAAGCACAGTTCTTACCTGCCCTTGCTCCTCTGTCCTCTTTCTCTCTAGCTGAGAGGCATTTCAGCCTCTGTAGCTTCCAGAATCACCTTAAATCCCCCAAAGTTTTCATTCTGTTTCTAAGAAACATGCAGGCCTTCAATTAATCTATTATTTTAATATTAAAAACACATGACTTTGTAACAGTGGAACAGCTTCATCTGAGGGCAAAGTTTCAAGCTTAAGGTATTTCCCTTTCAGATAGGACATGTCTTTTTACAGAGGCACAAGAAAAAAAAAAAAAAAGAAGGAAAGAAAAATAAAGATCTTGTTTGGCTAGAGTCCCAGTAAAAAGATTTTGAGATACATGACTCATACCCATTGCAACAGAAGCTCTGTATGCTTTAAGTGCCGAAGTACAAATACTTGAATTATGCACAACCTGAAGAGCTACTCAAAATGGAAGCAGGGTGATTTTGGCTTCTTGGGAAAGCTGACGGAGATAAAAATTGGTGTTTTATTGATTATGACAAATATGATCTTGAAAAGCTACATCAGCAGAAGACAAGTTGTGGTATGTCTTTAGAGTGTGTGGCTGATCCTGCAACATCAGACTGAATGGACTGCAGCTTCACCTGAAATACAGTAATGTGATAAGTGCACCAGGTGCCATCAGAAACTCTTCAGGGGCAGAGGATTTTACTTTTGAGATATTTCAAAAATATTTAGTCAAAACAGGTTGACAAATTCTTGCTCTAGCGACATGCTTCCCAGAGAATATGATTTAATCTTTAAACTGCTTTAAATCCCAAAGATTATTTGTTTCTTCTAAAGGAAAAAAGTCTAAAAAATCCCAGTGTTCATCTTTTATAACAACACTGTTGATCAGTTAACAGCTGAAGCACTGAAGGTGAATTGGCTACTTCTGTTTTTCCCAACTTAGTGTTTGCCTCCTTCTGGAAAGCATGTGAATAAGAGTAGGGGTGAAGCATTTAAAATGCTTCAGTCCTTTGTAGAGTACTTTTTAGCTATTAGTTTGAAAAATACTTCCCTAAAGGCTGAGACAATGAAAAAACCCTACACAGGCTGGCATGAAAACCTGTCCTGTGCATTGTGTAGATCATTTTCTGCTCTTAGCAGTGGTGGTGGCTGTGAGCAGGTATGGTCACCCTGCAGGAACCTTTCAGGGCTGCACTGACTCATCGCCCTGCTCTGCACGACTGCTGGTGCTCGGTATGTTGGAGCAACTCACCTCCAGGTGCTAACAAAAGCCCACACCAAAGAAAGAAAGAAAGAAAGAAAGAAAGAAAGAAAGAAAGAAAGAAATGGTGAGAACATTTCTGAAAAAAACTGCTGTCCATATTTGTGCTGCATAATTAGACAATTAATGCTTTGTGTGCAACAGAAATGAATGTGAAATATTTGTACATGTACATTTTGCCACCTAGCAGTGTTGCTAGAGAAATTAAGAGAAATTTCTGTACATAGATTCTTGTTGTTTAAGATCATAAATTGATCAGATTTTTGTCTTCAGTGAAAAAAAGAAATTTAAAAACAAACCCTGCTGCCAAAGAGTCTATAAGCAAAGCCGAAAAGCTTACACTTTTAAGCTGAAGAAGAGCTTGACAACTGTTCAAAATGCAAAATATTTTGTTTAAATTCCCACCCAAAATAAAAATCCCATGGCTATCTATGCAATACATATTTAACTCCTTGATAAGAAGGTGGTGTGCATTTAGCTGAATGCACAGTGACTTAGCTGTGTAGCCCCTATTCAGCATTTCAATCTTAATGACTTCCATGGGGTCAAACATGCATCCAGCTCCACAGATTGCAGATGATTCCAAATTACTTCAGGTCAAGCTTCAAGTCAATAAGGCCTAAATTTATAAGGCTTCTTTGGAGTAATTTAAAAGAACATATAGAAGGAGTTAAGAGAGTGGTAAATCTGAATCTTTTGGCAAAGATTAAGCCTTCTTACAGAAAAGGTGAGGAACAGAAGAGTTTGGATAAGCAGCCCTGAATCCCAGTGACATGTGTTGCTGAATGCTGTTTGAGGGTGATTTAGTTTAGTCTCATTAAAACACTTCAGAATGTTTACATTTTTATTGACTACTTTGTTTTAATGTACAGTATTTTCTATGTTCTAATCTCTCAACTTCATCATATATAATCTCTGGATATTTATGATGTGGCCATCACTACCATACCACGAGTAGTCATAGAACTGTGTAGAACTTGAAGAACTGCTCATGCAAGAGTGAGAAATAGTTTGATTTTTCCTGACTCAATAAGGTATTCTTATCCCAGGGAACCACCATGTACATAATAGGAATTCCATTGCAGTAATCTTTAATGGGGAAAGGAGACCACAATCTGGCATTTATAGAAGACTTTATAAAGGGTTGTATGGCATTTTTCACACTCAAAATCTTCAACCTATTAGAATACACTTTTTGGAAAAGTATGCCTTAGCTTAACTTTGTGCAACCTGACCTGACAAAGGACTGCACGGGTGTGCTCTGCAGTTTGTGCTCTTTGAGAGTTCACACAGCTGAATGATTGGTTATTACAGCCCCTTTCCCAAAAATAATTAATCTATTCTCACCACTTCATAATGCATAAATTGCTTGAGTTTAAAAAGAGAAGTCTACTATTTCACTGGAACTTAATGTGATAAAGTTGAAAAAACTACAGTGGAAAAAGTTTTCATTCAGCAGACTGTCCTGGATAAAAAGCTAATGTAACTCTCAACCATTGAATATTGGGCAAAAATTGGTAATTTTGGTTATGTTTTTAATGTGACAAATTGGAAATGCCAAGAGGAGGGGCTACTTATTCTGAACAATAGTTTCTGGGAAGTAAAAGAATTCAAATGGAAAAAGCTTGGGGGACTTGCAAACAGCCATGCCATGTGGCTCTGTCTCTCAAGCTCTTACACCCACATACACTTTTGATGCACATAATTGCATTTTCCAAAAGACTAGTGATTTTCAGCACTCAATTTCAAACACATGCCAATGGGGTTTTGCCTTTAGGTGTGAGCGGACTTTTTGTTCTGAGGCTGAAAAGTCATGGAGTTTTATGTTTCTTCATGAAACACCCATACAGTTTTAGATTTTGTCATAAGGCCAAACATTTAGCAAATATGGGGTTTACAAATCTGGGAGAGAAGTCTGTCAGTCTTTTACTATGCAGTTATATCTAGCAGGGCTCCTGATGGACCACTGTCACTGTAATATCTCAGTGCACCTAATCAGAAATAACTAAATATCTCTCATGGCCTAATTCTTCCTTTCCTGTTACTGAGGAGAATATATATTTTCTTATAGGAAGGTGTTTTTTTTTAATTTCTAATGAGTGTCTCTCAGAGGGAAGAATATTACAAAAATGTCTTTTGTTTTAATCACTTCTATGTTCAATGATATTTTCTATGAGAATTTGTCGGTTAGATCCATATACTCAATAAGAATCTATAGAACAGAGCAGCCCCAGGACAAATCATTTTCCATACACATGCTTCCTTCCTGCTAATCCACAAAACATTTGCCAATAGCTTTAAAGTCAGAGAAATCAAATATCAAGAAAATTATTGTAGAACATAGGTTAAAAGGCTCTTCTTTTTAAAAATGTTATTTCTGTATGTATGAGTCTCCACTAAGTTTCTCCTAAATTATTTTCATTTGGGACCTTCACACCTTATAGGACTACCTGGATTTTACTTTTAGCTGAAGCTCAAAAAAGACATTTCTGCTTTGGTGCAGATGTAGCTTTTGCCATTCAATTGGGATAAAAATTTGGGATAGATATGACACACCAAGCCACAGAGGAGCCCAAAGAATAGCCTGGAAGGCCTGCAGTACACTTACTATACCTTGACCAGATATCCAAGGACATCCAGTGGAAAATCTGTCTTTTTACCATGTTCCCAAGGTGTATGTACAGCACACTTAACACATGCATCTTTTTATGTCATGTCTGGCATGCTATTCTCAATTCTCTACCAGACTAAATCTTAGAATGAGAAAGCTTTTACTTCAGCCTTCCCCTACCAAAATATTTATAGCCCCTCATTAGGAAATATATTGGGAAGAGTACTTATGGAAGCTGTGAGTTTGCCAGACAATTCCACGTTATCTTCAATAATATTCTGGTAAGTTCAGGTTCCATACCTCCCTTCACATGAAGTACAATTAGCTTCACTGAGATAAATAGCTGTTAATCTGAAATAGATTCTGTTCATTACACCCCATGTGTGTAAATACACAGACTAGAATTAAATTTGATTCTGAATTATTTAATTCCAAGCCCTAAATGCCTACATGCAAACAATATTCAAAATATGTGCTACAGATATTTAGCTGCTGAAAATCACCACAATAGACAAATTATCAAATTAGGAGTAAGAGATTGCCATGGCAACAGGACACTTTACCTAGGTTAATGCTGGCTGCCTCTCAGCAGAACTCATTAGCCTTGATGGACTTCTTGGCTAACAGAGTTACACAGCAGCTGGTACCCAGAATAATTTGTTTAGAGCTAGTTTGGGTAACTGCACCATACGTACTCTTTCAATGTAAATTTATTATACAAGGAACATTTCCATCCAATTTATGAGGAAAACTCCATGACTTGTGCATCCAAAATGTCAGATTATCCCATTAGAAGAGACAATTTCTCTTCCATTGAGAAAGGTTTAAAGTTCTTCAAAGACAAAGGGAATATTTTAAAATCAGTTTGTACTATAAGTTTTGGAGAGGTTTTGGATGATGCCATCACTGTACTTTTTATTTTCCACTGCTATACATCTTTTATAGTAAATGATTCAAAGTGGATGTAATATGTTTCAACTCTTACATGGAAAGATTTGATTTTGCTTGCAGAAAATGACTAGCAGAGAGGCAAGGAGAAAAATACAGGGATGTGTAACCCTCTCAGTGGTCTAATTTATACTTGGGATGACATTCAGAAATCTTAAGAGATTGAGAATATTAACTAGAGCTGGGCAGAACACATTTCTCATGTTGCTCTACTGGCTGGGCTCCCATAAATCCATGTCATGTCAGCATTCAGCATTTCTGTAGGAGACGAATATTTGTTCTGGTTATGTATTTAGGAGAAAAAGGCCCACTTAGGATGATAGCAGGTAGTCACAGTTGTGTTGATTGCATATACAGTAGATTATCAAGATTTCTGAAACCAAGCCATTAGAGGCTTAATATTATTCCCTGCCTCTCCTAGCAGATAGGAGGGTTTTGCAAAGTTCAGCCAAATAAGAGGCTGTAGTAAGGCTATGTTGTGTGTAAGAACTAACAGCAGATGCTTGGTTCTCAAGCTCAGATGAGATCCTGATGTAATTAAGTTATTCCAATTTTATCTTTAGCAGTGGGCTTGGCTAGTCTGGCCTTTACTCTAAAATATACTATGTTAAAGCTTCTCCTGATTTATGCCTGCCTATGCTGATCTCCAAGAGTTTTCCTGGAGGTAGAATTCCTCCAGATAGGTCTCTTTTTCAAGTCCAGGTCAAGAAAGGGAGAGAGAAGGCAAGGACCAAATGGAAATACTAAGCAATGTGTAGCAGATAACAAACACAATGCAATAGAGAATAAAACTATCATGCTCAATTTCTGTATGGGAAATGCTGCTTTTTTTTTCTCTCATCCCTTTTCCCTTCTTTAGTCTTTCTTGTTAGTGTGAAGTTTATAGGTAAGTATGAAAAGCAATGCAAACATAAACACAGGACAGAGTGGCATGAAGTCTAGATGACGGCCTGTAACGAGCAGTGCTAGTTACACCCCAAGGAACAATACTGAATCCAATCCTCTTTACGCTCTTCATTAAGGATCTGGATGGTGAAGCAGTGTGGGGAGAGAGTACAATCAGCAAGTCAGATGATTGCCCAAAACTGGAAGGGGTGGCTGATCCCCTAGAGGGTTGTGCTGCCATGCAGGGGGACCTCAACATCCAAGAGAAATGGGCTGACAGGAACCCCATAAAGTTCAACCAGGGGAAGAGCAAATTCCTGCCCATGGGCAGGAGCAACCCTCATGCTGGGCATGGCCCACCTGGAAAGCAGCTTGGCAGAAAAGGACCTGGGATGTCCTGGTGGAGACCAAGAAGAACATGAGCAATGAGCCTTGTTGCAAAAAAGGCTAATGGTGCCCTTGGCATCATTAGGCAAAGTTAAAGGGAGGTGATTCTTCCCCTCTATTCATCACAGGTGAAGCCACACCTGGACTGCTGTGAAGAGTCCAAAACATAGGGAGCAGAAAGTATTTGGAAGGAGAGAAGCCAAATATTCACTAAGTTTAGGTCAGTAGGATTACCTTGGCTCTTCCTACCCATTAAGTTCCCTTCTAAAAACTATCCCTTTCTGCAAAAACTATGAGGATTAAAAAGCTGTATTCATTCCTTTTTAGAGCCTACAAACAAAGCACTGGAGTAAGAATTAAGAGAGCTGGTTTCTTTTCCACACTGCTGTTTTGCGTGACCTTGAAAGACTAGATTGGTGTACTTCCCTCTTTCTTTGTTCACCTAAATTATAGGGATAACACTCCTGACTGTATTGCAGTGAGGATTTACTGATAAAAAATACTGTGTGGACTGTGTCCTTACATGTATTCCAAAACAAGGCACTATACTGGCTCAATGTACTTATGTATGTATTATAGTCTTACTGCTTGTACCAACCATGTCCTGTTTTTTAGTTAACTAATAAGATAACTGGATAAGCGGATATGGAAAATTCAGATAACTGGATGTGGAAAAATTTGAAGCACATGTGAACACAATTTTGGGACTCTTTCCTATCCCTCTAGAGTGGAAGCAGGTAGTGAAAAGTAGTGATGAACATGGTCTTGAAGACTTACTGTGCTTATACAATTTGGGAAAGAAAATGAGCTTGACTGCTGTGGTCTGTGTGAGATGCCTTTTAGACCTCTGAAACAGAATTTTGCCCTGACTCATTACTGTAATATGTAATTGTAGTGTCCTGCTATTGCTGCTAGTGTCCCGTATCACAGTTACTTGGCTGCAAACAGGTCTCTGTTTACACTTATTTAGGCACCAATTTGTCTGCTGGAGCTGCAAGAGACACATTTCTTGTCATGTAATAGGGAAATTGCTGTGAGGTTGCTAGATCTCCCTTTCTCTTTTTCCCTGGAAATACCTTGGCAGTCTCCAGCATAATTTATCAGACCTCCTCCATGAGCCTTGTTCATAATTTCAGAGCAAAGCAGATTTTTGAAATACTTCTTAGACATCTTTCTTTGCAACTACTATATTGTGCCTTTTTACCATATGAGAAATTAATTTTTTTCCTTGAGTGGAGCATGTAGAACTTTCCCTCTTACAGCACCTTCGGGTTTCACTCTCTCATACATGCTAACTTTCCAGCCTGACAATAGCAAAGCAGAGAAAAATCATTATTCAGCATCTCCAAATCTCTAGATGTAAGAAGAGCATTCCTGTGAACTTGGTACACTGTATGGCTGAATCCGACCCATGCCTCTTAAACCATAAGCCATCTGCTCTTGAGCCATCTGGATTTGCTTTGATTCCTGATGGGCAGATAGTGTTGCTGAAAGGGAGCATGTGTTAAAATAGAGAAAAATAAATGTCACCACTGTGGAACTTTAAATAGAGAGATTAAATCTAGGACACTAGAGACTGCAAAGTTTCTTTTCTGGATAATGAGGAATTTCTATAATTTTTCAGAGACAGGTCTTTCCACAATTAAAAAAACTGAAGCATTTAACAGAAAGTGTTCCTCTTAACAATTTCCAATAACTGCCATTTTTCAGCACAACAGTATGACCATCTATCTTTATTACAGCAAAAACTTACAAGGCAAACATACATCAGTGGCCCTCTGACCTTTTACCATGTCACTAATAAGGAAGTGAATTGATGTTGGTCTTTCTGTGAATTAAATGTTTTTTCCCCTACCATTCATTCAGTAAAAATAGGATTGATTTTTATCCGACAGGAAAGTACACATTAGTTGATCAAGCCCCAAAAAGCACCCAAACCTCAAAACCTCTGAGATTTGTGACCTTTTGAATACGAACACAGTGTCTGTAAGACAGGTGCATCTTTAAACGCTGTCTCCCTGTGTGGTTATTTTAGAGGCTATAAGACCCCGATTGTGCTTCACCACCAGGACTCTGCAGCAAGTTGCAAAAGATGCTCAGGGTTATTTCACAGTAGTCTTCTACTCAATAACAAAAATGAACTTTCCCAGCACTGTCTGTGAAAAAAATTTCTGTATTTGCATCTGGATATACCCAATAAATTATATTATGCAGACAGCAGTCCAAGCAATGGCAAGAAAAAGGACTGGAAACTTCCCACCTAACTGCACATAGCTAGATATTTGTCCCTCTCATCGAGCCACTGCAGGTCAATGCTTCTTTGAAGTATCTGTGTCCCTTTGACAAGGAGAGCTTCATGAGCCATGCATCATAAACAACTAACTGAGTGCACAGAGAAGCTGGTACAATTTTAAAGTGGGAACTTTGTGTTTTTCAAACAGACACTTCTGTTTCATAAATCACACATCCGGAATTACAGAAATAGTTAAAAGGTAGGATTTGGATTGTAAACCAAGAATCTACTAACTTGCAGTGTCCTGGTTTGGCTTTCCCAAAGAATCTGTCTTTGTCCTCATGCCATGTAATGTTTTTATTGATGACTCAGTATGAAAGTGTTACTGATAAAGCTTGTGGGTGTACAGATACCAGAGGAATTTCAAATGAAGCAGGGAATACATCATGTACAAAAAGCTGGTAAAAAAAAGGTGAAGGCAAAATCTGTGCAATTTAAAATTATTTATGCAGACAGGACAAGAAGCCAGATATCATCCTTACAGAAGAGCAAACTTAGTCTTAGAAGATGATAATTCTGAAATCAATTTGCAAACCATAGTGGATAATCTGTCGAATACGAGCTACAGTAAACTGTTGTAGCCAAGAGGGATAACAGACTGGGGAAATTCTATCATCTGCAAAACTGGCACTAGGATACAGTCCAGTGACAGTATCCACATTTTGACAAGGAATCAGTCTAGAACCATGAGAAATATAAAGGGATGGGAAAACAAATCCTAAAAGGAATAATTCAAAGACCTGAATTGATTAGGCTTATCCATAAAGGGCTAAGACCTGAGCTGAATTAATCCAGAGTATCTATAAGGGAAAACAAGTATATGAGGTAGAGATATCCAACTAGCTGACAAAGATTTGGAAAGATACTGCAACTGGACTCCAGTCATTTAGACAAAAATACCAGATCCATATTATTCACACCTTTACTCCAGGGGTAGCTTTTTTCAAAAGACAGTCTAGTACTCGAACAAATTCACCCAGTAAAGTGCCACATCCTTCCTCTAAGGGAGGTCAGAGCTGATCATGGTGCTCCTCTCTGACAATACATTACAAATGGCACAGGAAAAATTAAGCATCTTATGAAATATATGCCATCAAAGTTCTGCCCTGTCTGACTGGAAGAGCAAACTGCCAGTGAGCAGATGGAATATGATTTGTACATTACAGTGGGGTTTATCTTTCTATCTTATTTGGCAGAAGACAGCCTAAAGTAGTTGGCTCCTCCAGCTTTCTCTATTGTCACTGAAAAAAAGAAAAGTGTCCTTAGAAGTCTACTCAACCCTTCTATCTCTTTCCTTGATTATGGAGTAAACATAGACAACCAGATACCTACTTTTAAACAGATTAATTCAAGGGGGGAAATGGCCCCACCACAAAGGCAAAGGAACAATCAGTCATATGTGAATGATTGTTATTTCCTGGAAAATTTAATTTTACAAAACTGCATTGCATGAAAACATTCATAAAGGTCAAATCATTCGTGAACCACAAATTCACAAATCATTTATAAAGGCCCAGTAACTGACTACATCAAAATATTTTAATGGATCGAGAATCTGGGGACTACACTAAATGGTCTCCCAAGATCCCTTCCAACCCTAACAATTCAATGACCATTTGCCATTAAATATGCATTTTTAAAATCTTTTCTTTACTTTAGCTTAATGTTATCAAACCCTGCTGGGGAAGCAGTGTCCACAGGACTTTGATACAACACAAAATTTCATTAGAAAAACAAGTGTTTAAACACACAATTAGACTAGTTCAATCACAAGAAAAATAGCAATGTTTATTGTTACAGCAACAATTTTTGCTCATGGCCTGTAACTTCACCTACATGAGTGGTTTTACAATCTTTCAGCCTGCAGGTCAACCCTTTGATTAAGATAAAGTGGCAAAGTTTTGCTGAAATCACTGCTATTTCACGCAAGATCATGGGATGATGAATACAATTATAAGACAGCTAATAAAGAGTTCAAAATGCATATGCATTTTAAGTGTTTATATAATCATATTTTGAACAAAAATGCTTTTCCAAATCAAAAATTCATTAAATATGTATGATGCTAATTCAGTATAAATTGGCAGTAGGGTATTTCCATGTTTTTTCCATTTTCAGTAGTGCTGAGTCAAGACCAAAGCCCTAAATCTGAAAAAATTTTGACTCAGACCTGAGTACTGAATTACATTTATAGAACATGAATTAAATGGTCATGGGCTAGAAGCCACACTTGCAGTAGTTTCAGCTGCAAAGCAGAGGATAATAGGAGTTATCAGCTATAATATGTGTCATTAATAGCGCAGGATCTATTTTGAGCAATACACAAGCTGACACAGAGCCAGATCTGCCCTTGTCTTTACTCATACTGCTGTTCCTAATACCTGCTGTCCCCATGGTATCCTCTAAAAACAGTTTTTAAATCTCTGCTTTAAACTAGTTAGGCTGTATTTGTTACAAGCAGACTGGGTGTGGTAACTAAATGCTCTCCTCCCTCATGCAAGCAAGCCTAGTCCAGAAATGGTCATCAATCAGGGATGCCCCAACTGCACTGGAATGCTCTCTGATGCTCAGAACCTCAAAAGGCCTCTAAAACAAATGAGGATAGCTGAAGCTCCTCACAAGACATTTCCATGCTCCACAGGTTTCCTTCTGCAGGAGAGGTCATCAGGGAGCTCCATCTGATGATTTTCCTTCTGATTTGCACCAGCAGAGCAGTTGAAATCAGCCATAAAGTAGCATTTGGCACCAGATCCAATCAGTCAGCCCTTTGAGTTCAGATCTGAACTCCAGTTACATTGCCCAGGCTCATTTCTACCTTTAAAATCATGATCTAGTTAAATGAGCCCTTTCTACAAACTTAAGAAGGAAAATGTAATTTAGAAGAGTGGAAAGTATTATTTTAAGGTTGATTAATTGAGTAGGCACCATGCTGAACACCACTTCCAGAGGCAAGGGATGTGCTGTGTTACCAAATGATTATTTAATGACTCATAATCCCTGTGCATGAGATGTCACTCCTGAGGAATTAGTTTTAAATGGAGTAGTGGTGTCTACTCAAGATGCGGAGCTAGGTGTCAAATCACCATAATAGCTACATTTTTGCATCAGCCAACATCAAATTGCAGCAGCTTGTGGCTGGAATTACTAATGCATATACCCACTGCTGGAATGATTCATGACTGCAGAGTAAGAAAAATGATTTACAAAAAGCTTTTGGTGCCAAATAGTATACTTCAATATCTTAAACTTTGAACCAAAATATTTATATTTCTACTTTTGAATATCCAATTCAATTTAGCACTTGCCAATTGGGTTGGCGAGCTGCCCTCCTGTAATTGTTATCCAGCCGCTACCTACATGCAAGACACATGCAGCATCTCACAGCAGAATATTGTTCACAGATTTAGCAAAAACATGAACAAATGGAAGAGATCCAGAGACAGCAAATTTTATATGCCTGATTTGCAGGATTCATCATTTCATCTGCCTTCTTTTCTGTAAAAGACCACTCCATGCAAACTTTCATAGAAAAAAAAAAAGAAAATTACAAAAAAATGAATAGAAGTTTTTCTTCTAAGAGAAGCAGCTATTGAATTCTTTTGTTGGTATTTAATAAATAGGAATTATGGGATATTAATAATGGCTCCATATGGTCTTTATGCATTTTCCTGATTTAGAAACCTACTTGAGAATAAATGAATGGATGTTCTGGGTCAGATCGAAAGTCCAGCTAGACCCAGCAACATCTTTCTGACAGATGCTGAGTTCTCAACAAATGTGTTCAATTGAACTTAACCATGGGTTTGAAGTAAACCCTGCTAAACAAAGAGGGTGCGAGCAACTGAATTAGAGCCTGCTTCTGAGATTATAAATATGCAGCGTATCATTATACTGCCACGGAAAGACAAAATAATAATGGATTAATATAGAGAAGTTTCAGTATCTGCCCTGTATAGATCTAGTAATCTTGATCTGAAGTGGCAGTCAATGGACAAAGGAAAGAGCCTAAAAATACATTCACCGGTCTCCTAATTTCATCCCACAGTTTCTTTAAGTAAAATTTTGTACGTGCCTCATTCATGTGGAACATTGCCATGGCATGGGCCTTTCACTGTCTCCTTTTTACCTGGATTTATCACTTGTACCGTAAATGTTAATGGCTGTGTTACTGTACTGTCATTCATACAGGCAGGTGGAGAGCTGCCCAAAGCCATAAACAATCCAAACGGGAGCTTCATGAGCTCTGGCGAGCTCTGCCTTACTCCTAATGGTGTATGCTGGGGTGGAGAGCAGTGGCTCTCAGGCCTTTCAGCCTAGAATTTGGGTCAAACGTGGATGTGTGCCACATCTGACCACCTAGAGAAGCAACAGGATCTTTCAAAACACTGAGATGCCTTAACTGCTGCTGACTTTACCTACGACTGAAGAAATTGGTTGAAACTGAACTAACAACACATGAGACCACAGGCACAGGCTGCAGTACATTCAGATAACTGGAGGAGATCAGACAGCTCTTTCACAGCTGCTAATTAGAGAGGTCATTTTGGATAAATGTGTGATGTGCTCATCACTCAGCATTTAATGAACTATGTGCAAGGTAGATTTTAAATGGTTTGTAACAAACTGCTTTAAAGACACTCTCAGTTGTTCAGATTAAAGAACCAAATACAAAGGAGGTATTTAGGCAGAATGATGTGCAGTGAATTCATTCATTCTTTCAGGATATCAAGTCCAGGAGGAGTGCATCATCACTGGACATCTAAGATAAAAATTAAAATTAAACCATGATTCAGACACAAACCCAAACAGGAATTCTATAAAAATCTGTCCATCTCTTGGTAGAGAATACATGTTCATATCTAGATATGATGTGCTTATGTGAGAGTCTGATGATAGCTGAAAACAATAGTGTGAGCTGAAGTGGTTTAGATGCCCATTTCAGGAGACTTCCAAGAGTGATGGAGACTCTCCTCCTCGGAGTAGTGACCTACTGGTTGAACCTCTCACTGGTATACATGAGACAGAGGTCCAGTTCGTCTTTGGTTAAGGGTATTCAAATGCACAGCTCCTGTAAAGTAAATACAGACAGAAACTAACTTTGAAAGCTTCTTTGAAGATGTGCTTTCAAGAATGCAAGATTCATCAAACCAGGAGACCAAGAGCGAGTCTAACTCCTTAGATGAGTGTATTATGAGCACCAAGGACCATAATCCACACCTCCCACTCCCTAGGTGGTCATGCTCTGAAATCAGCAGGCCTAAATTCCACCTTAATTGTTCAGAAATGCTGTCTTTATTTTTTTAACCTCACCCTATGTTCCTATATATCCAGCCAGAAATCAGGAGAACAAATGGTGCTGTTTGGGAATGTAGAGATAAATAAAAATGAAAGAAAAGCAGGACTTCATTAAGCAGTATTTAATCTGCTTTTAGTGGGTTTTGCCATACAAAATTTTTTTTAAAAAATACCAATCTTAAGTATATCAAAACCATTTCTTAGTGAATCAACTCTGGTCTGAGTTACATCCTGAATTCTTCAGTGCATTTCAATGTCTGACACTGACATGAAAGAGGATCACCTTTTTCTTGATAAATTTTAGTCGGTTGGAGTCTGTATCCCAGTCATTCATATCAGGTACAGCTCTCTATCTCATTGAATTAGAAAGAGAGACAACCTACCACTCACCATTAGAGAAAGAATCTAGCAGGCATCATTATCTCAAAAATCCAGTATGCATTTTGTTGTTCCCTAACTGCTCACAAAAAGGATTCTCAGAATAAAAACTTGGCTGACCAACAAGCAGGCTTCACAACTGACATCTGAGTATTAACCAAGTGCCTTAAAAGCAAATTATCACAAATGTAGCCCTTCCTTTAACCCTTTAGATTTGTATTGTGAAAGTTTGGCTTCATAATAAAAACTGCACTTTATTGGTAAACTTACATGTACTTTTACGATGTTGATATAAACAACATGTTGGTATTAATTTAACTGGAAAGAGCTAAAGGGAAAAATTAGACTGCAGAAATTAATAATAATAATTATTATTATTATTATTAACAACAATAACAACAACAACAGTAATTTACAACTGGATTGTGCACAGTGTTTACCATCAATAAATCAAAAAGGCATTAGATATTATTAAAGCCATTTTAGAGATGAAACAAAGAAGAGAGATGACTTGCCTGAGGTGACCAAACAAGTTATAGTATTCAGTCACTTTTGCTGACATTTTACACCAGCATCTGTGATCTGTGCCTTGCATAGCAGCATGTGAGTCACTAAATGCTCTCTATTCAGTCTCTGAACATTCCGTGGGCCTGAAACCCTGGAAAGAAGCAACAGGTACCCAGGAAAAGGGTGTCTGTGTGAGAGAAAATGGAGACAGCAAATAAACAGGGTTATTTTTTATTCAGCAGCAGGCACTACAACATGGAGGATGAGAAGAACAGCTGAGAATCTAAGCATAATTTTTCCAGGATGAAAAAATAGGAAAAAGGAGAAAAAAAGCTAGAAAAGAGTATAAGCCCCCACAGATTTCAGAAGAAGTGGAAAGGGAAAGTGAAAGACGAAGAGCAACAGTGGGAGAAACGACAGAATTTTCTTCATGAGAAAAAGCAGAATCATTAACACCAGCAGGCGTAGAGCCATTCACAGGCACAAAGATGAAAGGAACCTGATGGAAAATCTTTATCAGCTACAGCTTCAGGAAGTCACCTGGGAGCCATCCCAGTGCTGTTCTAACATTGCGCCAAGCCCTGTCCTGCTCCACAGCGCAGCACCTCAGGGTCCAAGAGTGCCTGGGTTTGCTCTGATGTTTGGTGATGGGGGTAGTCACTGGGGAGCAAAGGCATCCAGCGGTATTCCCAGTCCAAAAATGGCTGGGAGGACTTCTCAGAAGGTAGGTAGTGATGGAAAGAGACTCTTTCATGGGAAAATGAAAATATTCAGATTGTATTGTACTTGCGAGTTAAATATTCAGATTGTATTTTACTTGCTTCCTTGCTGAGGAAGTAGGTGTCATGTGGCACACAGACCTGGGAATGCACCTTTTAAACTGATAAAGGATTCAAAAACTACAGACAAGGTTAAAATCTCTCCCAAGCAGGAAGAAGTAGTAATTTCCAAGGAGGATGCTTGTGGATGAGTAGAATGGAATTGATTTCCCTTGGCTGACTTGTCTTTTGAGTGACAAACTGATAAGAAGTTTCACCTGTGAATGTCTGGCAGAGGTCAGCACTGCAGCAACACACATCACTCCAATTAAGATAGCAGTACATTGTTCAAATTGCAGTAACTCCAAAAATGGCTGAAATTTATAAAACTAAAACTTTCCCATAATCATGCATTTCCAACTGAAAATTTTTCCAGGCTTCTTCAGAATAATAAATAAACCAACCTGAGCTATAGATAACAGTAAAATACTATTTGCTGAACACCAAGCATGACATTTCTGTGAAGTGACACTACTATTTGTGTGGCTCTATGAGCATGGAAGAGAATAAAGTAACTGACAGAAATTTTCACAGTGGTTTTGTCAAATGCCTTCATAACCAAATTCTAGGCACATACATGCACTTCATAGAGAGTGATACTTCTAATACTCCCTTTTTGCTTCCATGTACTTTTCCTCTTTACATTTTTTTAAAAATAACATGAAAATTCAATGTCAAAATTTTCTGAAGTTCAAGAGTGAGACTGTTCTAAATATTCAAAAGTTAGAGCATTTGACTCATCCCCATAAGCATATGTGCACATGAGTCCAAAACACTCAAAAGCCTCTGAGAAAGTTTCATTTTACATCTAATGAGTCACTAGGAGTTTAAGATTTTAATCTACATGAAAGTGATTCTGAAGCAGAGATTTACTAAAAATGCAGGATTTCATTGCTCCCATAGAAGTCAATGAAAGTATTATCAGTAATAAATAATAATATATATGTACATGTTAAAACATGGGATAAAAATTATGGTTTAAAGTATCTGCCAGATACTTTCATGAAACTGTCAATCACAAAAGAATGATAATCTAAGTACTTCTTGGAACAGACCAAATGAAAGGTCATAAATAATCCATCCTTAGCATCCTACATACTATTTTGAGTACTTGAGACACACTTCACCATAAATGTGTACCAGGGCATGAACTACATCCTTTGAAAGCCTAACATACAAAAATAAAAAAGAACTGTCCTTATTGCAATTTGGGACATTCTATTTATAAAAATTCTTATCTGTGAAGAAGTTCAAAATGACAGTCTTATCTGATTTTGGATCAGTCTGGAAAAATCTTTTCTTCATGGTAATCACCTTCTTTTAAAGTTGGATCTGTTCCAGAAAACTCTCAATAGACAAGCCAGGGAGCCTATGTTCCTCCCAAAAGTGAGGATCGAGACATCATCCCCAGGCATTGCCAGCATTCTAAAGGCATTCATTCAGTCTTGTTCATTCAATAGATTACTTAGGACAGAGGTCCCTATTTCACATATTTCTCATATATTTATTGGCATCTTCTTGTTTCTGAGACTGGATACAAGAATCACATCATTCTTAAAGACAAAAATTACTTATTGATGTGTATTGTCTCTAGTGGCAGGTAAGAAATCTTAGAATTACACAACAAAATTAAGCAGAGGATATTTTTCTTGTTTTCAGTCTTCCAGGGAGGTCTGATCCACCCTCTGATTTTAATTTGGCTCAAAATGTGTTTTGAAATTTCCTGAAGTCCCTTATGGCAGAGGCAGTGCACAACTGGAAGCACAAATTCTTATCCCTACAGATGGACTGGCATAGAAGTGATCTCTGTAGTCTTGTGATTTTGCCTGCCAAATCAACAGATCAAGAACATCGGTTATTCCCTGCACTGTGAATTCCTCAGATTGAAAGGAGCTACTTGAGCAGGATTTGTCTCCAGTTTGCTTAATCAAGAAGAGATTTTTCCAGATTGGGTGATACTCATCAACTACCTTGCCATGGGCAGTAACAGTTTCCTCAGGATCTCTCCTGCCAGATCACATGGGAGATCTGAATACTTGGCACACATATCTGCTGTGGGCTGCTCACATCCTGTGTCTGCTTCATCGGAGGATTCTTTGCTATCTGTCACTGTTTTTCAAACATTAGCTTATTTAGTGCCACCATTTCTCAAGGAAACATTAGCATAATAAAATATTACTCTGCACATTGAGGATAATTGTCCTCTATCTATTAGCTCATTCTTCAATTTGTTCCAGGATTGTTTCTTCAAGTTGTTTTGCTGTAATGCTCACTAGCATCAATCAAACAGCAGTCAACTGCAAAACTTCTCACAGCTCCTGAAATGATTTAGAACCACTCAGTTGCTCACAAAAGCATCCTTTACATGTGTTGCTCTGTCATCCTTTTCTTGTCATCCTTGCCACTCACAGCTTCTGCTAATTAGAATGCAAGACTGTTATTTCTTTATGTGCCTGTACCTCACCCAGCATCACAAGATATCAAATTTCATGGTGCTTTGCAACACAAGCGGAATGTTGGCAAGGTAAGCCAGTGTTGAAAATAAACCTGCCCTATATATACATATATATTTATAAACACCGGTCATTTAGTGTCAATGCACTCTAATCCATCCCAAGGAATCTACTAACAAGAACCTCAGTTACCTTTGCCTTCAGGGGTGGGTTGTAGCATTAAATTGGAGGATTACTCTGAAAAGGGCGGAGCAGTTTTTTCTACAGGGATAACAGCCAGAGCTCTGGACAAAGGAGGGCTGATTTCCAGTCAAAGCTGGAATCTGTGGCTGAAGATCATGGCAATCCAGGACATGTTTGATCTCGACTGCTCCCCACTGCTATAATTTCTCTCTTTTCCATATGACCTGGACACATCAGACCTGATTAAAGGTTTTGTGGCGTAACCCAGACTTCTTGTAAGATTTTCTCCATGAGGAAGTCAAGCTGATTCTTGGAGAAGGTAAATGGGGAGAAAAACATTAACCCTCTCTGGATTAATGACCAGTTTGTTATTGAACCACCTGAGAATTGCTGTTTCTCCCATGCACCACCCAGAGTAAATCAAAATCTTCCTCTAAACCCATCAAATAGGCCGGGGCATTACAGGATCCCTTGGATATGGAGGAGTGATTGGTATGGTCCAAAGTTGTTGTTGGGTTTTCCGGCGTGACCCGGATCTGTTGCAAGGTTTCCTCTGGGAGAAGGCAAGCCAGCCCTCAGAGAGGGTACTGGGGAGAAAGACACTGACTCCCATGGGTGACTGAAGGGTATTACTGCTGAAGGAGACTCAATGGGGGTTCTCCCCTCCTGAGGAAATCAGGATAAGATTTTTTCTCCTCCCAGTATGGCTTTCCCTCATAACAATAGGCATGATCCACAAGCAGAAGTGGATGAGATTACAATTCTGATAAGAGAATGTAAACTGAAATCTGGCACAGAAAAGGCAGTTTGTCCCATTTTGGGTGCTGCCCTTAAAGCACCGCAGAAAGAGCCAGTGGCTACTCAGAAATCCGAGAGTGAATATACACATAAATGCTCATCATTCACTCTTATCTGCCCCAGAGGATCTATTAACAGGAACCTGAGGCACCCTCATCTACAGGGCCAGGTTTTAGCACCTTATTTCTGGTAAATTTGCATGGAGAAAGGCTGATGTATGATAAAGACTCAAGGCCACAGCCCTGGAAAGAATAAGCACACACAAATTACTTGTTTCGTGAAAGTATGCAATATAAATATGATAGAACTGCATTTTACATGAGTGTGTGTGTGTGTGTGTGTAACTTTAAGGTATCTCCCTAATCCAATAGTAAATGAATGTGTTTATTATAGTAAATGAATGTGTTTATGATAGTAAATGAATGTGTATGTTTTGCCACTTAAGACATTCTCTATATGTGCCTTGCCCTCTTCCCCAAGTCTGATTCAGAAAGCCTTCATATCCTTTTTCAGCTGAAATGGGCATCGCAGGATAGTGTAAAGACAGACTTGAACAAATGCAAAATGGCATGAACTGTTTTCTTGAACAAATAAATTGGATGGCACCTACACTGTAGTTCTAGAAGAAACACAAACTTAAAGAAACTACTTTTCCCCCTCACATGTCTCTGAAAAAGAATACTTTGATGTTTAGCAAGAAAGCTACACTGACTTAAAATACACAAGATATTTCCACCAGCCTCTAAACAAAGACAAAATACTTTTCCTTTGCTTGTTTAATAAAAAGTTAAAAAACACCACAAGTAAAACGAAAGTTTCCAAATAACTCCACATTAATTCAAAACACTGGAAATCAGTTCCAGGCCAAAAAAAGTGGGAGAAATAGCATCTAAATCCCAGATGATACTGCAGGCTTAGACACAGAAGTAGAACAACTCATCTTCTTTTTCCAGAAAGTGTGATCTTCAACTGTTTTAGGAACTAAGGACTATGACTAAGCCCATGAAGCTCACAGCCAACCAAATCATCACTATTTTGCTTGTAAACAATTTTTCATCAAACAAAATTAAATCTTTCTACACATAATCAATTTACTTACCTTCATTAGTGTTGCTTGTCTAATAATTTATAATAAAGTAAGTAACAAGGAAGTGAGGAATGTGTAAGCAATAAATTAAAGATGCAAACCATTTCAGGTCATCTGACTGAAATGAAGGTATTCTTATCACTGGAACTTATAAAAAGTGCACCCAGTTAAAGGATGTTCCAGTTTTATCTCTTACCCATGGAATGTATATAAATCTTTTGGCTGTTTTCTTTCTATCATTCTAATAACTTTCCTGTACATCTGGCATTATACTATTTGTTTATACTATTAAGAAATATCCCATTGTAGATTATCTATTTGAATAAGCTTCCTTTGTAACTACAAATTCCCCATGTTGGAATTTTAGTTGACAAGAATCAATACCCATTAGAGGGGACAAAGCAAAAGTGCTTCCTTCATGGATATTCCAATTCAACCATTCATGATTAAATCCTTACAATTTAAAAGAAAATATGCATGTATTTTAATCCTGTTTTCCACACTTTGGTTATATTTCCTTTTTTGATTGTTTGGGATGAATGATAAGTGAAATCTTGGATGTCCTGAAGTAACTAGTAATTTTGCTAGTGATATAGTGGATTCAACCCAGTATCTTTTCATGAATGTAGAGAGCATGAAAAGTGTTGTAAACAAAATGAACAAATTTAATTTTAGACTGGATTGCATTAAAACAATTTTTTCTTTATTTTATATTTTCTCATTTAATGGATATGAATGCCTAGTTGTTGTTACAGCTAAAAATGATCTGCATTTGCTGTGTTAGTAATAGCACTTATTTTTTAGACCTTGTTGACAAAAGATAGAACAAAGTCTTTTTTTAAGGCTTAGAATTAAAAACCAATGCTCTTTCAAGACAAAAAGAGACATAGAGAAAAGGGAATGGGAAGAAGGCCCCATTCACATAAGTTGTCATATGAACAGAACAGAATAAAACTGGAGGCAATCTCTCTTAAAATGAAAGCTGAGTAGAATGTAACTATCTTAAGAAATTAAGATATACCATGGTTGCTTTTGTACAGACACAGGAAAGCATCTGGCTTCTTCCTGGAACTGCAGGCAGCCTTCAGAAACTCCTTCAGACATATGGGTTTTGCATATACTATGTAATGCCTCCCAAAGTACCTTGGCTGCTGACCCTTTTTATTTCCTCTGCTGTTCCCTGCCCCAGAAGTCACCCAGTATGTCTAAGGGCAGTATAAGGAGCTTCAGAATTTCTTGGCCCTGTAGCAACCCTTCTACTCTGCACCTGAGCATCCTGCTCTTTGAGCAGCCGCTGCTTACCACCATGATCCTCAAGTACAGCCATGCCTCTACTTTACCCTGCTAAGTAAGACAGCTTGTCTCTTGAAAAACCTCATGCAGGAATACAGCTCTTTCAGTAGAATCATAGAAGGTTAAGGTTGGAAGGGATCTTAATCATCTTATCCCCAACCCCCCCCACAATGGGCTGGGACACCTCTCACTAGATCAGGTTGCTCAATGCTTTATACAATATAAGGCCTGGTGAATGAGGACACGGAGCTGACCATGATTGGTTCCAAGCATCAGCACTTCATTCTTCTTCAGTGCAACCTTTTATACCATTCATCTTACATGCATTACACCTGTGTGCCCTCTCTACCCTTTTGTGATTGGTCAGTACCCCTTGGCACTCCATGTTTCATAGCCTTCAATTCTGGTCACCTGTCCCACACAGCTGCAGCCCCAGTCCCAGCCCCAGCCCCCACAAACTGTGTGTCTACAGCCTGGAAACACTGCCAGGGTTGGGGCACCCACAACATCCCTGGGCAATGTGTTCCAGTATCTCACCATCCTCACACTAAAGAATTGCTTCCCAATACCTAACTTAAATTTCCCCTTTTCCATTTCGTACCCTTTACTCCCTGTCCCATCACTACAGTTCTTGATGAAGGGTCCCCCTCTGGCTTCCCTATGGGCCCTCTTCAGATACTGGAAGGTTGCTATGAGGTCTCCATATAACCCTCTCTTCTCCAGGCTGAACAGCCCCAAATTTCACAGCCTGTGAAAGGTGCTCCACTCCCCTTTTCAACTTTGTGGCCTTCCTCTAGACTTGCTCCAGCAGTTCCATGCCCTTCCTATGTTGGGGGCACCTGAACTGTACACAGTGCTCCTGGTGGAATCTCACAAGTACAGAGTAGAGAGGAAAAATCGCCTTCATCACCCTGCTTCCCACATTCCTTTTGATGCAGCCCAGGATTTGTTTGCTTTTTGGGCTGAGAGCACACACTGCTGGCTCACATTGAGTTTTTCATCAATCATCACCCTTNCCATGCCCTTCCTATGTTGGGGGCACCTGAACTGTACACAGTGCTCCTGGTGGAATCTCACAAGTACAGAGTAGAGAGGAAAAATCGCCTTCATCACCCTGCTTCCCACATTCCTTTTGATGCAGCCCAGGATTTGTTTGCTTTTTGGGCTGAGAGCACACACTGCTGGCTCACATTGAGTTTTTCATCAATCATCACCCTTGAGTCTTTCTCTGCAGGGCTGCTCTCAAACACTTCTTCGCTCAGCCTTTAGGTTTACCTGGGATTGCTGCAACCCAGGTGTAGAATCTTGCAGTTCACTTCATTGAACATCAGGAGGTTTGCATGGGCTCACCTCTCAAGCCTGCTCAGGTCCCTCTGGATGGCATTCCTTCCCTCCAGAGTGTCAGCTGCACCACACAGCTTGATGTCATCAGTGAACTTGCTGAGGGTGCACTCAATCCCACTGTCCATGTCACAAACAAAGATAGTATCAGCCCCAGTGAGACCCAAAAGGGACACCACTCATCACTCTATCTATCACACATCCACTGAAGCTCATCCTATTATCAGAGGACAACATGAAATCATGCACCATCCTCACACAGATCCATGAAAACCCTATTGCAGAATCATAATTTTCGAAATGTCAATCTCAACAGTTATATCTGGGCAAAGAAGAGCAGAAGGCCAACAGAAGAATCCTGACAGTCAAGGCGAGGACAGAAAAAAGCAAGGAGCAAACACCTCAAGTACTTCTCTTGACAGATATTTGATGTGAAGGGTTATTGATGCAGAACACTGCTTTGACTCCCTAGAATCCCTAAAGATTAAGAGGCTAAAAGCCTCATGCAAATGAGAAATGTCTTTGTCAAGGAAGCAGACATCCTTCCTTAGCTAGGTAAAACTGAGCCGATTTGGTGATCAAAGGGAAGCAGTTCAGTACTTGCTGACATACTTTTAAAAGATGCAGTTTACATAATACACAGTTAGACATGAGACACTGTGCAGTTGTAACCCCTGGATGCACTGAAAAAGCAAAGAGATCCAATACCTTAGCTTCATTTGTGTTTGTCTTAATATACTTAGAAGCATTAAAATTTTCTCCTGCAGCTGAAAACATTCTGTAAAAGACTATGTCTTTTATCTATTTTTAAGATCATTTCTAGCCATGCAAAATTCTCAGAAACCAAGTATCCTTAAATTTCAGTTTTGCAACAACCTCTGACTCAGTCTCTTAACGCATCTACAATATGGGTAAGAAAGCATTACTAGCTTTTGGGTGCTGCTGATTTCTCTTCTATATTCTATCTTTAAAACACAAACAAGTATGAAATTGTTCTGAAATTTCTGCTAAGAAACATTTCCTTTACAACACAGCTCTTCCAGGTAGATCTTTCCTTTCTGATTTCTGGAGAGCTCTTCTTTAATGGCAATCTTATCCTTTTTCAATACAGAGGCATTGCTTGTTAGTTGGTTTGGTTGGTTGATTTTCATTATTTTCTGCTCCAGAACTGTGGTGGCAAAAATTGTCTTGCCATTTGAGACCTATTTCCTTTGACTCCCAGTTTGAACACAAACCTTCAAAAACAATTTTGGTTTTTAATAGTGTCTTGGTTACTTACAGATATCTCATGATTCACCATAACCCAGAAGAAATGGTAAGTGACCTTCTATGCCAATTAGACACCTACAAATCTATGGGCCCAGAGGGGATGCACCTGAGAGTAACGAGGCAGCTAGCAAAAGAGCTTGCCAAGCCACTTTCAATCATGTACCAGCAGTCCTGGTTAACCAGAGAACTCCCAGGTGACTGGAAATTAGGAGATGTGATGCCTGCCTACAAGAAGAGTTGGAAGGATGATCTCAGTAACTACAGGTCTGTCATCCTCATCTCAGTAATGAGAAAGATCAAGGAGCAGATAATTCTGAGTATCATCACATGACACATGCAGGACAACCAGAGGACCAGGCCCAGCCAACATATTTTTAAAAAGGCAGGTCCAACTTGACCAGCCTGGTCTTCTTCCATAAGGAAGTGACCCAGTTAGTGGATGAGGGAAAAGCTGTGAATATTGTCTGTCTAGACTTCAGTAAAGCCTTTGACACTGTGTCCCACAGCGTTCCCCTGGAGCAACTGGCTGTTCATGGCTGGGATGGGTGAACTCTCACTGTGCAAAAATCTAGCTGGATGGCTGAACTCAGGAAGTGATGGTGAATGGAGCTTCATCCAGGTGGTGGCTGCTCCTGAGTGGTGTTCCTCAGGGTTTGGTGTTGGGGCCAGCCCTGTTTAATATTTGTATCATTGATGTGGATGAGATAATCAAGGGCACTCTCAGTAAGTTCACAGACAGCACCAAGCTGGGTGAGAGTGTTGATCTGCTGGAGAGTAGGAAAGTTCTACAGTGGGATCTAGACAGACTGGACTGACGGACAGAGGACAACTGCATCAGGTTCAATAATGTGAACTGCTGGGTCCTACCCTTAGGTCACAACAACCCCATGCAATGCTACAGGGCAGGGGAAGAGAGGCTTGAGAGCTTCCATCAGAGACTGGACAGAGCAATCTGGATTGAGACATCTTGGGCTGTTCGGAATGTGTGGTAGGGAGTGGGTCAGACCGTGTTCTGGTGACGTAGTGCCCTGCTCCCCATACCCCCTAGTCCCACAGTCTCTGTCAGTCATGGCACACTAGAGGGAGCCCCCCAGTGTCCCCTAACCCAGCCCCTGAGTGGCTAAGCATCTGAAGTCCCACCTGGGAGGAAGGCCCAGAATGGGCCAAAGGTTTAAGAAGCCTTACCCCAAGGCAAGCATGTTGTCCTTTAGCTCTACCTTCATCTTAGAGATTTACATCACTGGAATGCAGGAGTGGTTAGCTGTATGACTGATTTTCTATACCTTTCCTGTCCTTCTGCTTTTCTTCCTTTCTTCTTCAAATTCTCTTTTCATGGAACATAATATCAAATGGGTTTAAAGGTTTTCTATGATCAGTGGGCTAAGTCTATGCTGTGCTAAGTGTTGTTATGCTGTACTGAATCATTTGCCATAGTTCTTTGATTTTCTGTAGTTTGCCAGTAAACTTATGTGTGAATTTTTACCTCTTGAAGACATCTGGTTGGTATTCCACCTTTGCATCTACCTAGAGCAAGAGAACCTTGATTTAGCCCTTTAAGTGACTGAGGTGTGACAGCAGCTCAGCAGTAAGGGGCTTGGGGTACTGATCAACAGACAGAGGACCATGAGACAGGTGGTCAAGAAGGCCAGTGGCAACCTGGTCTGTATCAAGGACAATGTGGACAGCAGGATCAGGCAGTTCCTGTCCTGTTGTACTCAGTGCTGGTTAGGCCATGCCTTGAATCCCATGCCCATTTCTGGGCCCCTCACTTCAGAAAGGGCATTGAGGTGGTGGAGAGTGTCTGGCTGGAGAGAAGGGCAACGGAGCTGGTGGAGGGTCTGGAGCAAAAGTCTTGAGAGTAGCTGAGGGAGCTGGGGTTGTTTAGTACGGAGAAAATTTCAGGGGAACATCATTGCTCTCTACAATCACCTGAAAGGAGGTTGTAGCCGGGTGGGGGTTGGTCTGGTCCCCATCTCTTTAAGGAAATGGCCTGAAGTTTCACACGAGGAGGTTCAAATAAGATATTGGGAAAGAATTTTCCAGGGAGATGGTGCACTCAGCATCTCTGGAAGTGTTCAAGAGGCATCTGGATGTGGCACGTGGGGATGTGGTTTAGGGGTGATTATGGTGGTGCTGGGTTAATGGCAGTACTAGGTGATCTTGAAGGTCTTTTCTACACTTGATCATTCTGTGATCCTGTGTGTTGCTTCAGGATAATATTCTTATAAAGTTCAGTTATGGGGTCTTTCTGGTGTACTCTTATACTGGTGCAACTGCAACACAAAATCAATTAGGCTTGCCAGGTTCATGCTGAAACTAAAATGAAAATATTGAGAGGTCAAGATGAAACTTTACAGGTATTCACAAGCAGAGCTTCCAGAGAAGTTAGACAAACCTAGTCCTACCATCAGTAAGCTTGTTCATAATCTTCATACTGGAATAGTTTTTAAATATACAACAAATGGCATCTAAAGAATCCCACTTTGCTGATATTTAACCCCTACCTGCAAAGGAAAAACAAACTGCCTGAGTCAAACAGGAGCAGAAACTCTAACAAGCCCCCTAGTGAGAGGCTGTGAGTCTGCCGCTCAAGGATCCTTGAGGGTTTAGGAATTTTATCTAAAAGACTAGCGAGGAGTTATTTAAAGTTAGTTCCCATTTGTAATGTAACAACCCACAAACGTTCCTGTTCCCAGGAATTTATAATTGCCTGTAATTGTCTGGAAATTGCTCGGATAATATGATGAATGGTGGCAACATGAAACCATGAGCAAATTTAGCAGAGCCAAAACACCAAGCTGCAAATAGAAGCATACATCCCATCATTACAGAAGGAGTTTGTTCTTTGAGATTGTACCTTACCCACAGGTATATTGGATAAATATTTTAGAAGTAAGTTGATCAGTCTGCATTTGTCATCAGCTATTGGAGAAATGAATTGTCTTTCATCTATTGTTTCTAAAGTAATCCACAACCCAGAAAACAACCCATATGCATGTGGCTGCTGTTTGAACCACTAATCTAGCTGTGAACTATTACAAATACTCTCTCCATGGATAATGAAGAATAAATTTAGTCTTTGGATTCCTCAGATGAATATGAAAAACAGTGTAGCTGTACTAATATTTACATCCACCTGGGTATGTGTTAATGACATAAAATCTGCACTGCCACCACAGCATGGAGAACATCTGCTGTTATGGTAATTCAAACAATAAATTAAAATATGCTTTATTATTAAAGCTATATAAAATTTGCATCTTCTAATAACTTTCAAAATACTAAAAACTTTTAAAAAGATGTTTCAGAAAGCAATGCAAATTTTAAGATGTTGCAGTAAAATATTAGTGCCATTTCCTGGGCACCTTAAATCTTCATGCCTCAATGAAGATGCCTCATGCTCATGTCACAAAAGTGCATAGGATTCTCACCCCACCAAGGTTTAGAGCAGTTGAGGATCTGTCTTCCTTACCCTCCTTTAAAATAATACAGAGTGGAGTCAGTTCTGTTTTAACTGCCTATGATGATGATTAAGGATGAGAAATACTGGCCTCAGATAAGCAGCCAGTCTGGCATTACCTTCAGACATCTCTGAAGTCCAGATATTGAAAGTGCCTTTTGCTCCAACTCCAGCAGTACCTCCATGCGATGCTCCCACTTAAACCGAGGTTCCTAGAAGAGAAGGTCCTGCAGCCTCATTGCATTGCATTAATGAAGTCCATGAGTTTAGGGAAAGCATAAGAACTTCTGCTTGCTCATTCCTAACCTCACTTTACCTTCAGTTGGTGCAAACTCACCCTGTTCAAATTCATTTGTACCGTACTCACTGAGGAGACACAGTGCTCAGACAGTGCCACACGTCTCCACACATTTTTACACAGATATGGAGGAGACTAATTCATCCTGCACAGAGATTTTGAGGAAGTCCACACACAAAAGAGTGTCCCCAAGGCTTAGAATCTCAGACTTATTGCAATTGCAATGTCTGCCTAATACAGAAAGCCATGTATTAAAAAAAGCTGGATGATTACTTTGATTTAGATTCTGCTTGACACTTAACCACAACTCCCTGTACATAACATCAAATAAGCAAATTCTTCACTCAGCAAAGTCCAGCAGGGGAGTATGTAATTAGATCTCAGCTGAAATTAAGATAAGTAAGCCAGTCTGATACGGTTCATATGCCATAGCCTCATGATTTAACCAATTCCATTTACAAAAAAGAAAAAAAACCAAACCACAAAACCAAAACCGACAAACAAAACCCAACACCAACAAAAAAGTCCCACCATGTTATTTTGCAGCAAAATACACTTGAAAATAAACCCATTAAAACATCATCTTGTACTACACACATGAGCATAATATTTTCTAGCTTATCTTTGACATAGACTTCATTTTCTGCACTCAGGTGTTTTTATGTTCTAAATTATGTCTCCCACTGGTGGAATTCCACATGATCCTGGAGGTAGATATTTTTCAACAGTAGATATCAAGATATTATCTTCATATTTTTAGAATCTTCAACATCTCCATTCAGCATCCCCTGTGCCATGTACCCAGAACCAAGCATACTCTATTTTTGGTCATTCCTGCTGTGAGACAGCAGCCACCTTGATGTTCTTTACAACTGGCAAAGTCTGTGTGTCATTAGACACCCTATGGCATGGTGTTTGGCCCTGATGGTGACTGGGCCAGGCTTACAGGTCTCTCATGTAACAAGCAGACTGTGCAGTGCTGTCAGGAGATGCAGGTCAGTCCTGCCTCCCCCCAGCATCACAGACCATTACATCACCCTGTTCATTTTGGCTTAGCTTGCTATCCTCAGAAGGCTGCATGGGTTTGTATGTAGGAGAAAAGGAGAGAATGTACAGAAACTCTTGACGAATTTCCCTGCTATTTCTGGAAGGCAGCACTGAGAAACTGTGATCCTCCCCACGCAGAAATAGCTCCTGGTTCCCTACTGGCAGATTGAACATATTTCAGCTGAAACCCCATGAAGAGTGGTTGCTATGAAGAGCCACCAAATAATACCTAGCTTGTTATTTATAATTATATTTATCAGAAATGTAGCAAAAAGGATATTTCATAACACAGTATCTAAAAAGATTGCTTGTGCAATACCAGCATGCTGGGTCCAGGCTCCCTGTCAAAGCTTTATTCAAATGTTACACTGTCTTGACTAATCATTCCCAATCCTATCATCAGCTGCCATTGTGTCAAGATATGTCAGCCATTAAAATGAAGAGATATGTTAAGGAAATGATGCCTTGCAAGGAGTAATGCTGAATTTGGATTTAGTAGGAAGATAATGACTTATTCTTTGTTGAAGAACCATCTTATACAACTGGTTCTAGTCCCCAAACACATTCTTTGTTTCTTACAGCTGCTCTGACAGGCACTTCTTTCCTTTTTAAGGTTTTACCTGAAATGCTTCACCAAAATCGTGCTTCAAGATAAAAAAAACCAAAAAACAAACAACAAATGTGAGGTCTGGGAACTGACTGTAAATTAAACACAAGATCACATGTGAAGGTAAACTCTTCTGAACTTATATCAGAAAAACCTTGTCTACAACTAAAAAAACCCTTAGGCCTACAACTGACTTGCTGTGCAAGGATTGGCATGCTAGAGTGATTGCATGTTATTGGTGCTGATTGTCATGGTACTCACAGATTCAACTATATCAGTTCTGAAAAGAGGGACGCTTTCAAATAATTGGTGCAAATTGATTGTCATTTGTAAAAACAGTTCTCCCAGGGAACTGTGAGAAGTTTGCTTCCCTTCTGCTTTGGAGAGCTATTGCGGAAAACTACTAACTTGAAAGTATAGCTAAATAAATACTAACTAAAGAATCCAGAGAATGAAATTATGGAGCCAGTCCTTCCAGCCTTGCCAGAACCTTACAATCACACCAAAGAGAAAGAACTTTTCTTTTTTGTAAAAAAAATCACACAAAGATGAGAACTAGAATAGTGATGTTAATTCTGCTTGAAGATCTTGAATCTACAAATGCTGAGAATGATCAAACACCTATGTCAACTATATTGTCATGTTCCCATTACCATAGAGAAATAGAGACAACTGGGTTAACAATTAGTCTCATAATATTTTCTCTGCTTTTTAAAGAAAATGCTCCAAACCATCTTTTACCCCATTTCCACATGTTTCATTTATCAAAACAGCTAAAAATTAGTCTAATTCTTCTGAGCCCTACACTCCATTAAATAAAAAATGGTGTTTGGTATTTTGCCTTTCCTACACTGACTTTTTATCCTCAGGTGTTTTATCCATTAGGTGATTAATTCCACAAGACTAAAGAAAAGCATTGTGCAAGAAATCTTCTAAACTTTTGTGTATGTCTGTGCAAAAAGAAGCAGATGGTTATGTCCTAGCTGCCAGCTCTCCAGGATTGAAATAGGTGAATCACCTTCAATCCCAGAGTTGCTTAGGCACATAAATACGTGATCATCTGTGCTACTAAAGCTTGTCTCTTGTGTTAGTCAGCACAGTGGTCTGATATCTCCAGCCTCCGTGATTCTACCAGGGATCCCAGCAGAAAATAACCTCTCATCAGATGCTTCATAATTCACAGGGTCATGTATGAATATCAAAGGAAATGCAGAAAAGGTTTGCCCAGTTTATTTTTTGGAATTGTTATTTTCTTATTCAAAACCTAAAAAGGACGATAAAAAAATGCAAAAGTCCAACCTTTCAATTTCAAGCCCCTGTTTTTAATTTCAGAGAGAACCTTAGGCCCAGTCCTAGTTTTCACTGAATTAGTTCACATAAAGTTGGGACCGAGTAAATGCATAAATTTCATTATGTAGGTATAGAGTATTTTAACTAGACGCAGATGATAGCATAAGGAATGGATCTCACGTAGTTAGAAAACATCAAAGTGGTTATTTAGAAACACTTATATTGAAAAGGGGGACCAAGAGGAGGAAAACATTTATACCATATAAATGTATGAAAAATTGAAAAAAAACCCAGTTGTTTTTTCCCCTAATTGTAGGCCATCATTACATAAATTCCCTCAATATGACTTTTCTGACAGATTTAAGATGTTCTCTGGCTTGGATGTTAATAGTCCACTCAACTCTCTGGTAACATTCAGAGCTGCAACAAGAAATACTTTGCAATATTTTCTGTAATATGCCTCTATATATATTCTCTCAGCTGCTTTATGCCTGACAATCCATCACTAGCTTTAATTGTTATCAAGCCCAGAACACGCGATAAAATTGATGGAAGCCATGGTAGAAAATTCAATTAGATATCCTATAATTTTTTCAAAGCAAATTTGCTTACTGTAACTTGCTTGGACTCATGGAGTATTTTGTTAAAGATCTTAAATGCTACAGATTTTTTCTGCATGTATCACAAATCTGATTATCTCTTTCTCTGCCCTTTGTACAGACATAGCCTCTCTTGCCAGTCTCAAGCATATGGAAATCATGAGTCAGCCTTAAGCCATTGAATTATAAGTTTGGACAGAAGAAATAAACTGCAGCCTTTTAAAAGAGTAACTAGAGATTTTTATCTTGTTTCTGAGAAGATCTCTTTTATAATGTCTTATCTGGTTAACAACTAGATAAAACAAATGTTTTCTTTACAGTTTTGTGTCAGAATGATTTGGGGGAAAAAAATAAAGAAGTTATATAATGCACTCAGAGCTGTGAAGAAGTAAGGATAGTGAGACCTGCAAGACCCTTAGGCTCACACCAACTGCTGTCAGATGGGGGAAGTACAAAAGGAAAAAAATTATACTGTATCCCTCTCATTATATTGCTAAGCCTAAACATTATCAAAAGGAACCTCCTTAATCACCCTGAAATGGGTTGCAGCGCAGTTAAACACAGGCAGGAATAAATAACAGTAATAACAGGAACAACAAAGCTAAACAGGCTGTAAAGCCCCATAATTGGATTCATCAATCTGAATCTGTTAGAAGGTTAGCACTCAGGCTAATGCAGCTTGACCTGGAATGACTGTTGATGCTGCACCAGCTATAAGACTCCTGCAGGCGAGCAGTGGGGGGGAAATAAATAAATAAATCAACGAGGCTCTCGGGAGCACTTTAGGAATCACCCTTTCAGCCTGCCATAGTTATCATTCAGCCTGCAGCATCTCAGTGCTAGAGACAGCAATCTGATCTTTACACTGCAGCAAGCGGGAAAACAGCACCCCGGCTGCTGGAACAGGGAAAATACTTCACAGAAGCAGAGAGCTGATAATTGCTGATGTCAAACAAGCTTATTAAATGAAAAGATTTCCTCCACTCCACCCTCCCAGCAGCCGCACCCTGTACAGCAGCGCGACAGCAGTCCCCAGCAGCGATCTGAGACTCTGCAGTTTACAGTGCCAGCCCGAGGCTCGGACATGAGGAGCACCGGCAAGACTTCCCCCCTCACCAGCCTCTGCTGCCCTCCTGCTCCCTGAGAAATCACCAGCAGTAATAAAGTTTGCCTTTGGAAGGGCTGACATTGTGCGAACCCTTGTTCTGCAGAGCACTTTCTACAGAGCAATTATATCCTGCTCTATTTGCCTATATGTTGTTCTTATCTGAATTAATTTTAGGGGATATTAGAAATCTCATTTCTGTTAAATGAACCATCAGGGCACAGCCTTTGCCTTTCTGCAAGTTATACTGCTCTTTAATAGCACCACCTGACACAAATTTGCACATTAATCTCTACAGATAACAACAACGATAATAATAATAATAGCATTTTGATTAATTTATTAATATATCGTTATCTAGCAGCTTGTACAATATTCATGCTGCATTTTTGACACTATGGCTCAACAGTGCGAGGTTTCCTTTGGGTTGGCCGATAGCCTGTGAGTTTGGGTGATCATTGAAACATGACACTGAAACATCATCTCTGTGAAACTACAAGGAGGTGAAAATTAGTCCAGCTCTCAACGTTTCTCAGCTTTAGATCTGTTTCTTCATATTACGATTCAAGTATCTTTCAAAGACCTAGGCCTGAACCACCCCCGAGAGCATCTGCATATAGGTCTCTGAGCACCTCTGGATGGTTTTGCTCACTTTCTTACAGCCATGATACTGGAAAATAAACCCTAGTTCAGTTTCTCTCCAATTGAAGACAGTGTGGTCTGAACAGTGTATGTGCCAAGCCTTCAGAGAATTCCTTAAGTTTCCAATAAAACTTTTGTGATATGTAGGTTATAGCGCAGGGTGTAGAGAGAAGTTGGCTTTGTAAATATTTTGGTACAATCCTGGTAATGCTCCTTGCTTTGAAAACAGTTTTCAAGCTAGCACAAGATCAGAAAAAGGTAAAAACCCATTTCCCTCCTCATCCCCAAATAGACTATTGAAATCTATTTAATATTTCTATAGGTCAGAATAAACTTTTCAAGCCTTGGGACTAATTAATTTTGCTCATACTTCCATGGCAAAACCACCACAAATGCTTAAGGATTTTGCAATTGTTCATTGCAGAAGCTTCTCCAGAGAACATAATGGACACTTTTTCACTCATTTCATGTCTCAACACCAAATATAAAGTTAGTTTTTAGTATTTACTAAGAGTACTAAATGACATTTCCAAATACTGATAGCATTCATAGTGAGTTCCACAATACTTTGGTATTTGTTGGCTGGGTATGCTTTTTTCCTATGCTCAGATTTTGATCTATCACCCTCATATATATCTATATCCATATATATCCATATCCTACACTATCCTCATAAAGTTACTCCCAGAGTCACCATTTTTTTTTCCTTAATGCAACTTTCTATCACCTCATTAAAATACTGTACTAATTTACATTAATTTTTACAACAGAATTGAGTTTAGGTGTTTTTAAACTCTCACTTGGAAAGCTATGAGATTTTAATGCATTGAAGTTCTCAGTTACCTCCAAGATAGTGTTTGTGTTAATCAGCTACTGTTACTCATTTTTGCTTTTGCCTTTGCTTATACTTGGAAATTCTTAATGCATCAAACTTTGGCCCAAGTATCTTAAACTTCAGAGACAGAGACAATACAAAATTCAAATCAATCATGACTCTGGCAATCATGCAAAACATGCATCTGATGGATAAGAGAAAAAGAGAGAAGATAGGAAGTATAAGGCATGTTCTGAAAGTAGACTTCTTCTCACTAGCAAGAGACCCAATATTCACCTTGCTCTCAGAGAATAATTATTTAAAAGTATTAGAGACAAAGGCTACACACTATTTTTATGTTCTATCTTATATACATTATTTATAATAAAGGTATTGCTTAAAAGAAGAGACAGAAAATGCCAAAACCACTCAACTATTGCAATCACCAACTCAACCTTGACATAATTGGAAGATGCCTCAAACTCAAAATTTTCTCCAACTTAGGTCTTTAATCTACACTGAACAACCCCCACAGAACTAGTATCTGCTGCTGAATACTACAAAAAACAGTATGACAAACACCACTCCAGGTCATCAGTGTCAACCTTTAGAAAGTTCTTAGGAAATATTTTACTTTAACACTAAGCTGCAGTTTCTGACTTGGGTTGCATTGGTCTCAGGCTCACTAATACGCTAGATAGGTCTCAGCAAAAAAGAGGTACCTGTAGATGTTTCTCCACAGATATAACTCAGATTAAAATGCTGCCTGCAGTAGCCAAAGAATCTCTACACTAAATTGACTGGAAATATTATGTGCCTTTATACCTGAGCAAACTGCTAGTATGCCAAGGGTGATCTGATCACAAACTGTTGTGAGTAACAGTGGAGGTCATTTTGACACATAGGGAGAAGACCCATTCTTAAGCTCCATGGAGATATTTTGGCATACAAATAACCTAAAAAGGAGAGTATTTTGTACACTGAAAGTTGGTCTATTTGCTTTTGTAAGTAAACTCTCAGAAGGCCTGATTTTAGGAATGCTCAGCAGTACCAAGAGCTTTACCCAAAAATTAAAAGCAGATGGCACGCAGCCAGTTTTGTTCTGTAAAACATTTCTGTGTATACATAGAAAGTTGTTTACATTATTTTCTAAACATCTTTATGAATTTCACAGGCAGAGATTTCTAACCTCTTGGTCTACAGCAAGCATAACAATATCTCATCATTATCATAACTCTATCCCACAACTCTGGGTTTCGGTACATGAAGAGGCAAAGAAGAAAGCAGGAGACCTTTTCTCTGCAGACATTCGTAGAACATGCCATGTGTTCTCTGTGTTAAGGAGATGCTCAGAGCAAATATTTCCAAAAAAAGGAGACTCCTAAGATCATGGTTTCCTACAAAAATTCAGGAGTGTCTAACAGGCTTTGAAACAGTGCCTTTGTTTTGTACAGGCCCAATTCTTCTAAGCAGTCCTAGGTCCTCCAATGCTACATCACTCAAAATGATGGATTTGGATCATAAGTCTGCATGTCTCCTTTCTAGGTGCAACGATCAGACCTGTATGTTAAGTGTGAAATGTATTTGCCAATGACAACTAGAGCATGCAAAGATGAGTTTGTAAAGGACCACCAGGTCAGATAGAGCTCTGAGCAGGAGCTGTGTAGATCATCTTCTTAAAGTGAGTTCCCCAAACAGATTTTTTAACCATTATCAACCTAAAACTACTATCTCAGAGTGCAAATGAAGGTTTACCATCTAGTCTCTCCCTCTGTGTGGTATCTCTGCTGATAGGACCAGTTCCAGCAAATCCAGTGACTTTCTGAAGCGCCCCAAGCACTGCACAGTCCCTCAGTCCCCAGCAAACTTAACTGAGATCTGACTATTCATTATATCTCTCCACTGCGCTGGCCTCCCTGAAGAAGCCCAGCCCTAGGCTCTGGCCCCCTTGGCTTCCAGCCCTGGTCTTTCCTTCCCTGACCAGTCCCCATATCCCTCTTGCTGTTTTCCAGGTGGCTCTGTAGAAAGCTAATTATTTTTAATCATTAAAAATGAGCATGAAAAAGTATGAAGAAATAAATCGAGTGCACTGGGTATCAAAATCCATATTCCACACAGAATCACACACAGAGAAGATTTTCCCTTCAAAGGAATCTAGGAAAGATAAGGAAAACATGTCTGGTTTCAATCAGGCATTCACTCTCAATTTGGAGTCCACAGATTCACCAGAAAACAGTTGGGGGTAGCAGATCAAAAAGAGAAAACTACTTGCCAAGGATTACTAATGCCTGACGACAAGATGATGTTATCATGGTTTCCTTCATCACAGAATGCCTTATAAGCTGGCTCTGTTCTTCTGTGAGCAACAGTCAAGCGCAGTGTCCTTATCTCACCACACAGAGCAGTTAGAAAAAACACATTCCTGTATCAAAGCCATCACTTGGGGTTGGTATAAGATACAGTAAATAATAGAAATCAGTTAGATTTTTTCTACTAAATAATACAATTCAGTTAAATATTTTCACCAAATTACCCTGTCTTACTTAGGAAGCCTTTTGTTAAACACGTAGCAACTGTAATTGCTCAGGAGGAATGAGCAGACTCACCTTTTTTTCCTTTTCCTTTTTTCCCCTCCAATTTTTTTGTCACAATACCCTCAAGCTCATTTAAAGGACCAGGTAAATTAAATTATGAGTATTATTTAGAATAATAAGAACTTTACACTGAGCTATTCATCACAAAAAAAAAAAAAAAGGAATGTCTGAATTTATTTGTCTGACATTTACATGTGCCAGGTTTCCTCTGCTAACCACAAAGTTGTCAATCTATTATTTATGGAAACAAGAGACCAGAAATAGGTGTACATGGTTTCAGACAAATCTACTGGCCTGTGCAAACACTCATTTCCTCCCTCATTCTGTTTAAAGCCTCTCTACTTTTGAAAAATAGATGAATATTGCATTGAATAGTACCTAATGATGTAAAATTATGATATTCCAAAGGCTGGAAAATGAATACTTTGGCTCTAATACAGATAGAGTGCTAATGTTGATATTAAACCACTATTTTTCATGCAAAGCATGAACTCTTGGAGTCACCAGCCTTTCTAAGAAGACCATAATACTTAAGTGACACAAATTTTCAATTAACATTTTTATTTCTTTATATATTTATTTTTGCAACCTAGAAATTGCAGAGGGTTTCTGAATTTCCTTGGCTCTTAGAAGATTTGAGACAATAGTTTTCAACAGGCAGCTCTTCCATGCATTCCCACTTCTTTTTTTAATTGCAGATATACCTGTATGTGTACTGGGGAATTTCTTCCCACACATGCATTTAACATAAGCTAGCAATTAGTCAACAATGCTTCTACAAATCATATCTACCTGCTGGGTGTTTTCTGTGAGATTACTCTATTTTGGGCCACAAATGAAGTAAGGTTGGGTCCACCACCCCCGCTGTGTGGTACACAACTTCGTAGCCTAGAGCTCAGCTTAGGTAAGACACATCCTGTTCCCAAGCAGGATTGTGCAGACCTGTTGTGTCCCATTCAGGCATGAAGCAAGCAGAAATGGCTCTTTCAGGGCAGACAGTCTGAGATATGAAGTCAGAGTTTTGAGACATGACTCCTAAGATAAACCAATTCTGACCCAAAATATGTTATCTTATGCTTAACTGTGTCAGGGCCATGAGAGGAAACATGGAAGTGTAGAGCCTTATGTTTAGACAAGAGTGTGAGAGCACCTTGCAAGCTCTTTTCCCTTCTGGCCACAGATGAAACAACCAAGATGTGGAAAAAGAACTCTGTGAAAAGCTTTCTAGGCCCTCTAATTGCACTGGCCTAGAACTAATTTCTGAGCCGTTCAGCTCTCTCTCAAAAAAAGAGAAAAACGTCTGACTTTCCTCCTCTGCAGCCAAGAAGCCAAACCTAACAGAAACAAACCAACAAACAAGCCATAAGAACACAAGCAAGCTGAACCAGACCCCATCCACCCTGCCCCTGAGAAGAGCCTGTGCAATGTGCTTCAGCAAGAAGTAGAAGAACAGACAAGTTTCCTCTATGTCCTTCTCCCAGCTCAGGGTGCAGGTGTAAGGCAGATTGAGCCAATATAAACACAAACACCACTGTGCTCCCCGACAATATGCTCCTGCCCACCCCTCCATCAAGGCATTGGCATGGACCAGCAAAAGGAGATGACAGAGCAGCAACCCTACAACTGAACTAATCGTGCTATATTTCAGAGACCTGAAACAGCCTCAGGTGTATTCCAATGCCAGTACAAGGGAGTTGTGGGCCAGGGGCAAATGGACACCTCACTTGGATGGGGCAGGAGCACAGCAGTGCCAGTCAATGAAGTGACACTGCTGTGGCACAACTTTCAACTGACACATCTCCATATACTGGTTTGGCAATCATTATTTGGACCCAAACACATTTTTAGCCCCCACTAATTGCAGTGAGAGCCAAAACTAATTCTGCTCTGAATGAAAAGGTACATGTCTGAAATATGCTGCCCAATGATAGCTGTCCTCTCAACCCTCTCCCTTGCTGCCTGAAGCGTATCAGGGATCTCTCCTTGTATCGCATCTGCTCTATACAGCCACAATCCTTACCACATTATATAAATAACATACATAGTGTATATATATGTCTAAAGACAGACCTGTAGTGGTTTTTATAACTAAAACTTTAGAAATACAAGGAATGATGCTCAGACCTCCACAAATGTACTCACGATGCAGATGAGCTATCCTTATTCACATTATCATAAAAGGCAAAATAGTAAACACAGCCATTTTTTCTCTGCTAATAGTCTTTCTTAATGTTCTGTTGGCTTTTTTTTGAGCAGTGCAGAGCACTGAACCAGTGTTTTTAGAGAACAATCCCCAGTGACTCTGGACTCTGTCTTGCTTGGTAATGAGATGCTGATCTCACTGTGGATGTATAGACACAATAGGTTTTCTTCAGTGCTTTACTTATATTTGTAGATACAGAATATGAACTTCATGTTATGTTGTCTTCCATATATTCAAACACAGATATACGTATACACATATGTATATTATACAGGCACATACACTTCAATTATACAATGTATAACTATTTATTAGTATATTTAACTGTGACTACCTCAGCACAGATGCCGAAGGAATTCCATTACCTTCCTCCCTTGTGAAATAAGACTCTTTATCCCTATTTCACATTCCCTACCTTTTAAACAGTTATTAACATGCAGAGGACCTTCTCCTCATCCTGCCACAACTTAATTTCTTCCAGAGAATTCAGCAAAGGACTTTGTAATAAAATGGTTTTTTGACAGAATATCAACTGGATCACTTTTTCAGTGTATTCAGTGATGATCAAAAAATCCAACTAGATTTGAAAAATACTAATCCCCTCCCAAAAGCTGTGTTAGTTCTCTTTCCTTATAATGTTCTCACCCTTTTGTCTGTTAGTCCTAGGATGTCTTCTAACAGTTCACACAACACCAAATTTATAAATTGCCTGAATTCCCTATGGTACTTCAATATTTTTTAAAAAGTTACATTTATATTTGCCACTTCACTCTCATCTAGTACCACTACTGATTTAATCAATAGACTCCATAGCATAGCTGAAGGATTTCATTTTCATATTTATGTTCCCTCAGGGATCCCAAATAAACAGCACCTGGTTCTGATAATTTGTCTGCATTCACTCTATCTATGTCTTCTAAACCTTATTCGTTTGACACTTCCATTTGAGAAAGTTCTGTTTCAAACTCTGATCCCTATAATACAAAGCCCTCAGGTTTCAACGTCTTCTTGGCGGTAACATTCACTGAAAAGAATTGGTTTAATTTTTCTGCATTTTTACCCTGCTGTTAAACAATGATCATCTATTGGCCTCACAGTCTTTCTGGCAGGCTTTCTAATATGTTTGACAAATAACTATATTTTTAATTTTTATTTCTTTAGAAAATTGTTGCCCAGAGTAATTTTTTTCCTATCTTATTAATTTTACATTTAACTTACATTCTTTTTTCCATTTGAATGTGATTTTTTTCTGTTCATTTTAGCCTCTTAACTCCTAGTAATACCCCTTCCTCTTATGCTTTGAAGATTTGTTTGGAGTTCTTTTCCAAGTTTTCTTTTTCCATAAATAGAATACATTTATTCTGACACATATTATATTTAAGCAATCACCATGTTATGTCACAAAATTTTTTTCTTTTGGCAGCTCCTTTTCATTTCTTTGAAGTAGTTTCTTGATTTTTATTGCAGGGAAAGGGCTACATCTGAGCCTATTGTGATAATTATTGTGTCACAGCTATTTAGCAGGAATGTTCGGACTCAGTCCCAGATCAGGATAATTCAAGACTTGGCTCTCCTGACATTGCTCCAATGGCTGCTTCAAGAAGCAGGCATTTTCAGGGCCTAAAAGCTATTCTCTGCAGAACACATCTCATCCTGACATTCACCCTTATCCCCTGGAGCTACACAGGTGAATCTTTTCCGTCAGTGTTAACTCTGCCATCTCCATGAAGATGTCTTTGTCGCTGTCAAAAAATCGAGCAAAATTCAGAGGATAATTTCAACTGTAGAGACTTTTGCTTAATTCTCAATGGACATAACTTGTTTACTTCACCTGATTATAAGTAGTCTAGAGCCAGGACTAAAACCTGCATCTTCCAATCTTTTTTCTTTAATCAGCATGTTTCTGCTCACATTCATTTCAGTCCCTAACAATTTGACTTTTAAGGTCAGAACACAGATAAATAATCAGCAGTAGGAATTTCATGTTCAGCTGAAGGGATTCATTGCCAGCCAGTGAGATTCCAGGAGAGAGCTTTACCAGCCTTGTGGCTACTCCCCCAACAATGCCCCTGAAGCATCGTGTGTCAATAGAATCCTCGCAAAACAATGAAGCAGGCCAAACTTTAACAGTATGAATTTCAGTCATCATCTCAGTACTGGTTTGAGGTCCTGGTCCTCCAGGGTGATGGACCATTGTGGTCAGACATATGACGTGATGCTTTACAGTGTAAAGCTTTTTTGTCCACAGCGCAGCAAGGAAGTATCTGACCTCACCTTGTGCTGCTTTTCTGTGTCAGCCACTGGGATCCTCCAAAGAGGGAAGG
>VXBQ01016525.1:16871-32904 GCA_013400175.1 Phainopepla nitens | reverse complement strand
CCTCCAAAGAGGGGAGGAAGGAAGGAAGGAAGGAAGGAAGGAAGGAAGGAAGGAAGGAAGTTATTTGCTTATTCAGACATTAGAGGAAGCAGAAAGTAGAGAGTCTGTCTACTGCAAGAGTATAAATTTGTCGCTGCAGGATAGCACACAGGGAGCTGAGCCCATGAAAGGCACTACCACTGGCTGCATCTTGCACAAAGATTTCTAAAAGGGATTGCACATGAATTTATCTGCTGCAATAAGCTGAGACACAATTTTTTCTTTTCCAAGAAGGAATCAGGAAAGAAATTGACTGCTTGCCTTATTGTATCAGGAAGAGGAGAATTACAGCAAAACATTGAATTACAGCAACATGACTTGCTGCACCAACACAGATACAGTCCATATCCACACAATCTAATCAGCTACACTAACTCTAGACAAGATCAGTTTGGGTAATTCAGATGAATAGTCCAGAAGTACTAGCATATATTTAAGGTATTTTCCTTTTGTACGGAATTTGAGTTATAAATGGAGCTAATAGCTAATAGCCCTAGGCCATTTTCCTATGGAACAATGAAAAACGCGAAAAACAACTTCAAATAATAGTTATTTTATTCTAGCACCTGCATAGCCATGCTATGCAGCAAATGTTGCTGATTAATTAATGGAGTCCATCTGATGATGTCTCCCTGTGAAGAGCATACAATCTATATTTCAAATTACTTTTGAAAATTTAATCATCAGAAAGTAGAATTTGCTCATTAGTTAGTAATAATATATTAAGTTCCTCTGTCTGTCCCCAAATCAAATAGATAAAGCCTAATTAATAAAAGGCATGCCACAGAATATGTGTAGTCCCACTGGTGGCATAAAATGTAGCAAGGGAAGCTATAAATCCTTGATGTTAAATGTGCAGCAATGTATTAATGGAGCACTGGAATAGATTGCCCAGAGAGGCTACGGAGTCCCTCACTGGAGATGTTCAAGAACTGTCTGGACACAATCCTGTGCCATGTGCTCTGGGATGACCCTGCTTGAGCAGGGAGGCTGCACCACATGACCTTCCAACCTTGTCCATTCTGTGATTCTATGATAGCCCTTCACTGACAGAGATACTTTATACAAAAATTAGAAATTACTTCAAAATATACAATCTTAATACAGATCTTCCTCATCCTAGCTCCAACATGAAATTTCTCAGTGATAGATTTTTTCTAGAGCAGTACAGCACTCAAGCCTTTAAAAGCTTGTAAAGAGATATTTCTGTTCTCATTCTACAATCATTTAAGGTGATTCTTATTGGTAATAGAAAAATCTCATGAGAAGTACCAGATATATTTAGCCGGAATCATCACTCTAACATATCAGTCACCATCTACCTGGCAAATGTGCATTCTCAGGAATAGGCTGTGGTATTTAGCCACAAGTGCAATAAGCATCATAACCACAGTGTCCTGCAGGAGGGAACAGAAGTGCTCCTCCCTCTCACCTGGAGGTGATGCCTGTGTCCTTTACTTTCAGTGGAGAAGGAAATCAAGCCTGCTCTATACAAGTGGCCATGGGCAAACAGTGCACTGCCTTCTCAGTGACTTGCTCCTAGGAGACACAGCCTTTGCAGCCCTGAATTAAGGACTGAATTAAAGACTGTTAAGCCCATCATAGAATGTAGGAGACTCTGCTCCGCTCTGCCTCTAGAAGGCTGAAGCTGAACCAGGATTCAAGTTAGTGAAGGTGAATTAAAATCTATAAAGGTGTTTTATGTGAATCATTTATCATATCATGAAAGATATTCATATATACTTGCTTAAAATTCCTCAACATCATTCCAGTGAGAAGCACAAAAAGAATATTACTTCTGATATTTCTACTTTCTTATTATATATATATATTTGAAAGCAACCCAATTTAATTTCACTTCGCAGCAATTCACATTTGGTAACCTTTCAGGGCAGCATAGTAAATTCAGATCACCATAGGAATTATATCCAAATTCTAATAGGAACCAATAGCACTTATGTGAGTAGTTACAGTACATAAAACAGAAAATTAAAAGGAATTTTTTGTCATTGTTTTATTTTGTTATTTGAATACTGATTTCTATAGAATGTAAGGCTACAGATATATGTGCTAAGCTTATTTACTTCAATATCATATATGTCAGTCTAACGTCAACAATTCTTACATTTTCCACTTTGCATTCATTCCATGTCTCATTCCTCGTTACAAAACACAGCATACACATTTCTTCATTTGCGCTCCTCACACATTTTTGTCAGCCATACCTCTCACTGAAAGTGAAATACCTTTCCTTCTCAGCCACAGTATGGGATTTTTAATCATAACTGATTCTCATTTTCATTCTTCTCCCCTGACACTAAACACATTTGCCTTAATTTGCATATTAAAATCAATGTCACAGTCAATCATTAGGAGTTTATTGAACTCATAATAGTTGACATGGGTATTATTTTGTGCCTTGGCTGCTGTGTAACATGAATGATCTTATAAACTTCCTATGTGCTCCTCATAGCATATTCCCTTCCTGCAGAGCAGTTTAAGACATGGCATTCCAAGAAAACAGGTTCCCAAAAGATTGATTTCCAAATCTCAAACACATCTACAAGAGTAGGTGGATGTCAGTCAAGCCATGACAGAGTTCTCCCTGACTCCCACACATCCCTGTGTCTGCATTCCAAGGTCAAAGCCAGCTGCTTGCTGACTAATCTTCTCCCAGAGTTCAGTAATGAGTTCTCATTTCTGATTCTCCATAATAATAATTTTTAACAAACAGGTTTCTCCCCCACCCCTTGGCTCTGAATGTCAAAATAAATTTACTGAACCCAGCAGGATTATGATCAGGTCTAGAAGAAGTTTTAAATCCCGAGATCTGAAAAATCTTCAGCCACATGCTCACTTCACTAGTGTTCCTTCATTAAAATTTCTCCTTTTGGAAATGCACATTGATTTTGAAGCACCTCAATTTTGGCCAGTTCTGTTAGTGTTATCTCCCATTTTCTTGTGCAAATTCATGACTGATGTTTTTTATTCTTCACCATCAAATATTCATCATTTTTTAATTTGCATGAACTTCTGTACTTACATCAAAATTTCTTTCTAAAATTTTCCTAAAATCTTCTAAAATAAAAATGGTAATACTCAAAATTATGACAGAGCCACCAATTTTGATCTCTTTTAGTGATTGGCCTTATATACTGTCAGATAAAGAGCACACAGCTTCAATCTCACTCTCAGAACTGCCTACATAAAAATATTTTCAAGATTCTCACATATTTTCTACTAAGGTGAATTGATTTAAAATATAGGATAGAGACGATATCTGCAGGTATTAATTGGCCAACACTTCCATCCATTTGGAGCTGTTACTTGAAATTCCTACATTTCGTGATAGACTGGTGCTTACTAACCAAGCACCTTTTCTCTCCGTACCCAGTTTCAAAATAATGAATCTTCTATTTTGTGATTTTGCTCTTTCGATCTAAAATGCTGTCTCTTTTTCACTTCCTAGTTGATTAACAGGACTGATTCCAAATAATGCTACCTATCTCCCATCAAATTTTTTGTTGTCCCTTCTTTTGCTGATTCGCTGGGCTGGGAAATCTGTTATTTTAAGCTTCCCTTGTAACAAAGCTGCTGCACACACCTCCCTGACTCCTTTCTGAATTCATCACTGTTAGAGGGCCAAATATAGAAGGCATCAACGTGCAACAGCAAATGCAAAGACTTTTTACTCACAAGACTGGGTTGCGTGAGAGCAAGTTCCACTTTCCAGGATGAGTTCTGTGGCTTGACTTGATCCTCCTGTAACTACTGCTTCCAGCAAATGAGTTTTCCTCTGCTCACTTCTGTTGTAGCACAGTCTACTCCCACTCTCTTGCCTGCCCATTAAAAACACAAAGGGAAAAAATAAGGGCTTTCACCAAAACAAAAAAGAAAAAAAAGAAACCAAACCAAATAAGCCGCTCTATTTTTCTTTCTAACAGAAAAAATAAGATCCATGTATTTTATTAAAATTGCTTTCAAAAGCACTTACCATATCACCCCATCTTATCTAGCACGGCCTATTGTCAGTGTTCATACTGTTACCAGTCTAATTTATATAGTAAATTCTATAGAGCAGAAATTTTTCTTCTTACCTATCTTCTGCTATCCTGTGAGCTAGTTTGTGCTTGGCTTCTACAAACACCTTAAGAGATGGGGATAAAAGCCTATTCTGCTATCATATACCTTCAAATTCTGCATGAAGTGCTTTGTTTTGGGGTTTTCTTGACATAGTACAAGCTCCCAAGTAAAAGAAGAGACCTGGTCAGTTACCATATGACTGTGGGGAATACTTGATGCCATGTAATGGGATATCGCTATTTTGAGACTTTCTTCATGTAATGAGATCATTTTGTGAAGCATCAGTCAAAGTGATGCAACTGCAAGAGCTGAAAGAGCAAGTGTAAGTTCTTTCAGCTCCACAAAGACTAAATCTTTTTCAGTACTTTCAAAATGTCAGTGATCACAGAGATATTATATTTATACAATTATTTTGTAAAAGTAAGAACTGAATAAAAATACAGCCAAGATCTAAAACAACAAAGCAAAAAAGCAGAGAAACTATTTTACCTCACATGCACAGGCTCACCAGTGGGGGTTACATCATTTTTCCATTGTAACAGTGCTGACTGTTGTGCTGGGGAATTGATGTGAGCAGGCAGGCTCATAAGGGTTTTATCAAGCAGCTGTGGGATCCTCTTGACTGCACAGAAACAGAGATATTGAATATTCTAAAAGGTTCTTAAATCCCAGTTTTCCCAAACTGACTGCAAGAATAGCCTCCCCTATCTCAGAGGTCACAGCTCCATCTCCCCACGGCATGGTGCAGAGCTTGGCTTGACATCATTCCTGCTGGCCTCAGCATTTTGATGTGTACCTGACTCTCTATGAGCCTGGAAGGTAAGAAATAAAGGAGAACAGCTTTACACAACTTCTCTTTCAATTCTATATGAAGGTGTCAAGAATTTGTCTTACAATGAAAACTTCTGCAAACAGCATGTGGGAGAGGATTAGGTTGTGGGTTTTTTCTTGGTTTTGGTTTTGGTTTTTTTTTAATGAATCAATACTTCTCTTGGAACTGAAAATACTTTTTCCATCAGTTCTATTTTAAAATTCTTAGATGACTTTCAAAGATGGGGTTTATCTCCTTAGGGCAGTAATTTGCTTATGAAAATAACCTGAAATCAAGAGAATCCACCCAACCAGTCACTTCTCTGGCCCTAGCAAATTAATGTACCAGAACACATGAAAGTAGAAAACATAGCAGAGCAATACTTTTTTCCTCCTAGCTCTGTGCTTGCTAAAGCACTTGAAGTAAAACATCTATTAATTTTTTAAAACATTGAATTTAATTACCCTGACTAATGTTAGCTTGTACCAAATGTTACAGATATGTTTTCCTTCATAAAGTACAAAATGTTCCTCTAATTTTAAATTTGTGTAACTAAATTCCAGTCCTCTGAGCAATTTTCTACCTAATTTTGACTGTCAATTGGCACAAAATTGCAGCTTCTCTGCAGTGATCCAATCATCTAGTTAACTTCTTCACCCAAACAAATTTATGAAATGCAGTAGTTTGATTTTCTTTCTGAAAGTCCATCAGACTAAGTTGTATAGGTTTCCATGAAATTGCTACATTTTTTATTGGAAACTCCCCAAATGTTCTCTCTTGCACTAACGATCTGGGATCTGACTTGCTTTATGTTGTCAGGTGATCCCAATTTGCTGGGGAAGGGCTACAGAACACAGAACTTGTACTCTGACAAGGTATTGCAGGGTTGGGCTGTAGGCAACTTCAGCTCTCAGGCAGGATAACAGGCAGTAAAAGGTGAAAATAAATCATCATTGGTCCTGCATTGCCTCCAGCAATCTTCAGAAAGCCAAACTGGCTGCTGCTTCTGCTACTAAGGATTGAGTGGTAAACACTGAGCCAAAACTGGTCCTGAAGAGGTACTTTTTGCAAAGACATCATCATTCAGAAACAACAGTCCCCATTCTGACCCTTCCTATCCTTCTGTTAGCTGTGGCAAAATGAAGACAGTCTCACAGGAATTCTCCTCTTCTCTCAAGTCCCCTTTGCACACAGGTGCAAATTAGGCTGGACTGCAAAGCAAAAACAACAGCTTTCCTAACAGAAGTAGAACAAAATGTTTTCTACTGTTTAAGTTCTCGACCAGAAAGAAAAAACAAGCATACACACACACATATACCTATAATGTTTTAATATTATTGTTGCAAGAATTTAAGAAAACGAAAATTCAAACCCAGCAGTTACAGAGTACAGGGGAAAAAAGGATAAAATATAAATCAGTTTGCACAGCTAAGCACAGCCAAGATAATGATGAAACTTTCTTGAAGCAGAGATATAGGCAAGTGGAAGGGATGAAGATTATTTTTGCTTTATATAATCTTGGCCTTATGGTACCAAGTCCAACTGGGATTCTGAGGCTGTCCTATAGAGGGCCAACACATTTTCTCCTCAAAGAACATGAAAGTCCTTTTAATTCAGTCATGAGATATGGAAGGCAAAATGTTAATGAAGTCCCTGGTTCATTAAATTTATCTTTGATCCAGTCTGAGTTATGATTATTCTGTAAAAACAAACCACAAAACCAAAATAAAGTAAAATATTTCTGTTAGCTTACTCTCCATACTGAGAAGTGATCCCTACAACTCATTACAAAGAAAATCCACATTGCCAAGTGTATTGGTTTGGCATGGCCTGGCTTTGGGTAGCACGGGGGCCACAAAGATGGCTCCTGTGTAAAGGTGCTGGAAGCATCCACCATGTCTGGCAGAGCCAGTGGCTGATGGCTCTGAAGATGAACATGCTGCTGGCCAAAACTGGGCCAATGAGAGAGGCTGGTAATGCCTCTGTGATGGCATATATAAGAACAAAATCAAAACAAAGTCACAGGGTTTTTGCTTCTAGTCAAAGAAGAGGAGGAGGTGAGAACGTGAAAGAAACAACATGGAGACACCAAGGTCAGTGGACAAGGAGGGGCAGGAGGTGCTCCAGGCACAGGAGCTGAGATTCCTCTGCAGGACATGGTGAGGCCATGGTGAAGCAGTTGTGCCCCTGCAGCCCCTGGGGATCCACAGAAGATGCACAGATCCACCCACAGCCCATGGGGATCCACAGGGGATGCAGAGATCCACCCACAGCCTGTGGGGGAGGTTGCCATGCCAGGGCAGTTGGATGCCTGGATGAGGCTGTGATCCAGTGGAAGACCCAGTGGAGAGAGAGGACCCTGTTTCCAGGCTGGAGCAGCCTGTCCTTGGAGGACTGCACCCTGTGGGAAGAGAGCCACGCCGCAGCAGTTGTGAGAGGACTGTGTGCCAGTGAGGGGAGTTCACGCTGCAGCAGGTGCGGTTTGGCTGCTGCGCGTGGGAGTGGACACAGGCCAGAGAAGTTCACGGAGAGCTGTCTCCTTTGGGAGGGACCCCATGGTCTCACAGGACAAAGACTCCTCTCCTGGAGCAGTTGAAGAAAACCTCGGTGATGAAATGACCAAAACCCCCACACCCTGTCTCCCTGCACTTTCGGTGGAAAGGAGGGAGGTGCTAGGGGCAGAAGGTGTTTTTTTTTACCTTTTTCTTCTTATTTTACTTCTCATTATCCTCCTCTGATTCTGTTAGTAATAAATTTCACTTTGCAACTAAAGCTGAGCCTGTTTTGCCCTTGAAATATTTCTCCTGGTCCTTACCTCTCTCATGAAGCCTTTGTTAACTTTTTTTCCTTTTTCCTCCTTTGCCCAGCTGTGGCAGGGGAAGGTAAGCGAGCAACTCTAGTGGGTGCCTGGCGTTGGGCCAGTGTCAAACCACAACACCAAGAAAAGTCTAAAATTCTTTATTCAGTATCTTGTGGGCACTTACCTGTTTGCTAATGTACATCTATTAGCTTTTTTTTTCTTTTTTTCAGGAATAAGCTTCTTTGCCTGCATAGTGAAGTAATTTTATAGTATTTCTATCTTCCATTTCAAATTTTTTCTTAGCTAATGGATTCAATGGACCATTCTTAACTGCAGCCTAAAATTGTTGATTATGGCTCACACACACTCAAAGTAATACTAAACTCTGGATCAGCACTAGTAAATTCAGACATATAAACAGCTTGAAAAAGAGCCACAGAAAAGGGAGAAAATTCCCTTTCTCAGAAATGCATGGTAATCTGCCAAGAACTATTATAGGTACAAATGAACATAAGAGAAAATAAAAACAGTTATAAATGGCAGAAAATCCTAAGATTCAAACGTACTCATGTAAAATGCATGACAGAAACAAAGAGAGAGGGAAAGCACTCATTAGAATGGAGAGGAATCATTTCATATATGAATGAGAAATCTTTGTTCAAGTAGCAATCCCTCATTGCATCTTTATGCTTCTAGGATTCCACAAACATACAGAAGAGCAAGGTACAGAAAAGGATGCAGAGAACAGCAACACCACTCATGGCAGAAAAGGCATTTGGACAAGAAAAGAGTATATAGACCAGAAGTCTTCAGCCTGGAAGAACAAAATCAAAGAAGGATGAAATAAAGGTCCACAAAATCATAATTTAGAAACTAGGAGCATCAAATAAAAGATTCAGAGATCAAAGAAAAAGGAGATAGCTTTTTGAATTATATGTATTTTAACTTCAGAACTCATTGTGCCTGGGTATTGCGTACAGGAAAGTTTACATAATTTAAAGAAAATTTTAGACATATTTTCTGATGAAAAAAATGCTCAAAAGGTTACAAGGCATGAAAAGACACTCTATCTCAAGAGCTGTCTAAGCCATGGGTGCCTGGAAGTTCAGCAGATATATCCAGGCGAAACATGTTGGGGTTTTTTTCTTTCTCTGTTTTTTATTGGTTGCTGTTAAAGGCAGAGTACTTGCCTAGGTGGACCTCATGTCTAAATCCCTCAAATTACTTCTTTAAAAAACTTTACACTTACCTTCCTGCCTGTTGTTCAGACCTTATTTTCTCATCTCTTATTTTCTACAAGCTTTATCACAGTATAACTGTCAAAATACTGGATTATCATAATTTCCGCATTATATTGATAAAAAAATGCATAGTCAGTGTTTATGTGTTTTATGAAAAGGAGGACCTAGTTGCAGAACTCAATAGCTAGCTTTTAAAAATTTAAATCCACTGGTGGAACAAGTAAAATCCCAGGATTTCTAAAAATACACTTAGCTTTCTTGGTGGATTAGCAACTGAAGGATTTTTACACAAAGAGACAAATTTCAGGGACTAATTATCTAGAGTATAGGAAAGAGAGAAGATGGTAAGCACCAAGCACGGCTAAGATAAGGGAAAGCAGACAAGAGTCAGAAACGCTACACCATTACCACAGCCATGGCAAGGATTTTGGGGGCCATAAGAACATTGCCCCAGCACATAGCAAGAAACTGCATCCAAAATCAGCTTCACATCCCTTGCTCAGTGAGCAAGGCCAGTCAGACACATGGGAGTGTCACAGACAAACCCTGCACAACAGCAAGCCAACTGCATGGGTATGATAACATGTAATTAGTGTATTTTTGCAACACCCAGAGTCCCTGAGCAGCTCAGTATTAAAGCAGATGACCGAAGTTGGGCTTGGAGGAAAAAATGTGACGTTATATGTGGTTTTCACATAGGAAAATGTCATACATCAGTCATACTTCATAAGACAGGTGGGAATGCTTTCACTGGCTGCTACCAGGGGTCCTTTCAAATTGGAGAATGAAGCCCCTGCCTGACTTGTAGTTTTGCAGAGCCACATCCATACACTCACGAGCACAATGTTCCAGTATCATGTCTCTGGCAAGATACTGCCAAGAGACTGTGATGGAAGGTCTGACTACAGCCTGAGCAAATAACCAAGGGGGAAAGTAATGCTAAACAAAACTCCTGACCCTACACAGAGACTTGTTAGCTCATGACAGTCCAGTTCTCCTTTGGAAGTATTAGAGGGGGGAAAAAATGATAAAAACTTAAACCAACTAGAAAACTCTGACATAACAGCAGAATTAGAGAAAAGTTGAACTCTAGCACTTACTAAAGTTAGAAGACTGAATAATAACAACATAAATATAGGAAAATATTAAAAATTAAGAGCAAACTGAGCATTAAAAATATTCAACACAAGGGAAGAATGAAGATGATCCATCACTCTTTCCTGACCCAAAAGACAGCACAAAATTAATATACTAGACATCTTAAAATATTTAGATTCTCACTGTTACATCTTCACTTTTTTTTTCACATTTACATGGAAATATAAGTATATTTCAGTATAAAGATGTGGTTAAATGACCGCACTAACTTGCTTCCCATTAGCATTTCTCACTGTTGCTATCAATCAGTTGCAGATGATACATTACCAGCTTCTGAGATGAAATGCAGTCTCAGTACTGCCAGGCACACACCATGCTATAGGATACTGATTAGACTTTAAATTGTACATTAGAAAAGCCCAGCATAATTTTCAGAAGAAACCATCAGTCTCTAATGCATGAAAGGACCCAGTCAGTAACTTCAGAGTTACATTTTGATGCAAGTATTTTCTGCCTCTATGGGAAGTTCCCTTTTATTTTGATAACTTTGCTAAGAGCCTTTTGCTAACTGCCTAAACCTTGCTGAGATTTTACTTCCTATTAACTGCCACAAGCTAGCCAAAATCTTTTTTCCCTCTGGCGAAAATGAGGTTGGAGAGTCACATTCACATTTTTCATCAAGACCCTGATGATACGTAAATGTGTGGTAAGGGGTCCCTGGGTTTCATGTCTCGGCTTTGCCCAGACCTCCGGCATTCTCAGGCTGCCACCAGGCTGTGGGACCAGAGCGAGCCTTGCCTGAGCTCACTCGTGCCCTTCCTGGTGTGTGAGGGGGATGCTCCTGGCCCTGTGCTCAGGGACCCCTGGGGTGTGTGCGTGCACAGCCACACACATCTCATGCACACAGGCAGTGTAAGAGCCAACAGCAACACGCCCAGCTTGCAATAAATATGTGGGCACTGTGTGGAACGGCCTTTGCAGCCAGGAGCATGAGCTGAACACAACTGACAACCGGTTTATTCAATTATTAAATTAACTAAATAAAACCTACTTACATTATGATATGGATTACCCCAGAGAGAGTGAACCAAAAAACATCAATGATGCCTTGTTGTTAGCCAACCCACCTGACCTCTCTCCCACTTTCTATAAAAATTTATTTTGTCCTCTAGTTTAGGCTTCAAAATACAGGCTTTATCACAACAACGTGGTTTATATTTTTCAAACAAAACACTGGAAACTGAAAGAAAAACCCAAGAAAGCTTTTAAAGAATTCAGAAGCATTCTGTAGCACTGTCTTTATTCTTAAAATGGCTACACTGAACAAAAATAATATGCTTTAAATTACTGCATGAATGAAAGAAGTGTCTCACAAAAATAAATAGCAGCTGCAATACTTTTGGCTTTTAAGGTTGGAGAAAACAGAAGCTTAGGATTTCTAAAGAAATCAACCTTTCTGTTCCTTATTGGGCACAATCGTACAAAATTATGCCCTCAGCACAGGGCAAATTTAAGATGAGAGCTCAATTTAATTTATTAATACGATCTGTCAAGCTGTTAATTTGGGATACAGTGTCCCAAACAATGAGAAGTTGTTACAGTATGACCACACTCCTTTTCTCATAGGAACGTTCCATGACATGTAAGATGGCAGGTGGGCCTTCTTTTGGCTAGTACTCAATTAGTTTTGTCACCAAGAGACAATTCTTTGGAAGAGAGATTGCTGGTGGTCAGTTGAAGTGATCATGAAGGTCAGTAGAAGTGATCATGCATCACTGGGCTGGTCATTGTAGAGGAAGTATTAAGCAAACCCAGCCCCCAAAGGCTAACAGAGTTTTTAATCACTGCAGGACATCAACCTGCTCTGGGATAACAGTGACCCTGTCCTGTCCAGGTGTGACTTCACCAGATGAGCTGAGAGTGCTCTGGCCCCCTCCTTACAGCACTTTTTAGAGAGCGGGATGCAAAGGCTGTCATTGCCCATAGCTGCCACAGCTCCTCCCCACAGCAGCTGGCCACATCCACCCTTGTCCTATACACCCAGCTGCTGCCATTAAGGCAATTTCAATTATTGCTACTAGTTGCTATTTAAGTCTAAAATCCAAAGTTGAAGTCTAATGCAGGCAAGAATGAACAATCTTACAACCTACTCTAAGCAAATAATGAATCCCTGAACCAATTTTTCTACTTTGTGGGATGAGGGGTGTGTTGTTTAACATACCAAAGTATCTGTGTTCTCATTTCTTCTGTAGGAAAGAATTTGAGTAGCATGCCATGGAAGGGAGGCATGGAACAGGCAGGGAACTTGAGGTATGTCATGCAAATTTATGCAGAGCTGACTTAAAAGAATAGAAGCAGATTTTCTATATATATGCATGCCAATTACACCATATGATTCCATTTTTATTTCCTCTTCTGTGTCACTTTCCCTTCAGTTTCCTGCTTATCATTTCACACTAGCACATATGGGGGACCACACCTTTCACTTTCACCAACCAAACAAAACAAACCAGCTATTTTTAAGAATCCATCAGCAACTAGTCATTCAAAGCTGTTCAGAGCACTCATCTGGGGTTGCTAGGTGACAAACTATGTATTCACCTCTCTCTTTATTAGCAAAAGAATTTAGCATGAAGAGTAAGAGATGTAACTGATTTAAGCACTGTCCACACAAACTGTGTCAAGCCTGCAGGAACTTGGGCTGTTGACTTGCTCATACTTCTGTGAACCTTTATCCTCCCCAGCTGCAGGGAAGTACAAGTGTCAATTAGACAGAAGCTCCATCACACTCCTGAGGATGTTTTTTCATTATCCTGATTTGGAGTCTAAATATTTGGTTGTAAGTGACACTGATTAAATGAGACATGTCAGTTTATAACTTGACATTGCAAATGCTTTTTCTTTTTTTTTTTCTTTTGTGAAATCCATTATTGTTGCCAGTACCCTGATCATGAAAATATGAATAAATGTGAATGACTTTAGGACTGGCAACTTGCAGGATGGTAGCAGTGCTATTTGTCATAGATCTCTATATAAAACAGTCCCATCATTGCTAGAGATACCTCTTAAAAGAGTACATTGCTATACAACAGATCTTACTGGACATTCAGCCACCTCAGACTTTGTGATAAAGTCCTGCACATTCCACAGCCTCATGTTATTCAGCTCAGTGTTTAATGTCCTAAAATATCTTGGTAGCTAGCAAATGGTCACAGATGTTTTACTAGGCTTTTATGAGGTTCACTTCCAAGGCTGCAAGGTGCTACTACAAAAACACAGATGGTCTGAGGATGGCTCACTTAATAAGTAGAAAGGAAAGGCAAGATCATGAGCACAGGGTAATGGAATTGTACAGAAGAACAGTCATCATTTATCCAAAACTCCCATTGCACTCAGTGCAAAGTGAAATCACACAGTGAACTCCTCAGCATTGACCGGGTGACCTGAGCCTGTCACCTTCCCTTTTTCACAGTGAAATGTGCACCAAGATGTTGTACAAGGTGCAGTGCTGTATTCATGTATCTTTCTTCTAGGCCTGTGTGCTGCTAAATCCTTACTGAAAAACCAAAGAACATGATGTGTAGTTCATGGCTCTGTATGCAGGCAAACTGGGTTCACTCACACCACAGATATTTGCTGCTGGAATAAAAAGAGCTTGAAAAGGGAAAAGCCACATTCTGCCCAAGCCATTGCTTTGCATGTAAGGGCCCTACAAACCTCATACAAAGTCAAGGACAGATTTGGTGTGCTTGTTTCAAAATGACTGCAGGCTACATGCTGTAGGTGCACCCGGCAGGAGAGAAAAAGGGACAAGAGATGGTTTTGCTCTCTCTGGACTGCAAGCAGTGGTTGCCTCGAGTTCTGGTGTTAACTGGCATCGTAAGGACAGCCGGAGGGGAGGGGATGTTGGCCTCCATCCCATTCACTAAGGAGGCATAACTGTATCAACACTGGCTTGTAATTAAGTGTGTGCTTCCGTGCACCCGAGGGGTACATTTTGAGGCATTCTTCAAGTGTGGGTATTGGAAAGTGACTCATGAGAAACAACATAAAAAATTAAAACCTGAATACTGATCACCCCTTTCTTTCACCTCACTGCCTTCCTAAAAGTAGGTTTTCAAAACCTTGTATATATAGTTATTCTAAGGATCATGCTTCCAGTCCTTCCACCCACTCCACACAGATTTACTTGAGGTCTTTTACAAGCTCTGGTTTAATAAATATATGCATGAAATTATTCACCTTCTTCCCTGCTCCGCTCCTCTTATCTGCAGATTTCTGTGACAGCACTCCTTCATTCCTGTGTTAAAGTCATGGCATTGAGCATTCCAAATCATTGATTGTTTGAGTCTTCTAAAAATAAACTGTGTTAATTTAGGTTTGTCTTGGTTTGATTTGGTTTGGTTTTCTTTTCTGAAACCTCCCAGATTCCATGTCTCCTAATAGAGAATATTACTGGTCTCAGTCCACAGCCTGGCTGAATCAGAAAACTCAGCACAGAAAACCAAGCAAGCAAGATGTCAAAATTCTCAGCCTGAAAGAAAAACAGCAGCACCAGCCATTGATTTTCAGGTGCCACATCTTCCTGCTCACTGACATATTCTGATTAAAGGCTTATGAGTATAAACCCAGAATGACTTCATTGAGTCTGGCAGAATAACTTCAAATTTACACAGCTGAAATCAAGATCTCAGTCCAACTCTCATTTTGTAGAAGATAGATCGATCTATAGCTTTGCCTAGATAGAAGTAGAATTTATGAGGACACAACTGAAAAACAAACAAGAGTAACCCCAAGAAGTAAAACACTTTGGAGCCTGTATCCACTCTTGTGCAGTGCTTATTTCACAGCATCAGGTTTGAATTTGTCCCTTTTTGTTGGCTGCAGTAACTCCTGGTGTTATTTTACATCGCTACATTTCTTTTTTTGTTTTCGTTCATGCCAACAAGACCATGAGTAGGTGTCATATAAGATAAATCTCACTAATTTTAAAAAAGAGAAGCTAGTGAACAGGAGGTGATAAATGCTGTGCTGCCTACTCAGGTTCTGTCACATAAGATGTCACTTCTTTATTTTAATTATATTTTCTGCCAACTCACAAAAGCCAGCGATTTCTACTGCATGTGATCCTACCTTTTGCTATGAAATTATTCTGCATAGCCAATTGCAAAAAACATCCACTTGTTTCTGTCCCAATTTTTTTCCATATTCATTTTATGGCTGCTTCCTGATGTTCTATAGAAATTGTCTCTTCAGGAAATGTTAAAACATAAATAACAGCTTGTTCATTGCAAAATGACTCAGACTGCACACAGAATTAATTCTTTTTTCAAGCGTTAGTAAAACACATAGGGAGCCTAAAAGATCGTCTGCATTTTAGATACACTTTTGCTGCTGCATGCTCACAGCTAGCTAGTTTTGATTAAAAAATTCTACTTGATTAAAAAAATTGAAAGCTAAAGAGCTGTGGCATCTAGAATGTACTAACAGTAAATCCTTATCTGTTTGCATGGCAGGTAAGAATTCTTGTCATCCTAGAAGGTGAATTAAATCCAGCTTCGAGCAACACCAGCTGTTTGATCGACTGCTGACATCGGCAGATGCTTTGAGCAGAAGGGCCACCTCTCACAGACCTGGGCTGAGCAATGCCTGCAGCTGAAACAGCAGCATGTGTACATGGACCACAGACACAGGGATGAAATCCCACATTTCACCAAAATAAAATTCACTTTGCAAATGGGAATAGTTAAAAAAAAAAAAATCCAACCACTTGTTAAACTAGATGAAACCAAAGGAGAGTACACCAAGACTCAAGTATAAGGATTAAGTCCTGGAGGAGTTGTTAACACAAGGTTCACACCAGATGTAGTGCTTCTGTGAGTGAAGGAGATATTTGAAGTACCATATCTTAAGGATTATTTTCAGCAACAGAGTGAGAAGCAATGAAATAAATTATTATTA
>VXBQ01016525.1:0-16865 GCA_013400175.1 Phainopepla nitens | reverse complement strand
TGAGAAGCAATGAAATAAATTGTTTATTATTATTATTATTATTATTATTATTATTATTATTATTATTATTATTATTATTATTATTATTATTAATTGGAACTCAAAAGCAGGAATGCGAGAACAGATTTTGAGACAGAACCTAATCTAACCAGGAGTAGAAAAAGAAAGAACAGCACAGGAAGGTCAGATAGCTTAATCACACACTTGGGGGATCATCAGATAGCTGAATTATGCTGCAGACAACTTCAGATCCAAGCCTGGGTAATTCAACTAAATCAAAACAGGTCAGATCACAGCCTGAATGCAAAACTATATTTCTGAAGTAATCAGTGTTGTGATTTTTGTACTATAACTGTCCAGCCAGATTTGTAGTATTTCTGGTGATGTGTATCAACTTTGAACAAAGGAAGAACATAACTGCCTTTTCATTTGACCATTTATATTTCGTTAATCACAGTGTCCTTCTTATGCATAAAATTAAATTGAATTAGAGATTGAACATAAAATTGAATTACATCTCAAGTAAAAATACAGATTCCCTAATAGTTTATCCTTGTCAAATGAAACAACCAGCAATTTAATGATTTCTTCTCTGTAATGGGCCTTCTAGGGACTCTTTGCTCAAAGATAAATGAAGTTCTCCACCCTTTAAGTGCCTGGAGCACTTCTCTGTAGAAATCCTGATCAATTCAAATTCCAGCTCTGCATAGCAAGGAAGCTTAGGGTCTTCAAAACCATAACTTGACTTGGTTTCCTGGATCCATCTCTACTACTAGATCTAGCAGAGCACTTCTTGTACACTTGCACAGTGCAAGTACAACTTAGGCAAAAATTGCTAAGAAACCTCAGCATTTTTTTCTTGACTTGTCAAGCCTCTGTATGGCAGGGCGAGGGGGAAGCATCTGCTTTACCTGATTATAAAGCCAGTCCTTTCTCCTTCCTATAGGAAGAAAAAATGTAATGGAACATCACTTACCTCACAGAATTCTTTCATTAATGTTTGATTACATTTATAAAAGACATTTTTATATCCTTCTTTAGGTTTGTACATTTTGAATTTATCACTATATCACTCATATTATCTATGTGAAATCCATATTTGTTCATAGTACAGCATGTAAGCCTTAGGCAATATTTTTCACAAATCATTTGTATTTCTCTGAAGAAAATTTCCTTTTACTATGGATTTATGCAAAGTTTTTTCTAAGTATAAATAAATCTTCCTGTAAGTTCTCTGTTCGTGTGAGACAAACATTGGGCCTATGCGTACCTGTGAGCTGTTTGCAGATATACTCCTTCACCAGAGGGGATCTCGTTTCCTTGTTCCCCAAGAATCTTGCATTTGGGAACATACAGAGCCCTTATTTTCCACATCTCTGTTTGGATTTGGAATCCCTTTCTCCCCTTTGTGGCTCACTGTGGGGCAAGCAGGGCCTTACTGAGGGAATTTTCCTGACTGTACACTCAGGAGTCTTGGGCTCACAGTTCAACACTACAGTGAACAAGAAGGTGATGAGTTAATGGTTGGAGATTATGACCTTAGAGGTCTTTTTCCACACAAATGGATTCTATGATTCCATTATTCTTCACTATAAATGGCCTTCATGCAGTTCACAGTGCCATAGTATTCTGCATTCCCTGCGTATCACAGGGAATACTATGTATGCACACCTAATCCAACACACAAGCTCCCCATTCTGGTTCTCTGTAGGGGTTCCTCCTGGAGCAATATCATGGATGACAGGTTTGCTATCAGAGAGCTTTGAGTACCCTTCATCAATTCAAGAGGTTTATACATACTTTAACTGTACATAACTCTCATCTGCAGTAAGCGCTCATTGTATGAACGTGTCAGCATTGCGTGCAATGTGAGTATACTATTTATTTGGGGATCTGTAGAAACTTCAGGAAGTCACTGTGAAGTTGAATCATATTTACTTTTATGTTCTAGTAAACCAGCACAATGGTCAGAATGAACCAGGAGTTCCAAGATGTTGGAGACTGCACTCAGTTGTGAAACTCCCCTCTCCATGCAGGGAAGGTCTGATGGGGCACTATTGACTGTGCTGATGTGAGAGGCAGCTGAGGACGCATCATAAACCATCAGGGACTCCCGAAGCACCCCAAGACCCATTCCTGAAGCCTTCCACCAGAGGACAGCATGTGATCCAAAAGTGATGCAGCAGATCCAGGGTCTGTTGCAAGAGATAGTGTAAAACTTCCCCACCACGCAAGGGACATATTTGGGTGTTCTTCCCACCCAGTCTGAGTGTATTTTAACCCATCAGACTTTGTGTTTTGAGGGCTTCTTGAGGGGATGGGTCAAGACAGATCAAGACCATCACTTCAACTAGCAGCAACAAATCTCGTTGCAGATCCATGGGTGGTGATTATGCATCTTTCTACTCTTATCCTTTCTTTTTTCTTTCTTTTTCTTATACAATTTCTCAGGAAATATTTTTATGCTTTCATATTGATATATTACTATAGTTAATAATAACCAGAATGGCTACATATCTGTTTTCCATTGCAACCAAATTGATCAAAAATAGACCTTACACAAATATATATGTATATTTACAAACACCAATCTAATCTGCCTCAAGGGATCCATTAACAAGAACCTGGGTTTTTCTCACCTTCCTGGGGGCAGGTCATAGCATATGGTAGGTCAGAAAGTCTTCATGAAGTACAGATCTTCTCTTTACTCCCATTTATTTAGTGCATGGCTCTGAGAAGGCTCACTCCCCTAAAAAGCACTTGTAGGGTATAAAACCCTACTCTCTATACCTCCTAGAAATCTTCATGGGAGAAAATCCTTTTATACAGAACTATTAATTTCTTTCTAGCTTGAAAAGCCTGACTCTAGAAAACAGCTCTTCTGCAAGTCAGATCCCGGTTGCATGGCTGCTCCCAGGAGTTCAGCTTAGTATCTCAGGCACTTTCTGCCCTATTTAATGCACAAGAACTATAGCCCAGTAGGCTACAGAGAACCAAAATGGTTCCTTTTACCTTAATATCTCAAGCAATTTAGCAAATGATTAATGAGCAGCTCAGTCATCTCACCAGGGACCTCTAGGGACAAGGTGGCAAAGGAGGGCAGACAGCTAGCTGGTAGGTTAGGTGCTGCTGCTGCTCTCTAGAGGGAAACCTGTTCTACTCTTTTAATTGAAGCCTTGGGCTCCTTGTCTACATGCATGGCATCATACTCAGAATTTGAACTGTTCCACTGTATGGTTGATGTTACATTGTTCCTTTCTTTTTTTCTCTCTCTAAGTTTGCAATCAAACAAAATTACCACAATCATAGAATATATTCAAAGGAGAGGTTGGTTAGAAAAGGGGTAAATACTGAAAGTTTAAATCCTGAAACAACCATGTCCTTCCTCTCCAATGACAAAATTACCAAACTTAAAAGAGGCAAAGGAAAGATCTGACCCAGCACCCAAAACAAAAAGTCATTGCTGCAAGGTATATAACTACATGCATCCCGCAACCAGATCTTGTCCCATGCAGAGCTGTGATGAGACTGATGATCTCATGATTCACTTTTTGAAAAATCCATCTAGCTTAGACAGAGCCTAGCAGGCATGAGAAGTTCATTTCTGGCTCACCAGTAGTCAGGAAGACCACTATATGCTATAAAATGTGCACCTTGGTAAATGAGACTTGTAGCTGGTGTATTATCCTGGTTCTTTCTGTTCAACAGTCCTACATGTTAATGAGGACTCTAATTGGACAAGTGAAAAGAATTCTCGCATAGCAAGACTGTTCTCCCTCGTCAGTGCTACCTGCCTGTCTTGTTTGTCTGAGCTAAAATTAGAGGAGGAAATGGAAGCAGAGTTCTGCTGAACTGTTACATTTTCAGGGCAGAATAGAAGACAGTAAAGTGCCTAGCACGAGAACTGCTCTGAAGCCAGCACTGCCATATGGTGGAAAATTATGCTGGGGGATTTTTTTGGTTGGTTTTTTTCTTTTCATTCTGAAAAAGAAAAGATTAACTCAAAATGTTAACATTGCACTAGAAAGGTAATTTCAAAGAAATTGACTCATTTTTTCAAGATATAGAAATATTTTTGAGATTTCATTCTCTCTGTTCTGTAAAATATTTTTTTTACCACACAACTATTTAAATGAGTTTGCAATAATGTAGCAATATTGAGAGAGAACAAGAATATTGAATAAGAATATTGAATATGTTGATATCCTAATTGGTATTCATTACAGAAATGAGTCATTCTCAATGATATGGCAACTACTGCTTAGTTTACTTATTAACAGGTGGTACAGCAGCCAGTGGAATGCAAGTTTGAAACTCATAATTAATGGCTGGTAATTTTCTATTAACTTTTCTTGTATTTGTATTGATAAAAATACAAATATAGTTCCAAAAAATGAAGCAGGTAAGGCATTTTAATTTTAGTTGAAATTACCAAGGCAATCAACACACTTCAGTGAACACTCTGAGTCTACAAGAGTCTTCCTTTTTAACAGAAATTATGTACAATTTATTACATGTTATATCTATCTTAGATAATGTCAAATTTCAATTGTCTAAAAATGGATTTACTCAAATCCCACAGAATTTCTCTAGAATTTAGTGTTATAAAACTAAACACTTTGTCTGTACCAGGGTATCTCAAAAAGACACTACCTGCAAAGGAGTCAAATACTTACCCTTTTTGAAGATAATGAGCAGGACTTGAACTGTTTCTTTGGGCAGATTTCCCACGTGTTCTGGAAGACATAGTTAGGGAAAATAATGAAATGACCAGGAAAGCATATAGATCTTTGGACATTCATTACTACCAGACTTCGGTGTGAATATCAATATCAATATCAATAAAGTCAATAAAGACTTATTTGAGCATCATTCACATTGTTCACCACTCCACTGTTCTCATCCCTATGTCTGTTCTTTCTGCTTTCCTGTCTATTTAACATTATTATAAACTGTGGACTTGTAGCACATACCTGTAAGATTTTTTTCCAAGACTGCTTCTTGTATTTCTTTCTACTTCTGATTTATCTATCTGCTAATAAATTCTCATATTAATAAAAGTTAAAGAGACTCAAATTTACTGTATGAGGTCAGATTCTCTTTGAGGTACTTTCATTTCCCAGCCCAACTGAAAATACTGTTTCTATAAAAATATTGATGGAATACTGTTTAAAAGAAGTCGCTGTGAGTGCAGGTTTTTTCCGTACCATTTTTATGACCCATCTACCAGTGTAGATCTGGTTTTGGGGTTTATGAAGTTATCTAAATTTAAGGAAACAACAGGAAACTTCCACTGAATTTGCTGGTAACTGGAAGAATGTCACTAAAAGCAGTCCACCTCTTTTTCAAGGTGATTTAGACCTAACTCTTTTTCAAATGATCCATCTAGGATTTCTTTTCTGTCTGCTATTTCTAAAGATTCTTTAGCCAGAAGATTTTCAAAAAAACCCATTTTCTTTTCATGATGAGAGTCTTCCTTTAAAAAGAAACATCTGTAAGTAGTTTTGCAGTGCAATTGGGACTTGGAAACAACAGTCCTATGGCTGCTCCTTCCTGCTGCTCACTGAGTGACTTTACACAAGTCTCAGCATGTCTCTGTTACCTTAGCTACCCCTTTTTGTCCTTCCCTGCTAAACTGTGCTGTCATTGTGGCAAGGACTATGACAGCAGTCCATTTCTATGGTCCCTCACACAATGAGAACTTGATCACAGCTAGGGTCTAGAGACACAGTGTGGCAACACAAATAACAAAAGAGACCTTGAGTACAGGGGAGGAGCAGCAGGGCAAACTGCCCTCACATTCTTGGATAACTTATTATTATTTCCTACAAGAAATACAATAGAAATTGACTTTTAAAAGTGTCAAAATATCTTTATCTCAAGCACAGGTCTCTGCCTGATGTACTAAGAAATTTCTGGCTTCACCTGCAATGAGTTTACTGAGAGGAAATCAAGGAAGAGCAAACTCTGAATTGGCATGAAAGAAAGCATTTCCTCCAGATCACTACTCCACCTGTGACAAGGAGGAATATCTGAAAACCAATCCTTAGGGATGTTTGTAAAACATCTTAATGGTTGGGCTCAATTACCACTGAGGTCTTTTCAAACCACAGCAATTCTAAGATTCCTTGTTAACATTTCACCCACCAAAGTCGTTTGACAATGTCAGTGCAAGCTGGAACAGAGCTACTGACAAATGTTAGTGGGGCCCCTTGATTGGGATTTCAGCTGTCCAAGTGATCTCAAGAAGAGTAGGAAGATGTACAAAAATATGCATGCAACGAGTTGGCAGCAAAGCAGAAGGAACATGAAGCCATGCTGACATCATCAGTAACAGCAAGGGAGAAACTTCCCATGATTACTGCTTTTTTAGGAAATATAAGATAATATTATGTACCTATAGATCATGTGAAACCCTACAAGATAAGGTGTCTTAGTGTGTATCTGATCCTGTTTACAGAACAGACACTTTTAGCTCACAGCATGCCTGAAATATCATGAATGCAAAGCTTTATCCTTCTATGTTGTATTTAAATTATTGTTCAAACTCACTGGAAGATGTTCAGTTTACACAGATTTCAAGATCAATTTCAACTGAAGTGAAAGGGCTGATGTGACCAGTAGAACCCACGGCTATAACAACACTGATATGTCCTTCTATATTATTTGTGTTTTGATAAATTTAGCTTATTTCTGTACTGAATGTCATATATATGAAGCAAGTGAACCCTCTGTTACAATTATTGTGCTCCAGTACATTTAAAAAAAAAAGTTTAAGAGCTTTGTAATGAAACAGATTAGGAAACAATCGCTTTCCCTTGTCACCCTTTCCATTATTAGTTATGCTTCAAATCCCAATTTTTTTCTGAAAGTGAGTCACCTAAGCCATTTCTAAGTGCTGTAAAGTATCAAGAGAACAGCACCACCACAACAGACTGCTACAAAAAACAGTTAACCAGCTTTTCTGATGTCAAACCAAGATTCATGTGCAGTGAAGTACATGTGCTTCAACATTTCTATTTCTGCACAAAACTGTAGCAGTTTTGCACCCACGAGTATTTTAGCTTCATGAACCACAGGAGGCTCATTTTTACAATTATAGATTCACATGTGAATGCATTTTCCACCAAAACCAGAATCTATTTTGTTATAATTTGACGGCATAAACCACAATAATATTTTTCTGAGCTAAAAGTAAAGGCTTTTCTCAGAAATACACAGCTGTCTTTCAAACTTTCCTGCATTATACACAGGTATATGTTATGAAGTAAGTGTTTAAACTCATGGAACAATGCATAAGTGTTTCAGGTATCAGCATTTCTCTGCAACTATAAAGAGGTAAGTATTCACTTAAGAAACTCATACTATAGATTTTCCAGCTGAAAGAATCATCTAAACATAAGAAAATATAAATGAGTTTGCCTAGAGATAAGACTTCTAATTTTATTGGCCATATATATGGAAAAACAGCCCAGCAACCCTGATAGTCACTAAATTTCAGGCCTTGCTTGTGACGCAATGAACACAAGCAACTTCATTTCACACCTTTAGGTAATTGCAGTGCACTTAAATTATTTTTAAAACACTTCCGTATGTGCAATTGTTGGCAAACATATTTTTATTGAGAGGTCCCCCTTAAATTGAAAAGTAACAGCAACTTGTTTTCATTTAATTGACAGTAAGATATCAGTGGTTTTAGATACACATGGGAAGCTCTCCAATAATAAGACCTTTTAAGATAAGCTTTAGCAATCTGGAAAGAACAAACTGACTCTGTCAGCGTGCAAGCCTGTACTGCTCCAACTGTATGCAGTCCTATTTTAATATTCAGCTAGAATTCAGATTGCAAAGAAGGGATGTACATCCCATCTGTGAAAAAAAAAAAAAGCCTCCCAGAGACCTAGCCTTTCTTCTTTTCCCCATGGTGGAAGGGAAAAGACTCCTCTATGTGTCCTGGGCCTGCACGCAGCCCAGCAGAGGTATTGCTGCCTACATTCCTTCATGAGAAGGTGTGGGGGTTGGAAGACCATTTCCTCCCGAGGGCATGCACACCATGTCCTCCCCACAAGGATGTCTCTCTGCACATGGATACATATGCTCTCTCCAGCGTAATTTTCTCTCTCTCTGAACATGATGCTTAAATAAGCAAAGCTAACTTTGAGAGCTCCCTTTAAATAAAACAAATATACAGTTTTGTGATGGAGCACATAATTTTAGTGGTTTTTCAGATGGGAGAATGGAATTCAGTTTATCAATACCAAAGAACAGAGCTTCCACCTATTGCACATCTCTTTCTCTCACTGCCCAAATAAAATGCACATCCATTATCACAAAGAAGGGAAGAGGCAGATGAGGGAGTGAGACCAAACAGTACCTGCTCCTCCCAGAGATGGTTCTGACTCTTTGTCAGCCAAGGAATCCTTTTCTCTCACAAGGCTTGGAGATGTTTCCTTCCCATAATCCTATTGCACCTTGGAGCAAAGCCACCAAGGACATCAGTTTCTCCTTCTCTGGCCACCTCCTCCACACAACTCTCCTGCCCAGGTTTCCAGGAGGAACAAGGACCCAGCTCACCCAGTCAGGCTGCTGATGTGGACAGCATAAGCCCCAGCACTGCTCATATCATGCCAGCACTGACTCCACTGACCTAGCACTGCCTGCTGCTCTCCTCTGAGCCATGATGGGCTCCCTTGTTCAACAAAACTTGGGTTTAAGGTTATCTGTTCTATGCTGGCCAGTGAATCCAAACTGTATAAGCTACAAACCAGTTGGAACATCTGGTTTGACTCCCAGGGACTAGCTATAAGAAGTGACCATTACACAGTCTTATGCACAACATATAAAACCACATGAGGTTATAAGAATCATACTTTATAACCTAAAAAGAGGTACTGGAAGAGACCTGAAAGGGAACAGATATATCCATAGGTAGCAATCACACTTAAAATATTCTAATTTTGCATTTTTGACAGTTTAAAAAAGTTTGGCAATTCCTTGTTGAAATCAGAATAAACTAATTCAAATGTAATGGGAGCAATGACAGGAAGTTGATATATTTGATTTTCTGGTTTGGAAATGCAATCTTGGGGTGTATCACCTAAAATATCTCTCATGATTTGAGTGACTATGCAACAAACAGCTAAAAAATAATGCCTAACTTAGTCACTAAGCCACATCTTTTCAGCCAGGAAAAGGCTTCTCTAAATTAGTCTTTTGTGAACATCTCAATGAAAGTTAGACACTCACATGCATGTGGGCAAGAGAAGGTGACAGCAGCAAAGGTAACATCAAATCAGCAATTTTGAGAACCTTCATAAACCTTATGAGTTCTGTCACATTAATACCAGAAGGAATAGGACCAATCCAGGCTCAGGCTCAATAGTCCCAGGAGTCCTGAAGGTAACAGGATGAAGAACTACCAGGTACATGGATTTTAGCTGACTCAAAGACAGTCACCAAGGCAGCTCCTAAATCATTCTGTTTTCTTCTTTGAAAATGGGAAGACTTATAGGACATGTTTTCAGAATAGTGTTCAATCTTAAGCTCAGGTACAACACCCTAATATGATTCCTTCCTAAAATGTTAACATCAGAAGGAGGGGTTAGAAAGCAGAGTCAGCAACATGATTTTAGGTGAGTACACATGAGAAAAGCTTAAGACAATTTAAAAAACAGTTTTATCACCCTAGAGCAATATTGCACACACACACAAGAATTGCTTTAAACTCCATCTGTCACTACTCACTGTCTCACACACCACTAGCGCTATCCAATACCTTGCATCTGAAATAAACTGGTCTTTTTCCACTTCAAGAAAGATGCTAAGAAAGGGAACTCCGTTTTTACACTATGTTGTTATAGAAACAAACTTTTCTAACAGTGCCCCTTCCACACTCCAGATCACACTGCTGTTCCAAACAATAGAATAAAAATTATAATAAAACTCTCAGAAGTTTACTGTTCAACAGCCACCTCATTATCAGGTGTTTTATTTTAATCATTTCCATCAGACTGTGAGGAGGAAGCACTAAGCACTGGAGTTGTAAAATATCCCTGAATTGTTTCTCTACCAGTAACTAAAGGTTTACTATTGATCCAGTTTTTTTATGGATTGCCAATTTACAGGCTGGTTTAACAAAAAGAACAGACTGTAACACACAGTGGTAACAGGACCTTGTTTATCCATGATTGCACTGCTGCAATCTTGAGTGGTGTATTACGGTGTTATTTAGGTTCTCTTAAGTGACAATTACTCTGCCAAGAAATACCTAGCAGGCACACCAGCACGTTAACAATCCTTTCTCTCAGAGGTGATAAAGGCAATCTACGACCTGATGAGAACTCTGTACTAAAGCATGTGATGGTCAAAGCTGGGAAGCTGCTTAGTAAGTTCAAATGCCAGCAAGGAAAGGAAAGAGCCCGGCAACAAAGCAAGATGGGGAAATTACCTGCAGCACGTGGACAGTAAGATGGGAGAACCGGAACTGTAGTCTGAACAGATCTTTAGCGTCAATGTCAAGGAAACAGTCTCAGGGTCACACAAAACAAAAATGAAGAAATGAGATTGAATATAGCAGAAACAGCACAGCATGGGACACCATATAATTGCAAGACCTTCTAGACAAAGTCCTGTTCTCCTTCACAGAAAAGTTAATTTTTTTTCTGTTGCCCTGAACTTCTATATGGTGGAATAGTGTTTTTGCCAATTCAAATCTCATCTCACCCACTCACTTATTCTCCTGATGCAGGATTAGTCTATCAGATACAGAGAAACTGTGCTCAGTGAGGGAGCAGAACCAGGTCACCTTCACCACCAGGATGTCACACAATGATTCCTAATCATCAGTACTTTCCTAAACTGACATTTTATCTGAAGAACATACTATTGCCATTATCTATGCAAGTGCTCATTGGCCTGGGAATAATAATGGAGATACAAAAGAAGTTGTACATGTATTCCCACTAATTCATGACTTCACATTGCAGTATTAATTCTGCTTTTAGTAAAGTGGAAGCTCCTGAATCCTGACTCTCAAAGGGAGGAATCTCATGTAAGGTAAATAGTTATTTGCAGGAAACTCACATTTACTTACCAATACCATATAAATGTGCTTTTTTTCATTATCCTATGTTGTTCTTTTCCATTAGAATCAAGGAAACATGTAAGTAGAACAGTTATTATGCTCAAGGATCAGTAGTCAGTTTGTATCTTTATCTAAGCTTAAAGAAAAAAAGTGTTTCATAGCATCTGGACAAAAAATTGAAATGCTTCTAAAAAGCCAAGATCTGCTGCTGTTCTACTACCGAATGTATTCATGCTCCTTAAAATAGATATGACACTCAGTTTCGGTTGATGTCCACATCTCCCAGTCATTAGATACTGCTGTGAGAAGCCTGAATTTGTAGACATAGGGAGTATTAAATGCCTTTCCTAAAAAATGTGTAATTTTGCTACAATTTTGATTCAGATCTCAAGACACACAAGATCCAGACATGCTCAAGATCATTAATAGAGCAGCTTGAAAATAATTATCAAGACTGGTACATTGTGATAAGTGATGAATTGTGTGTTTTAAGAAAAAATAATTGCAAGAAGAATTGTATATCAAAAGAGAGAAAGAATCAAAATAGAGAACATGAGTCTTCTCACTGATTTCAATACACTTTCTATTAAGGTTTGAGGATCAGTTTTAATGGTCATCTTTACCGACATTGAAGCCTACCTTCCTCCAACAATAGTTTTACTGGCTTTGGTGGAATTACCACAGATGTATTTCATATTCTGAAAATTGGCTGCTGTTTGTCTCTCACAAATCCTGACCTTTTCTCCTCTTACTAGCTTCCTTCTTAGGTTTGAAGGTGAAATCAAAAAGAGTCCTTTCAGCTTATCATGTCAGAAAGAACAAGGACCAAGTGCTATGTGAGAATCCAAGTTATATTGGCTTTGAACTTTAAAGGTATACTATAATGAGTTTTATCAGGTAGCTTTCTAGTAATCAATTGCCTTTGCTTAATTTCATTTTAACTGTCTTTCCTTATTGCCAGTGTATTTATTTAAGACGGTCCTAGAAAGAGTTGCCTTTACAGTGCAAATGAAAAATTTCCTCTGTCTTGGGTTCTGGATATTGTCATATATTTAGGTCACTGTACTGATCAGAGTTTAATTTTTTTAGGGATTTAAATGCAACAGATTCACAGTTCATTGGATGAAAGCAGTTTATCACTGATCAAGCAAATACAGAATTAATTTCTAATATTTAATCTAGAAAGAAAAGAGAATGGAAAAAATGCTCATCTGTGTCATAGGTGCAATATATTGAAGGTTTGACAACATCAGGGCATGCTAGCACAAAAAATTTGCATAGCAAACAAAACTGAGTGTAGGAATGTCACTATATAAAAATTTCAAATTTCATATTTTTATTGTTATTTATTAAAAATAAAAAACAACTTATGGAGCTAGACCAAAACATTATAGTCACAGCTCACAGAACATCCTCTTTACTGATAAACATCTGCCAGAGCAGAATTACCCTGAGCTATGCACAAAGTACATAGCCACAGTTTGTCCATCTGCTATTCCTATACATCTGGGAGCTGATTAATCTCACCAAATATAAAAAGGCTGTAATGCAGAATCCACATTGTTCACATTTCTTTAAGTGCTGCCAGGGCCTTCATCCCAGCAGTTTTCTGTGACTACAGCATAGTTTCCCAACCAATCAAGCTAGAGGAGCAGACACAGCTCTTCTGGATTTTGGTATTAACATACAAAGGCAACAGCATTTCATTATCACAGATGGTTTGTTTACTGTTTGTACAAATGCTGAACCTGTTCCTTTGAACTGAGTAGCAGTTCTGTTACCATCTCGAGAAGAAGCAAGTCTTTAGAGTTAGCTATCATGGCTGGTTGACTCTATTATCAACAATTAGTTTTTTAGAACTTAGCAAAACCCTAAAAAAAAAGAAAAAAATTAATCAGACAACATGCTTTGTCTAATGATAGGAAGCCAGATGGAAAAGAGCTATAATAACAAGCATTCATAATCTCATTATAAAGAACAAACCCTCTGTTGAATGCTTGTGCTCCTTGGTCAAATGGTCTTGAGTCAAACTGGCTGAGGAACAACAATTGAATGTCATCAAGCTTTTCTGTCTCAATTCTCATAGACAGATCATTTTTCAAAGTGTCTTAAAATAAATATTTTATTTCTCAAGGAAGTTCTTTGCAGTAATTTGGGCTGGTGATAAACACGCCTCCATTTACTGTATTTAAAGACAGAAGAAAGGTGTTCGCATACTGACTTAGTTATGCTTAAGCGGGATGAAGGAACAAAGCAATAAAAACTCAACTACACTATTTATTTCTTACAAATGACGACCAAACAGAGTTCCTTTATATGAAGAAACTTGTTGATCATCTATATAGAAAGTACTAGGTGTGACAAATTTTAATTTTTTATGAAAGCCTCATCAGCAATTTTGTTTCATTCCAGAAGAATGAACTGAATACATCCAGCTTGAGAAGAAACACTACAAACTTATTTTTCCTTGACACCACATTACACTCACACCCAAAATGGCAATAATCAGCACTCTGCCTTCTCATTCCACCTGGATAGAACTAATTTATCTGCTGCTATGTGGGGTTATTACTGGCAAAAGAAACAGGAATGACTAAACAACCTTTAAGAAACCTTAAATACACAAGAACCACCTGCAGTAGAAGGAAAAAAGTAATGGGCCATATGAAGAAATTCAGCTTAACTACAGGCTTGTTTGAAATCTCACCAGTGTCAAGTATTCACAGTCATAAACATAGATTTATACTAAAATATTTGACTATGAACTTGTTAAATCTCTAAAAAGAAGGGAAGCTGACACTACATATGGCAAATGAAACTTTAAATGCAGAATAACCTTGTTTTCAATAGCTAAAGAAAAACAAACACTATTTTTTTAAGCTGTGCAAACAATGAGAACAAGACAGGGAAGTCTGCTGATGAGATAAATCAACAAAGGCTATCTCCAAGTAGAACATAAGTTGTGAATCCTATTTTTCCCCTGTGCACAGGAATTTGGAAAAGTTGAAAGAACAGTCAGATGAAATTCAGTGAGCACTCTACTGGCCCTTTCAGACCAATAGTATATATATTTTTTGATATATAATTTAAATATAATTTATACCATATTTTATTTTAGTCTCATTTGTCATGATCAAGTAAACTACAAAGTTTAGTCAACTTTGGCTTCCAGCCTATCACCAATAAAGTCTAGCTGAGATCTTGTGTTATTCCAGGAACCATGATAATACAGCTTAGCTTACAGTCCATCCACAGATACTGGCAAAATCTTAACGGGAAGGAAAAGAATTTGCACTAACTTCCACTTCACAGTTATATGAAGTCCATCTCTATTTTACAACAGGACTGCTTAAAATATTGTAGGAGTTTCATTCCAAGAATAATCTAGGACAGGCAAGTAAGGCCTTTGATTATTCAGCAAATGGCCAAGCTTTGATGAAAACGTAAAACTACAAAGAGGAAACATTTCTGCAGAATTCAGAGGAAGATATTCAGTTGATAAATAGATAGGGACCTCTTCTACCTATCTCTACAGCTGTAAGTTTTGACACAAACGAAACTGAAAAAATGACCAAGATCATCAGAGAAGCCACATGGGGTAAAAAAAGTCTTGCTCATCTCTTTGTCAGCACACTTCTTTTACTGATGGTCTATTCTGCAGCAACTATGCTGCACTTCCACCTTTGCTCTGGGATCTAAGTTGACACAAAGCAGAAAGCTCACTGACATTTCTTTTGTACCTCTTCTTTGAATACAATACCTTACACTCTGTATGCTTGAAAACAAGGTTCAGGTAGGTTGCATGATTTATAGATATACAAAATTCAAGTCAAAATCTGGCCTTCAAATACCATTAAATAGTCTCTGAAGCAGAGCTGTTTTATATAAGACATTTATAATTGAATGAGACTTATGACTGGAGACTGTACTGTAAAGCAAACTTGCACCCTGATCAGATTGGGAGGAAGGAAGAAAAAAAAAAAGAATGTCCCAGTTAGCAAGAATACACAATGTTTTGCAGTGACAAATAAATTTGGCATTTCATGAACAAAAGTAAGAAATTCACAAGGGAATGGCAGAGAGGCAACGATTCCAAAGTAGAGAGAAGGCATTGGCTGTCATGCAAATTTCATGAAGGGCACATAATACCCCAGTGAATTACAGTGTAATGTATTTTGTTTCTGCTCAGCACATTTCACGTGCCCTTCCTGAAAACACAAAAATGCACTGCTCAGTCAACCACTGGAAGCCAATGAAAACAGGCAAGAGTTGAATGCTGTCATCTGTGTAGAGATGCATTACAACATGACAAGCATCCATAAGCAATGAATTTGTAATGCAAAAACAAATCATAACTCAAGGTCTGCCCCAGCATATTTCAGGTTAGAACTTGAAACTGTCAGAAAGTGAGTGATTTAAAATTTTTCCATGTAGGAAAAAAAAAAGCAATTTTGAAATAGGGTCATAAGGATAGACAAGGCTGAGATGATGTGCTGCTCAGCTGTAAGAAACACCTTTCACCTTAGCTTCAGAGATTTTATAGGCATCAAGGACAAAGAGCAAATGCAAGAAAAGGGATCTGTAAATGAAAAGAGAAAGAATGAATAAAGGTTAGTTGTGATAGTTCTCTCAGGTTAAGGCCTTATCCATAAACAAATTAGTGTAGTGTTGAACAAAACATTCTGGGCTGAAAGACAGGCAAAATATTGTCTGTGATTTGCTGTGCAAGCATCATGCACAACCCTGCAGTCTCTTTTGATCTACAAAGAGCTCATCTCAAGTGAAGTAACTTTCAAAAGAAAATTACAAAACATAAAAACCAGTTCCATAATTGCCCTTTTTATCCATATGAAAACACTATCATAAGAAAGGTATAAAGAACAAAATAAAAAGTTCTTCAGCATTTTGTAAAACCATTAACATTTGTCCTGAACAAAAATTAGTACAAGGAAAAATAAATGAATAATGGAAACATACGAAAAAAGACTAGAAACAAGTCCTTCCAATCTCCAGCTAAACAGCATGGTTACTGTGGTATCTCAAATTGAAAGTGAAGACTCATAAAAAATATTCCCTGGAGTGATTACTGGTTTTTAAAGTATTCCATATTTACTTCAGATTATATTTCATAATATTGATTATGTATTATTACTATAATTATATATATTCATAATAATGCTGTAAAGAACACTTGAAGTGAGATATCAGAAAATGTCCATTGCTTACAGATGAACACATAGGTCTACAATTAATCTCTGATCCCTAAACTTTGGTTTTTTTCTGAAGAAAACATTCTGAGAATATTGTGTGTTTCTCTTGTGAATCCTGATTCAAGATCTTTCTGACTATGCCAGTTTGCTGCCAATAGACAATTCATACCATTTAAAGAACTAGTGTCAAAGATATCAGCAAAAGTGGTTTTATTGAAATGTGATATTATAAAACTGTGACTTACCAACATTTGATGGCAAGGTTCACTCTGTTATGGTACTGCACAAAGGATACAACAATGATTCAAAAGTACTGAGGCAGAACCAAACTTACCAAAATTAAGATAAAAGTTATCAAGACAAAATCTTAGTGCACTTTAGTATGAGGCTAAGCATGATGGCAGTCAGCTACCAAAGAAGTGTCTAGGCCTCAAGGACCAACCTTGAGAGGGGTGAGCTCCCAGTTCAAGGGGAGCTCACTAGCATGCAGCCAGGTTGCTTAGTGGGGAGAGAGGTCAAAGGTGGCTCCCTTCGGCTGTCATAGTTATGGGGATAAAGTGGTTGACTCATAG
>VXBQ01016524.1:64182-208066 GCA_013400175.1 Phainopepla nitens | reverse complement strand
ACACCCAACCCCCGACAACATTGAACCTTTTGTTTTCGAAAGCTCATTTTTTAATATTTTTTCCTCAAAAATTTTTTCTCTTACTTTCAATAATAGGTTCAGAATGTAGATTAAAATACTGAAAAATGTTTAAAAATGATAATATTATCCAAGTTTCAAAGTATAATTCAAGAACTCATTGCCTCATTAGGAATTTTAAATTGCATATGCATTTGTCACTCTTTACTGAAGAACTTCATATGCAACTTTGAAATTCCATAGACCTATTACAACTATTAAACCTTTGAAATACATTCCATAGACCCATTCCAACTATTAAACTTTAAAATAGATAATGAGAGAAGAATTATTTATAACTTGGCCTTTGGCAGTAGGAATTCTAAACAATTTTTGGATCAAGCTTCATAACTTTAGAAGGAAAAAAAAAAAAAAGAAAAAAGAACTCTCTGAAGCCAAAGGGATAAAAAATGAAACTGGAGATACTTTTTTCTATGAAAGTACTGGCATTTATGTTCCTATTGGTCGCCTTTGTAATTTTAACAGCAGCTCTTGTACTTTACACCAAAGACCTTTGATGTACTTTGCCAGCCATAATGAATACATTTTAATATTTCTCTACAGCAATGAGGTAGTGTCCTGAAACTCGGGATGAGAAAATGACACAAATACACAGAAAGGATTTCTGACCCATTTGTGGGATGTATTGAGCCATCGAATCAGACAGAGTGCAAATTTTAGATCACCTAAAAGCAAGTTGTCCAGCCAGCTCACAATTAGAACACAGAGAAGGACCTGCCCAGGAAACTGGGAAGCTTTCTATTCTGGTAAGCACTGTCATAATGAAAGGAGCTACTGCCCCATTTAGGAAATAATTCCACATCTTTCCCTTCTTGAAAATATCTCTCATGACAATATGTATTTTATATATCTATATATAAAATATTATCATTCTACCTATTGCAAATCAATAACTTCCATGGAAAACTGACTCAGGAGGAAAAAAGTAATGTTATTCCTGTAGTGCTTCTTTGGCAGAACATAGGACTATAAGGTAGGAAATGGAATGCAAAAGAGACAAAAGCTATTTTTGTATTTATTGACTTTAAATTCATGCATTATAGGTTTTCAGAGGCACTGTGTGGTGTGACAAAGAGGTGCACAGGAAAGCACATCCAGCTAAACTCTCCCTCCTTTGCACCAGCTGAATGACACAAATGAAGCACATGCTCTGCCACCAGTACTTTAAGAACTTGGGGAGGCACTGAAAACTCTCTGTCCATGAAAGTAAGGATTTTTCTTGCTGCTAATGATTTAATTGAAAGATGAACAGGAATTAAATACAGTAAAATTCAGCTTCTGACTGAATTTTTAGTCAATATTAAGTCAGTTTTTCTCTTGTGTTGCAAAAAGGCAGAGTGTTTATCACTGTGAAGATTACAACAGGTTAGGTAGTAATGCCTGCTGGGCAGCCTGGTCCTAAAATAGCAAAGCATCTTTTTATTTCATGCTACTTATGTTGGACTGATTTAGCCTATTCATGGCTTATGTGCTAAGTTTAATCCTCAGAATTCTCAAAACAAACAGTCCATAAAACTCACATGAAAGGCTGATTTTTCCAAGTGCAACTGAAGAGGTTACTCCAACCCTCACCCAACTGCCACAGTGCACTGCACAAGTCAGACAGTACATTCTGAAAAGATACTAAAAAAGATTGGACTCTGAAAACATCAAGGTATGATTTCAAGAGGATCATCCTGCACATTCTTTCAAGAAAAGATGTAAAGAAAGGACTACAACAATATCAAAAGGGGAAAATCCATGTAAAACTGAAAATCTTGTGCCAACTCTCTGAACCATGGATATTTCCAGGTAGGAGGACCTGACAGGGGAGGAGGCAATAGCAGTGGAGAGGAAGTGCTGCTGATGGAGCACCTTGTCTGGACAAAATTCCTGTAGGAATTGCAGGAAATATAGGGGCTGTTCCATGCCAGTGGAAGCTGTTTATTCCACACATTCAAAAGCTGGATCCAAAGTTATGTCTTATAGGCAGCAATTCATTCCAAAATTTCATCAATGGAGAGCATTTGGCTGAGGTAAGCACATGGAATTGGCTTCAGCTGGCAGCCACATCAACCACTTGGCAAACAGGAATTTAGAGACAAAACTGCCTTTTCCTTCCTAGGAGTCTGTCCATATTCCATCCAACCTTGGCTGCATGACATCCAGATACAATTACCCAGCTGGTGAGTTTCCCCAACTGTTCAGCACCATGCTTGTCCTAGTCTTCCAAACCTATCTGGGATACTGGGAAAAATACTTAGAATCACCTTCATATAGCCAGCACTGCACAGAGTTGTATTAGCATTCACTCAAGCATCAAACCCTGTAGGGCTAGTCACACTTTTGACTAGTGCAACACAGCTATACCTAAAAAGAATGTTTATAGAAGGTGAGCAATATTTTCAGGGTTTCAGCTGTACAGTCAAGCTCAGGAGCTCAGGGCTGGTCATGTTTGGTATCAAAGCATCTGAAGAGCTCTTCAGGGAACAATCATTTTATGCACAAAAAATCAGAATAAAAAAAAAAAAACCAAAACTCCTCAATCACACTAAAATATTCAGTCCCAACTGAATTTTTTTTCTATTTATGATCCTTTATTACATCTTAGCCAATTTGTTTGCATTGGAAAAAGTTATTCTTCTTTGTTGGACAACAGCAGTAATGGTGGTGGCTGCACATTAGGGTCAAAGACCTAAACAGTCCTGCTAAAAGGAAAAGAGAGAAATTACTAAGGTATATATTGAAATATTTACACCCTTTCATATGATTTATTTCTGGTCTTAATGTTACTGCACAGTGTCCTGGATCGATGCTTGGGCCACAAGTGCCACCATTAGTGCAAATATGGTCTACTACTACAAATTCACTGGAAAATCTGAAAGCCAGATGGATTTGCCACCCTCACAGAAAAATTATATTACTAATAAAGTTCATTTCTTAATCATAATGTCTCAGCACTCATATACAGAACAGATTTCATTTATATTCTTCTCAATTTTCTCTCCAAATTAATTTGCCCTCTTTATGTTCGTATATTGTCTACATTCTGTTATTTGTAATACTGGAAAAGGCAGTGACCAAATTCACCATCAGAACTTATTTCCTTCATGAACTTTCATTCATTCCCTTGTCCACCTATTGAGTTCAAGCTTAGGGGACTGTATTTTAAAGAATATATGTTGAACTTACAGAAAAGAAAAACTCTTTCAAACAACGGGTTTGAGACTCAAAGAGACTCAATTTTCAAAGAGACTCAATTTTTCCTTACATTTTAGGCTGGTTACAAGGCACACCTAACCAGGTCCTAACCACATTATTACAGACTCCTCATTTCACATGGTTTAAGCTGGATCCTCCTCTCAGACACAGGTGTGGCTGTGTGCAGTGGGCTGCAGTGACAGACCTGAGTACAAACCAGCCTCTCTCTGCCAGCCTCTCCTGCTCAGTCTTGTGTCACACACAGCTGGGCCACTGCAGCCCAAATTCAGTGTCTGCCAGCTGGTGAGCAATCAGAAACTGGGCATGAGCTTTAGTTAAAACAGTGCGCCAGCCAGGCAATACTGAGCTCTGTAATAAGTACATAAAATTGAAGTTTTCTTCAAGAGACAGACAAGTCTTCTGAAGAAATCTCCCACTAAATATTCACTAAAATATTGAGCCTTAAAATTCAACAAAAGTGATGTCTTTGTGCTTCTGAAGTGCAGAACTGAGATTCCTCTGCTACCACTTCCGATCCCTCTAGGAGCAACAGTTTTCTCTTTCACAGAAAAGGTCACTTTTACCTTGCAAAACAAGCTGTAATCTCAGCCAGTGATCATCATCTAGTTCTGATCATTTAGTTGTGTCCATGCCAGACCATTTTTTTTCCAATTCTCAGGCTCTAAACAAAATTTGGATACTGTTGATGATAATCCATCAGGTGTTTGGGTTCTGCTTCCATTGTTACTTCTCTTGGTTTCTTCCTCCATCGATCTATAATATGTGATCAGTGGTGATTTCCCAGGATTTCCAAGTCATGCAGCATTCCTCTGCCAGAGGACTCTCAGAGTTACAATTCAGCCTCAGCAACTCCTCCCTGCATAAACCCTCTTAAATTCTCACTGCTCTGTGTCTGCACCAGCAATTACAGTAACAAGAACAACTCCACCTGCACGATCCACAGCTCCCCCTGAGCCTCTGGCTACTTTGAGGTATCAAATGCCTCAAAAATAGGTTTAGTAGCATGGCTGATAATGCACAATTTAACAGTCTTGCATTACAAAACACCTCGCATCACCTGCACTGCCTAGGAACTCCAGTTTCCAATTCCTTTCCTTGCAGGATTACAAAGGTAGAACAAAGGAGGGTTAGAGGTGAATTCGCACTCGAGGACTGGCCTTCTGCCAGTGCACAACAATATATTCACTTTCTACTAACCCCACCTTGTGTACTCATTATGTGTTTCCAGGTTTAAGGACCCTTTATGCTATGTATCACCTGCATGCATGGCAGAGGGAAAGTCAGATCTTGTCCTCCAGCTACCACTGGGATCTGTATAGCTCCTCATGGTTTAAGTGAACATCCACAAATATTAAAATTTAGGAAGTCAATTACTGTCCTTTGTACAAGTGCCAGTAGCAAACTGTGGTAACAGCAGTAAAAGTGAGAGATGTGCTTTGCCCATTTGAACAGAGTGATTAAAGCATGGAGTATTAATGTCAGAATTTAATCTCTAGTTCAAGAAATCAGCATTTACTTGATACAAGCCCAAAGTGCTGTTTGTAGTTAATATTCTGAATAAGAAAATTGTCAGAGTGTCCCAATTACCAAAAATTACCAAAAAAAACCCATTTGGATCTGTATTTCAGGTACAGCAACAAAAAATAAGGAGTATCAGGCCATTATAGAGTGTATTTTCAATGATAGAAGAAAAAATTCCATTTAGTTCTGTGGGATCTGTCCACCAGGCACATTGAAACCAGAATTTCCTTAGTTACAGCTTCAGTGGATTAATTCAGTGAATTAAGTTTTTCATGACTGACATATTGGAGTTCTTCCAAATCATTACAGCACACAAGCAAAGTCCAGCCAACATTGTCCATAGCACTTAACTATCCAAAAAACCTTCTAGGAAAATCCTTCATCAGAAGTGGTAAGGTAATTAAAGTAGTCAGAGAGGTTAAGCAAACAAAGTTAAGAGGAGGAAAGCAGTTTATAAACCAGGAAATCCCAAGGATTAATTTGGAAATTCATCTGCAGTACCCAGAAAAATAATTTTGCTGTCTGTGGGAAATAGGAAGCAGAGAGGAACAAATGGTGATATTCTTTCAAAGTCTGCACATCATTTTAACATTGCACATTTATGTCACTTTACTCAAGTCACCAGAAAATACCTTTTGATCTGAACTGTATCTCCTTCTTACTGAGTCAAGCACAAGAAGGTGCTTCACTCACATTTTGCTTTTCAGGTTGTAAATATCACATAGTTTCCAAATACTCGAACCTATGGACTCTTTCAATACTGAAGAGGAGGATTTTGACAGCCCCAGAGCCAGTGGGGTCAATCTGGACTCCAGATGGGTGATTCAGAGTCAAAATGTCTCTTCAACTTCTCTTAATAAAGACACATAAACCCTTGCCTCAGTGCTGAGTCCTGAGAGCGTCGGTGAAAAGAGCAAATGCAAACCATAGGAGAATCCAAACAAGCAAGTTTGCCTAAGAAGGAAGGGAAGTAACTGATTCTACATAAAAGGCTGGGACATGAATAAAGTACTTTAGTTTCAAAACAAAACCAAATGTAATTTTAATTTAACTAATGCTTGTTCTAAAAGTGTGTTTTTTGTAACTAATTATGTCAGTGTGGAAAAATGCATAGCCTGCACAATCTCTGTAACTGAAACAATTTGTCTCCTGGAAACTATAAAAACAGGACAAAAGTTTCACCTAAAACCAACACATAGAGACCATCAGTTCACAGCATGATTGTAAGAGGCTGTCCAATGCATAAAATTTCTCTGAAAAATCAATTTCCCTTAAATTTCTTATTTTAAATGAGTAAGTAAGCACAGTTTAGGCCCTTATGAGACATAAAAAAATATTCTGGTTAGTCACAGTAACAGAGGTAGAAAGAGAATATCTCACAGGAAAGTGGCACAGATTTGATATCTTACTTTTCTTCTCCCATTTCAATGTGTAGGAAGTACTGTAGCAACGTACTAAAGCCTTAGATTTTTAGATTCTACTATCAAACCATTTTCTTAACCAGGGGCTAAATGCATTGATGCATAAAAATAAATTGAACTTGTTTAAATATGACCTCAGGAAAATGTTTCTATAGCAATGAAACTTGCAGCAATGACAGGCAGAACTTGTGGATGTTGTTGCCTCTCCCTTTCCTGAGATTGTAAAGAGGTGTCAGCTTCATCTTAGCCATCTCTAAAAATATTTACCCAGAACAAATCCAATTGTTTCCTTCTGCATAACGCCTCCAAGCTCAGCCTTTCCTCTTAGTTCATATTGCTGGAGTTGAAACCCAGATCACCATATTTTCATCTTCATATGTGCAACACTTCAGTGTTCCATCCTGACACATCCTGACCATTTTCAGTGAAGTTACTTTCATACAACTAAATTAATAAATTAATTTCTTGGATGTACCACCATGCCACCCAAAGATTGCTCTCTTTTTCAGTCTGTCACAAATGTCTGATCCAAAGAGTTTTATATTGAATGTACTTTGTAGTTTACAGCACAGTATAGCCTGTGGTCTGAACATGGCCTCTTGAGTAATTTCTATCTCTGTTTAAGCCAGCTGTCACCATCTATCTGTTCAGCTTTCTTTCAAATTGTCTCTCATTTTCCACTGTCCAAATGTGGGATGAATCCACTACAATTCCTTGTCAAGTTAATCTTTTGATGGCACCTTTCTGCTGGCTCCCATTAGGCCTGAGATTTACCAGCTTTAGACTGGGCCTCTGGGAGCCAGGCTTTGTGCTCCAGGTGAAATGGGGCTGGTTCAGCATCATCACCTGTTGCCCACTGCAGCTGCCTGCTGCACAAAAGAGAATTACTGCTCCCCTACTCTCTGCCACCTCCATGCTGCATCCATCTGTCACCGTGCCTTTTCACCCTGTAGGGTGAACGCATTTTGATTTTCAAACCTCCCATTTCCCACGGTGGGTTGCAAAGTGCCCAAAGGAAGAGTCTTGAGGTTTTCTTGTATTGTGCAGCATAATTAACAATCTAGAATGTTTTTGTTAACTTTAATACATAATTATATAATGTTTTTTTCTTATTTTCTTACTATAATATGTAATCATATAACGTTTTTCAAATTTCCCTAAATACACAAATTTTGATGTGGAGGTTAGACACACTGCTTTACAATTTGATATTTAGTCATTTAAATGAAAGGGAGACAAAAAAAAAAAAATCCATGTATCCTAGCACTCCCCGCACTTTACAGTCATTTCAAAACATCAGGAAAAGGTTCTGGGCTTCATGCCAGCTGAAACTATTGGCATAAAATCTCGTAAAGTGATGTGCACACCTTGAGCTTTTGAAGCATTTATTCACTGCTGACAGTGGCACTGCAAAGAAACCAAACTCCAAACAACAAATTACTCAATTTCCCCCCTGCTTCACATAATCACACCGGCAGTTTTGGAAGTTTGCTTTATGATTACCCTTCAGGTGAAAATTATTCATGAGTTGGACCACTTGACAGGTAGAACTTTATTTATCTGTCAAATATCTCTGCAGACAAGGAAAATAACCTTTCTGAGCACAGACTAAATAGCTTCAGTTAGGTGAAGGAAAAAACTCTGCTGTTCTATGGAGCAAATATCCTCAAAGATTTATTGGTGATTTTCAGTACAAGTAGATTGATATTGTAAAGCTGAGTGATATTTACATGGAGACCATCTGCACACTTAGCAAGATTTCCACATATATCTCCATTATTTTCTTTTTTCTGAAGGAGGCACATGTGTGATCCTGAGGTGACAAGTAAGGGACTCTTGCTCCTTTTGCTCTCAGAATGAAACCACAGAGAATCTCCAGGGCATTGAGGGTCCATTAACTGTGCAGGTTATCGCTCATGCTACTGAATTTATCACTTATTCTGCGGTATTATGGGCAAAGTTTTCAGCTGCTTCTGATGGTGGCTGTCTGGACTGCATGCCACTAGTGCTTGAGCTACACAGTAAGATGAACAAAACCAACTTTTTTTTAACAACCTTAGTGAAAATAAATACCTATTCCAAGACAGATGAATAGGAACCTGTTTTATCACAAAACTTGTTATGTTTTACTGCAAAGTTTTGCTACTTAGGCAAAGTACTTGCAGACTAAAACCTTCTGCTTTGGATTCCAGTCGTGCAGACCTTTTAAGAGCTGACACAGTATCCCTTGGATGTGGGGCTGAATTTCATTTCACAGATGTTCAGGGATGTGTGGTTTAACGCTACCTCACTGTGACTTTGTCTAATGCTGATCTGTAGCTATCTCATTTATTGATAGTTAGTATGGACACAAAAACAAACATTTTCTTTACTTGAAAGTAAAGAATCCATTTTCTCACAACCAGCCTGAGATGAAGATATGTGTCAGCTAGATCTCTCCAGGTTATCTTCAATCACCTCAGTTTCCTGCCTTGCTGGTCAAACTCTGTGGAAATTTAACATGCAGCACCTCTCTTCCTGGCCTGGGCAGGAACACAGCTTTACACCAAAATCCCTCTTAAATGTGAAAGATAGACCAGAATTTTAAATACTATGCCGTGAAACGTGGGGTTAGGGTTAAAAATCGCTAATCAGGACAGAAACCACTCTGAGAGGAGGAGCACATTCTATTTATTTTCTTCCTCCCCCACAAAAAACCCCACAAAATAGTTAAACTAAGTTATTAGAATAATTATACAAAAGAAATAGAAAAGCTGATGAATGGCATGTATCATCAGTCTTTTAAAATTTTCTTATACCATTTCACTCTCTAAAAATTTATCCAGTTTTATTTACAGCCACCATCAACAGTTTCTGTGCTGTATTGTGTGATTTATTAATTCTTACTTCAATATAAAATGTCCATAATTCTAGAATTTCTACATGCCATCTTTCATAATGTTTTTTACCTTTTTTCAGTAAAATATTAAATCTTTTTTTAGTCAACAAACTTTAATCTCTGACATATTCATTTGTTTAACATTTTTCTTTTCCTATTAGCATCACTTACCCTACTTTAATATATTTTAATTAAATTCTATCTCCGTCTGTAAAGTCGCATATAATACAACAAAGTTCTGCCCCAGGGACATAAATTAAGTGAATGGCAAGGAGTCAAAGGAAAGCTTTTTCTCATAGTTTTCTGAAGGTCTGGGCCCAGGCCTTGAGGTAATTTCAGCAAGAGCTGGGTGCCTTGTTAGCTGCAATTGGGAGAGCTGCTGCCTGTAACAGTTCTCCTTCATGACAGAGCACCTCCAGTGACTGAGTCTTGGCTAAAACGTGAGATAAAATCTCCTGCTACTACCCCAGTTTTATCCCAGTGGCCTCATTCAGAATTTCTGACTCTGAGGTTTACATTTTGCTCTGGAAAAGGGAAAAGGAAAATGCCGATATTAAGTACAAACTGCCTGAACCACTGAGACTTCCATAATGCAAACAGTTACACTCTGGAGCCCTGTGGGTATCACCAAGTGGTTTCAGAGGGATTACTAGCACACACAAGGCTGTCTGCAAGCTTAATGCCAGTGCTTTGTAGAGTTGGTGACTAATTCTCACTAATTAAAACATGACACAGATCTACAGCATCTAGGTCAAATTAAATAATTGCTATCTGAGGGCTGTCCATCGACATGCATAACCCTGCAGTGTCATGGTGTGTGATCTGGGTGCCTCTGTCAGGAGCAGAAGCCACAGAACACCTGAGGGGTCTGGTCTGAGCTTCGGACAGAACTTTGGTAGGCTTGGCATGATAGATACAGCCATGATTAAAGCCTGGAGCTGGCAACGAAGATCCTGCTGGGGAACCACTGCCTCTCACAGAGATCAAAAACTGATCAAAAGCTGCTCCTGGCAGCCCTTGCTCACTGCACCAACTGAGCTCTAAATTCAGCAGAAGCTTTGCTGTTCCTCAGAAACAAAACCCCCCACTATGATAAAATGACAAGCCATCTAGGTACGGAGATATTTTAAGAATATCTCTGATTTCAGCTAGCATAGCAACAAATAGACCTGTCCTTGTTAATTATGAAATAAATTTCTCAAGGTGACTTATCTTCATTGATAAGCCATATACATATATAAGTATGTATGCTCCTAGAGATACATCTCCAAGGGAAAAATGATCATCATTTACTCACTTAAATTTTATGATCACAAAGGTGACAAAGTTCTTGTTCACTAACAGGCATTACAGAGTAAAATGGATCTAAACAAAAAGTTGACAGAAACACCTTGATAATGCCATAAGGTAGGCAGTATAGTATATCCTGAATAAAAGTAAATATTCTTTGCAATTGAATATCATTATTTCTTTGAAAGTTTCTTCTTTAAAAGGTATAGAGAAAATTCTAGTCACTAGAGCTGCGTCACTTGGTTCAGCTCTGTCCTATCAGAAAACATTCATGCTGAGCTGTTATGGCCCACAATTTTATTAATATGGTTTGTCCCTATATGTTTCCCCTATGCTTGCCCCCGAATGGTTTTTCCCTCAGTTGTATCCACCCCTAAGTTCCTGTCCATCAATGTATCTCCTCCCCTTGCTCCAGCCCCTTCACCATCCATCATCTAAACCCTGCCCATTGTTCCAGACCCTTCCCTATCAAGCCTCACATGGGCCAATCCCTGGGGTGTCTGCCCATCTGGAAATCCCCTAAACCTCGATGCCCCATTGGCCCATGTGACCCCTTGTCTCCTCCCCTTATCCCCATTGGCCCCAAATGAGTTATGTAAACCCTTTGCCCCTCCTTTGTTCCACCCCCAGACATGTCCCGTGGGTTCATGTGTTATCCCCTCCCCTTGATTTTTGTCTGTATTTAAGCCCCTGCACAGTAGTGGTTGGAGCTATTCGGTTCTGCCCTGCTTTATGGATAATAAGCTTTCCTGGATCTACAGAACTTTGGAGCCTCCTCTCTCCTCTTTGCCTTTTCCTGGACTGCGTGCCTCCTCTGTGGAGCTGTGGCTCTAGGTTCCATCACTGGCGCAACACCCTGCCGTGGCGGTTCCCCACACTCGGCCCGGCCTGTCTGGAGTCTGGGGGGGATTCCTGAGCTAGCTGGGCTGTGGAGGGCCGCGTCACTGAGCCATTTCACTTCGACGCCAATGGCTGAGAACTCCTGGGGAGAACCATGAGAAAGGAACTGCTTACATCTTAGAAGAGACTTTCATTTGTTAACTAGACTGATTCTACTCAAACACAGTTATAAACACTTTCTAAGCACTTTCAGACAATGGTCTCAGAAAAGTCATTTCATTAACTGGGTTGTTGGTCTTAGAAAAAGATATTGTACAGTGTCTGACTAGCCAAAAGCTTGGGAATTCCGAATAATAGCTTTGAAAATTGGTTAACTGCTTGTGTGTCCTTATATCTTAGACCTGACCTTGGACTGGCTTACTAAGAAATACAGCTTAGCTGTTGGAGTTTGCATCAATTCTGTGATATTTCAGTCCAATTTGTAACTATTTATCCTGTAATCAAATTTTAATGATTATGGGCACTTTGGAAAAGACACAGGTCATAATTTACAAACACAAAATAAATTGTCCTTTCATTTTTTCTCATTCTTGACTTAATTCCTTCTACTTTGCATTTTTGTATGCACTTTTGTAACTGCTGTAGAGGTTATTGTAGTTTTAAATAAGCATTGTGGTTTGACCTCAGTCAGCAGCTAAGTACCAGGCAGTCACTTGCACACAGCTTCTCCTCCCTTCAGTGGGATGGGGAGGGGAATCAGAAGAAAAAGGAAAACTCATCAGTTGAGATGAGGACCATTTAACAAATGATATAAAGTATAATAAGATTATTATTGTTATAATTATTGCTGTTGTTATTGTTGTAATGAAAAATATGAGAGAGAAAGGGGTAAAATATAGGAGAAGCAGTGATGCACAGTGCCACTGTTCATCACCAGCTGGACAGTGCCCAGCCAGTCCCTAAGCTGTGACCAGCCCCTCCTGGTCTGCTCCCCCAGTTTCTGTACTGGACACGCCCTTCTGTGGATGGAAATCTTTTGGCCAGTTGGCGTCACCTGTCCCAGCCCTGCTCCCTCCCAGGCTCTCGTGCAGCTGCTCACTGGCAGGGCATGGGACACTGAAAATCCTGGATTTAGAGTAAACCTTACTGAGCATCAACCAAAACATCAGCATCGTATCAATTATTCTCATGCTGAATCCAAAACACAGCACTGTACTAGCTGCTGGGAAGAAAATCAACTCTATACCAACCAAACCCAGGAAAATAAGGTGAATATTTTCTAAAAAGCTAAGAAGACCACCTCTGCAATATATACCAAAACCAAAGGACAAATGTGATAATTTGCAGTTATCATCACTTGCCTTTTACATGACTCTGAGACCAAGTCCCCTTTCCTAGGTCATCTTGTATGAAATAATGACTTCTATGGAAGATGGCCAAAATCTGAAACTGGACGAAATCTATCATCTCTGCAATCTTGTTTGTTTGGGTTTTTTTTGTTTTGTTTTGTTTTGTTTTTCCACTAAGAATCCTTAAATACTTAGGATTTTTTCCTGAGGATGTTTTCCCAAGGTGTTTTCCATTTTGATGTTGAAGCAAGGAAAAGGGACCAAACATGGTCTTATTTTCGTCTGTCCATGCTGAACACCGTATGTCTAAAGAATAAAAAATAATGCATTGGAAGGGTTTTTGCTGTTAATATTTATGATCACTTCAGCCTTCTTTTTCCATTTATAAATGATTTGTTAGAGGATCACAATTTCTCCAGACACATACATTTTTAAACATCACTAGGAATTCTCAGGCCCAAGCAGAATTGATTTCAAGTAGCTCCCTGAGTATTTTCCTACTGTTGGGATGTCATTCATCATCAAAATTGCATGAAATTGTGCTGTTCCGTGGGATGACAACAATTTAAATTAGAAGAAAATGAAAATTAATAGCAGAGTGGTTTCTGATAGACATTAGTGTTTGGATTAATAATTCCTAATAAAAAATGTATGAAACTTCATTATCTGCCAAGAAGCTGAAGTTAATTGCAAACTCTGTCACTGGTTCCCATTTTGTGCAGACAGTTACTCCTTCTGGGCTTCATCCTTAGGGATTTTGGTTGGGAACTTCATATTGTACTGTAAATATCAGCTTGGGAATCAGCACTCTTAATCCTTCCAATTTGGTATGACTTTAATTGCACTATACTCTTCTTGTTATAATAATTTCTGCCAAATAACAACAAAGCCTAATTTTATATATATATATATATATATATATATGTATATATATATACTCATTTTTACCCCTTGACTGCAAGTACTGTAGAAATGGGAGTACCATTCACACAGAAAACAAGTGTATGAAACACATACATGAAGAAAGATCTACTTGAAATTTTCATGAAGTTCCAAAGCTTTATGTAAGCAACCAAGAAATAGAATTTACATTTCTTTTACTCTCACTGATCAAAAGGTTAATCGTTAGATACTTAACTGAAAAATGAAATGAGAAACATCTGTTATTTTATCTGGAAGACTTGATTTTTGGTCTTTCTTGTAATGGAGGAATGATTTTGCATTGGTGTCATGTCTTCTCCGGATGAACTCAGAAACCTGTGGTTCTCTTGAAAGTGAATTTCATCTATGATAGTAATATTTGTGAGTATACTCAGGGCTGAATACTCTGTGTCAGGTCGAAAATATTCAACTACTTGGAAATCAAATTAATAATATTGTAGGATCCCTTGGCAAGGATGTGAACCATACATTTGTTATAGTTGCCTCCCAGTGTTTGTTTGCCATAACCCAGATGGCTTTTGACACTTGGTGGGGTACAAAAAGATTTTTACTTTCCAACTCTTTCACAGAAGCTCACTGTTTTGAGCATAACACTGAGCCAAATCATGTGTACTTTTCCATTGTTTCATTAATTACACTTCAATAATTGACTCATGATTTCTGAACACTCAGGTTGGACTGTGAAAAATGTATACAAATCAAGGCACATATTCTCACTTGATTTTGACTTGTGATTTTGACTCATTTTCAGCCCATATTATAAAACTCCCACACCTGATTTTAACTAGCAAGATATGTCACTTTTTCCTTTATTTTTGAAGTCATACTCAATCTACTTCGGTATCAATAACTGTTTTTCAAAAGTGATAATCTTTACTCAGGTATAAGAATTTTTTTATTATTATTATAAAAACCAGAATGTTTTTTGAAAAAGAGTATTTAAGTTTCAGTAACAACGGTCCTCTAAACCATTTCCTACAGGTGTATTCTTCCTCAAGGAGTTTAGACATCAAATAACACTGGAAAAATTCATGTCCCTGGAAGATATGAGCCCTCCTGAAAATTTTCACAGATCCTATTCACTTAGTCGTTCTGTAACACAAATAACACTTGCAATGGTTTCTGAAATTTACCCTTAAAATGTTCAAAGTACAAAGTATTTGAACATATTTGCTATATTTGTTAAAGCCACTTATTACAGTAGAACTCTTAAGCATATGGAAGAAAATAATATGTATTAACCTGCAACTTGGAAAATGTGAAAATCTATTGCATTAGATAAAATACAAGATCATTATGTTCAAAAAAATGTGAATAAGGAAACCAGGTATTGAAATAGCTCTTTGAGCTGGTCACTGCATGGTCAGAGCTTTGAGTGAATTAGTTGTCCATATTCTCGCTGTGGAACCAATTTTCCCATACTCTTCACAGGAGATTTCTGGTGCTGCCCACAGCTATAAACTGGCCACAGGAACCGTGAAGGAGCTGGGGTAAAGAGACAGGCTATCCAAAATCACTTCAGTGCCTAGAAATGCATTTCAGCACCAGATGCTGCACACACATAATGCAAAATATTATTTTTTTAATTAACTGTACATTGAGGAGATACACTAAATGCATCACTACATTGAGATATACTAAATGAAACAATGCAACTACACGCAAAACTGTACAGCAGTGAAAGCTATTCCAACAGTGGCAGGGTTAAAAGGATGCACTGCAAGGTCTAAACCCCAGTTTAAGGAAAGCAAGCCTGGTTTTGATGGATGCAAACCTCATTCTGTGTCTCTAACTCATGGTAACTAGAAACACTAAATAGACTTTTACCAGCAAACAAGACAATGCTCTTCTCTGCCAGTGCTGGCTCTGGACTCACAGAAAGCTGCTCCAGGCAGGAAGAATCACCTTGTGGGGCAGACCTACTGTCCAGTTTACATTCCATCCAGCTGACCTTTAGGGGGAGAAATAGTCCTTTGGGGTCACTGCCTCTTGCTGATATGAACAACTTTTGTAACTCCAGCAGAACCACAAACTGGAGGAATGCTCTGGGATGGTGATGTTCTCCCACAGCACTACAGCAAGAACGTGTGAGACTGTAGCTCAGTGTCATTTGGAGCCCAGTATATGATTGCAAACTGCAAAAAAGGCATTTTAGATGGGTATGTGAAATTATGGACTGCCATTGTCATTAAGTGTGGGAGGACATGAGCAATGGGCCCCAATGCTGGGTGCAAGAGCCCTCCTAGCCCTCAGGCTTGGCCTCAGAACCAAGGTGGCATGAGAGTGGGCAAAAGTAGAAACGGTGAAGTATAATGTGTGCTATGGAACGCACATTATAGCATTAATTATTAATTAATTAATAGTAGCATTAGTTTTGCAGGAGAATGGGAAAGATTGGGAAAAGAATGGGAAAACTCCAGGTGATGAAAGTGAACAGAGATGCCCACTTACATCAGTCATTGTACACAAGAATTAAAATGATAAATACCAAGATCTGAATTTTGCAAGTTATTTCTTATATTTTTTCCTCTGCTGTCATATCAGACAGTTTTAATCCCTCAGTAGCAGCTTTATACAGCTCTGACATTTATCTTTCTGCACATCACAAGAATGTCAGTTGAAAACCTGGTGGAATATACTAATTGACTAATGACTCTACTGCACACACACAAAATACCTATTGTTCTTTACTTTTTTGAGTAGGAGAGTTAATTTTATCTCTTTTTGGATCCTTTATTTTCCGTTATCACACAGCATTGGACAACAAGATAATTTTCATCTCTTTGTGACACAGCTCAGCTTTCTACCATAGTTCCTTGAATGTCCTCTCTCTTCTCTCTTCATTCATGTATTTTATTAATCAGGTCTTCCCTACTGTATGAAAGGAGGGTAAATTTCTACAAATGACTGTTCAAAACCAAAGTGGTTTTCCTCCTGGAAGTTCTGCTGCAGCCGATGTCAGAATGCTCATGCCACAGAGGTTCTGTGTGCAAATATGGATCAGGAAATACAAGTTCACACCTTAAGACTTATTTCCTAGACAAAAAACAAGATGCCAAATCTGACAGAGATTTGCATTTTTCCATCCACAGAGAACAAGGTTATATCAGGTGAAGCCAGAATCCTAAAAGAACTCCCCAAATAAGAGGATTATGGTCTCTGTAACTGCTGTTTTGTCTGGCTTGGGACAAGAGTTATCTGTCAATAACCTGGGCCCCTTTAATTTATGTGCTAGTAGTGAACAAGCTGGTGCTATGTTTTACTTTTTTTTATTTATAGTTCTAANATATATTGTGTTATTATTTTCCAATGGAAAATTGCAGGAAGAAGTGGCAAGAGGAGGAGAAAAAAGAAGCAAAACAGTATCTTAGTTTTCTTCATTTTCATAATGAAATATTTAAACTTCTCTGCCAGAAGAAAGGTGCTTTAATATTTCAGTTTCAAACTTCCAGGAGTGTCATATAAATTGTTGCAAGAAGGTAAAATAATCCCATGTACACCTATCACAATTCAATTACATCTTCTGCTGAAATCACTTTTGAATAATACAACAGCAAGTGTCTTAATCTGGTGAAGAATATGGTACTCTTAGAAGCATTTTCATGGTTATAAACCAGTGCTATGATTGGCAGAAAATATAGGCTGGAAAGTATTAAATGTTTTTTCTCATTTTTCTTATAAAAAGTAAGAAAAAAAAAAAGAGAAAACAGTCAAAACATGACAGCAATATTTATTTAGTCCATCCTAGCAGTAGTTTTTTTATGTCAGTCATGAATGTTTCATAGAGAAGGTTTAGTTTAAATAACACTGCTGTAGATCTTGCTAAGAGTCATGTTTACCATAACGTTATTTCTTGTCTTTCTTGGTAGAGGTATCAAGACTCCCAAGACTTGCTCATCTTCTGGAAGAAAAAAAAAAATAAAATTAAAATCAAAAGATGTCTTGGTATTGTAATTTCTGCTCAGAACTTAGCACATTGGAAGTTTTTTGTTCTGGAGCGTAGATAATGTTATCAAATATGCAGCACACCTTTTGACAACTCTAATGCAGTCTCTGAAAGGTCTCTCCTACTCCTTTTTTCTTCATTCACTGAGAGCAAGGATCCCTTGGACAGTCCTAAGCTCTTCAGTGGGGAAGTTCTATCAAAACTAACATTTGCATTAATTTTTTCCCACAAGATTTGCCCTATTACCTGTGTTTAAGAATGTTTTTTGCTAATTAGGATGTCCTTGAACATCTCTGAGTTCCCAAGTGTTTGTCATTCACAAATATATTGGTAAAATGCTGCTTTTAGTAACCAGTAGGCAAAACAAGTTCTCCTGTAGCACGACGGCTTTTTGACATTTTATTATTGTCTTCTCTTATGCAAAGAAATTAGGAGTCAGAAGGATTGATTACACCACCATACAAATGTTTTCAGAAACAAAAGAGGAAGAAATTTTTGATTAAACCTTCCTTGAGATACCAAACATGCAAAGGAACCTGTGACTTTTATTTTCTTTGAAATTGCTCCTTGGGGAAAATATCAAGTTTGAATGATTCAATTACGCACAGTCTTTCAGTGTCAGCCTGGCTGTAAATTGAAATATGCAATTTGTGATTTTCAGTGTCCAGAGTCTACCATACAGATTAATAAAATAAATCAGTGTTAGAGAGGAGTTTGATTGGGACCGTTCACACTGAGTAATCTGATAGCTATCCCCCTCAATCAAAAATGCCTATGGACTTCAGTAATAGGGAAAATTTTCTTTGCAATGTAATACAGTTAAACATCTACTCCTTCTTTCAAGTATATTATTGTACAATAAATGATTTAGTATCACAAGTCAGTACTCCTTTAACTTTTTACTGTGTAATATAATTGTTTCTTAATTCATCTACTAAGTGCAGAAAAGACTCCATTTTTATGTACTTCATGTATGAAAGCAGTTGTAAACATCGGGGATATTGTACAGATGTGCAATCTATTAAAGCTCATTTAAGTACTTTCTTTTTATAGTTTTATCCTCAGATAACCTTGCCAGAAGAGATGAGAAATGTTTGCATGAATTGCTATGAAATTGCCATTCATTCCAGTCAAGTCTCTCTCCAGTCTGGTCTGTACTGGTCACAGTAAAAATATCTGTTAAATAGCACATGTAATTCAGCAGAGATCTTCCTTGATGAGGGTTACTTTATTTCACTGAACGACAATTTTCACTCTTGGGGACATATTTCTACGTAAATGTCACAGCCAAAAGTCATGACTGCTTGCTGCCGAAAGATCTGACAGCTCTAGTAGCCTCCATCACTTATTTGTCTTTGTTTATTTAATATGTACTGCTCAGGTACTTCAGGTCATTAAAAGGTGTTGCAAACAAGATGCCACAAAAAAGCCTTGAGGGAAAGCACTTCTCTTTACTATCATTTCTAGAGATACCTGGGCAGAGATAGCCAGGGAACCAAAAGGATATTTTAAGAGCAGATTTTTTTCTTTTGTATTAGCTACAGTGTAAAACCACCAACTTTAAGGCCCCAAGGAAAGCCAGGAGAACTGAATAGCAAGACAGCTGACAAGAATATATATAGTGAGGCTGGATATCTTTAGAAAGAGGCATGAAAACACTCCTAGTCTTTGCTTTTATCCTCTGTTTATTCTAGCAAAATATTATACATAATTTTGTTTGTTTGGGTTTTAAAATTCCAACTTGCTCCCAGCTATTGATTGCCCCACTCGCTCGTTTTATCTTCTTTTTAAGATAACTGCAGATAACTGAAATCAGAATCGTGCCTATTTGAGTATTTGTACAGCATTCACCATAAGTGGTACTGTTACTGTGCTAGGATGTTACACTAGTTTGCTTTAGATGCAACACATTTTCTGAAAAACACATAGGTAAGTTCAAAAAGGAAAATACACAATACTGTATAACTACCAGTGAGGGTGGAAAGCTGAGAGAAATCTCTTTCCTTACAAGATTTAAAGAACACCTCATTCAGCACAGATGAAATTTAAATGCAACTCTAAAAGAGCTACAGTTCCATAAAACAATAAAACGAAAATGAGTATTGTGTCTGTCAGAACTATTTCAGGACATGCATTAGATTTCAGTTTCACTAGTTTTCACTATTTACTGCTTCCCTTTGCAGTGCCTTATTAATTTATAAATGTGTGGGATACCAATGCTTGTGTCTATTAATACATTTTAAAAATTCATGAGGTTAAACGTTTTCTATTTAAGCACTAAAGACACAAAGCCATCATAGCCAATATCTGTATACCTTCTAAAGCTTGGTCTCTTGTACAAGAGGGAAAATGCCAAGATATCCAGAAAGAGGAAGGTCAAACTCAAGTGTGCCAATGAGTCCCATGAGCAGGTTATGGACAGATAACCTATTGATGCATATTGCTTTTACTCCTTGATTCTAACAAGGATATAAAGTTTGTAAGCACACCAATTCATGACATTTGTGTTACTTAGAACAGCTCACACAACACTTCTTTCTTCGCTCAGAGTTAACTAAATGTCAGCAAGGTTGATCACCTTCACTTATACCTCATGCTCAAATTTCATTGGGTGTTCAGAAAGTAAAAGAACGTGGCTGCAGAGAGGGAGTCCTGAGTGTCCATGCTAAAACAAGCATCTATGTGTCCTTACAAAATAAGCCTGTGAAAAAAATAAGCTTATGTGAAACACCTGAGGCAACCTAAGATTACCCTTTTGCTTTGTTTCATTTATTTCTCTACAGGTTTGAAACAACTCCTACATTTCTTGCTTCCCAGAAAAGATGAGATTTCATCAAATGCCAATAAAATCAGGTGCTTTTGCATCACTTCTTTCTGCTTTACATTTGTACTTCTACAAATATAAGCATATATGTATCTGCATATACATACATACACTTACTATTTTCCTTTGTAATGCTCAGAAGATACACATTTTAAAATTCATATATTCCTAAAGAACCTCAGATCTACTTGAATAAGCCTTTTGTTCCCTGTTTTTCAGTTGCCAGTTCTTTCTGTTCAAAATATCTAACATTTGCTGTTACTTATTTGGAAGAACTGAGATTTTTAAATAACGCAGAGCTTACCTTCCAACAGCTGAAAAGGGACTACATTTTTCCAACAGTTCAAGTAGTCCATTTTCAGCTGTTTGAAGGTAAGCTCTGTGTTATTTAAAAATCTCAGGTCTTCCAAATAAAGAACAGCAACTATTAGATATTTTGAACAGAAAGAAGGAGCAAACAAACAAAACTACATTTTGGAGTATGTGTAATTAGATGCTGGCCGTTTTGTAATTTAAAATGCAGTTGGCAAAGGCTGGTCAAACATGGGTGAAGCAGTTCTTTGTGTTTCAGAGAACTGCTAGGTTCTGACTTGTCAAAGATATAACATTTAAATGCATTTTTACCACAATATACACTAGTTAAGATTACATTCCTTTTATGTCTGAGTTCATTTTAAAATTATATTGAAGTTCATTATTAGGTATCATATAACATAATATATATGTTATAAAATGTTTCAATTAAAATTAAAATTATGTACTTCTGTCCATACAATATTTCTAAAGACATCATGGAAATACCACAACATGAGAACTTCCACGTAAGTCTTTTAAATTAGAGAGGGAAATCAGGTCCTTTGTGAGGGAAATGAATTTGTAGAGGATTCTCCAAGCCTGACTGGAAGCTCTCACAGTCCTGTACATCTGTGTGCAAACTCTGAGATAAGGTGTGCTGGCTTAGGTCATGAAACAGAACAGACATTGCTGAGAGAGAAATTGAACTGGAAACAAGTTTCAAAAGATGGCCTGGTGAATAGAGAAGGTATTTTGGAGAATTAGAACTATGAAAGATGCATTGTAGCAAGACCACATGGGGTAAAAAAAATAGTGATTGGTGTTGGATTAGCAGCATTGCGTGGCAAAAGCTAATGGGCTGAAAAACATTTATGAGGTATTGTAAGCAAGAAACAGGTTGGCTTCTGATAGAAAGGCGTTGCATGTAACATCTTCTGTGTCTCACCTATCTACGAGACTGATAATGGAATAAAATCTTTTAAAACACCTCTCAGCTACCCCATCTCTGTAGAGCTGGGTTTTTAATCCAACACTTTGAGTGCCTTAAAGGAAGGTAAATGTTATTTCATGTGAACAAAGTAGGACCAGCAGGCATTGTTGCCTACCAGAAGACACAAGTGTGAATGAATTTCCTCCTGCTGCTGCTGCTGCTGCAGACTTTGCAGAGCTTTGCTGTGCAGAGGATTCTTGCAGAGAGCAGTGTCAGGCTGCACACCCTGCTCTGCAGCTGCTGTTCCAGCCAGGGGCACAGGCTGTGTGCCAGAGGAGCCGGGCAGATGGGAGAGCCGCAGGGCTCAGGGTTCAGATGAGGGCACACACAGCCTGCACGGGACCCACGGGCAGGCTTGGGGCCATCCCTGCACTTCTCAAGGAGCTAACACTGCACAGCCATGGCCATGGCCCTAAAACAGCTGCTAAAAACACCTTTAACATTCAATAACCACTTGGAGCTGTCTTCCATTTTCTCAGCTGGCCAGTGCTAAGAGATTGGTTCAAAGTCTGAGGCAGAAGGGTCGACCAAAAGCCCACTCTCCCCACATGGCAGCACCAGATCCCTTACAGTCAGAGGGGATGCCTTAGGGTTAAAGAATCTGGCCTAACTGACCCCTGCTCTGACCCCGTGTCAGCTTTTGCAACTCCTCATTGACTGAGGCCCGGAGGGTACAGCAAAGTGGCATTTGAAACCTCCCAAAGTAAGAGCAAAACACATGAAAAAGAAATATTTCGTAAGAGGAAGTGTCAAGACATGAGTAAAGCAAACCTCAGCAATCAGCCCAACCTAAGCTTTATGTTTGTGAAAAAACTTATTGAAAGTATTTGTTAATGTTTCTGTCTTCTCTGAAGGTGTTTCATAAATGAAAATAAACCTAAGAGGTGTTTTTAGATATCTTTGTTCTGCTCAGATACAATTTTATTTTCCACTGAATCAAAACCTGAAAATTTCCCTCCACAGCGACAGATCTAGGGAATCACGTGGAAGTTTCCCTCTTCTGTTTTACCTTCCATCCCACCCTGTCTTGCCCTTAGAGGGTTTCACAAACCCACTGGATATCCTTGGTGGAAAAGCAGCAGGTGGAAAAACTGCTCTCCCTCCTGGGGCTTTCCTTTCAGCTCATCTCACCTTCAGTCAAGGAAATTTTCATCCAACAGGCGGGACATGACACCTCTGTCATTGTCACTGCCAGCTGCACCACCCCAGAAAGCCATCTTTGTCTGCTGCAGGGTTTTTATACATGTGCCGCCCCAGGGTTTGTGTATTATGGACACACCATAAACCCTGAGTTCGAAGAGTTTTGGAGACACAATTTGGCTTTAAAGTGAGCTAAGGGTGGCTCCCCAAGCACAGGGCTTAGAGTGGAAAAACAAGCAATGTCTCAGCAGAACAGCAGAGGGAAACAGAGACACAGGTCTAAGTGTAGCACTAAACGCTAATAATTGGTAGTGACAAGGAGATTTGGTGGCTCATGTGAGCTGATAAGTTCAAATTCATCATATTTAGACTATAAACAGTTGAAAGGTTGAGTAAATAGAGTGACAGGCAGAAAGGCAGTCATGCACATGGGAACTATAATTTATTAGAATAAAGAAACCGTTAGGTTACAGAATGCCTTTGCATGATTCTTCTTCATGACTCAACTTCAGTATTCTGAGAAGATGAAAGTGGGAGATTTCTTTGCACTATTAGATATTGAAAATGTGGAAAAAGTTTTCTTCAACAATACTTGGCTTTCTGGAGCTCGAGCATTTTTTTGAAACAAATTTCAAAGCCATGTGGTTCACTTAAGTTCTGAAAATAGACAAAACACAGAAAATATTTCCTAAAATTTTGCCAGAGCAAGTTAGCTGAAGGTTATTTTTACTCCAGTTTTCTCCTAAACATGTGTCCCGAGACAGTACTATCCATCTTATGGGCACATATTTAGAGTCAGGTGAGAATACACAACAGGCAAGAGGTCTTCTGTACTAAAGCTTTCTATGAGAAGAAGAGTAACTTTGGAACTTAAAACCTGAAAGACATCTTTTCCCACTACTCTTTTCTATTGATTTTAATTTACTCATTTAGTAAAATTTAGGGGTTACATAATTGCAATAATTTCTTTTTTCCTAAAAGTTTTTAAGAAATGCCTTGACTGGTTCTTTTTTGTACCACAGAAGATGAATGCCATTTTTATTTCTAAAGACAAATGTGTTTTCCAAGCCATGCTCATATCCAAGACTTTTATTAATAGGACTTGATATCTTTATAACTGACATAAAGGGCTCTTCAGATCTTAGTATGATATAACAAGGTAATGAAAAATTGTCTTGTGAAAAATATGAAGATCTCAACTGTGTGTAGGTATATTTGTACATACATACATTTATATATGTGCCCATGGACATGGATTATGTATTTATACACATGTAAAAGATAGTGCGTATTCTCCACAATAAAGAGAGGATGCTGACAAGCCTTAATAAAATGATAATAGCACATTGGTGTGAAAGAAATTGAAAAACTGTTTCCAAATAACTTTTCTGAACTAGATATAAATATGGCAATTAGTACTGCCAGGTTTGTGGAATTATTGAATCCCTCTTGTAAATTAGAATAAACTTTATCTTCAGTGAAGATTATATAGCTCTCAGAATTTTCTCAGCTAATTTATATGGTTTTGCTACTTGCAGATCTTACTGGGAAGAATATTTCATACAATAGTCCTTGCTCTCTGCATTTCTCACCCCACTGTCAGTTCAGAGTGGATTGCAACCCTGATCCCATCTTCAATTCAGGTCATTCTCCTGTGGTCTCAATGACTGAAAACATGCTAACTGATGCTTATAAAACATGGATGACATAGAAGTGTCCTAACCAAAAATTCAGGACAGTTGTATTCCAAATTCTTTAAATCAATACTCAACTAACTAAATCCATCCTAAACATTACAGAATGCCCAGTCTTTTTGAATAGGTTAAGTGCTCTCTGTGTGCATTTGTGCATGTGTGCATGTAACATTCCAGTCAGAATCCATTACAATAAAATCTGCTAGGATGGAGAATGATGAACAATCTCCATCTCAAATGTTGTTATCCACATAAATTCATACGTGGTGTATTAATGGTACATATCCTTTTTCTGTATTTGAAATGTTTCTCTAGACTTCATGACCTAAAAATGTCTTTCTAAATTTAGCTAAAAGAACTGCCCAAGTAAATGATTATGTATGTTTCATAATATAAAATACAGGTACCCTTTTAAGTGCAAATTTTGGTTGATGTGCATTCAAGCAATAAAAAATATGAAAATAAATAACCATGCTCTCATAGATTCTATCTTCCTATCAGTAGAGGGCATGAGATTTTCCTGTAGTGTACAAGTCCTGTCTGCAATTAGAGGAGACTAACTGGCACAGGAAAACTGCAAGCAGACCTGACAGCTTGTGCTGACCTCTAGGAATTGCTCTGTTGTTGAACAGCCATGCAGTAATTGTTTCTAAAATGCTCTGGAGAGCTGCAAATCATTTACTTTCCCATGCAATCTCACACTAGCTTTGTGGGGAAAGCCAAAACTTCTTAGGCTGAATCAATTAATATTTTTCCAAAGGTACCTTAAATTCACCATTTAGGTGTCAGATTTTAAAAAATCACCTCCTGAAAGCCATGTTAAAAGGAATTTTCTACAATATGTAAAATTCACTGTGTCCTCACACCATAGAATTAGAAATAAGTTACAGCCTCAGAAAAGGTGTCTCAGGATGCAACCACTGCAGTTAGAAACACCAGAACTTTCCAGGCATCTATATTTTTGGTTATGGAGCATTACCTATATACCCCGCTTGAGAGGACCAAAGGACATGGACGCTTTCCCCTCTGAAAATTTCCTTTAGTACTCAAAAAACAAACTTCCATTTATCTGTCTTACCTGCAAGCCTCCTCACAACATGTTCTCAGAGTTTATCTGTGGAATCAGGCTCCACAGAAGAAAATAAAACAAAAGCCAGCTGCACTCATACATCTTTTTATGCCAAAGGATGAGTTGCCAGAATATTCACTGGGAAAAATGCCTAAAATAAAACCTTGTATACTAACATAACTGGTCATGGAAACCCATACTTGGAATGCATTGAATTTAACCAGATAGAAGTGTGCCAACCACTAAAATGCAATTTCACCAAAAATCCCATTTTTTTATGCTCCTTGCTATACAGGCAGACAAGATACTTAATAGTATTTCACCCACATATACAGCTGGAAAAATATGACAGTATATTTAATTTTGCTTTCCTTTTCCCTTCTATCCCCAAGCAAAACTTACCAACATTGTATTTCACCTACTTATATTGGTAGTTGTTTCTGTGAGCAGCCTCACAGCTTTTGTCTTGATTGTAGAAGAAGTGATGTTGTCTCAAAGCACCAAAATAAAGCAAGCGTTTGCCGCACATTGAACTTGCTTTGCTTACATAAGAGTGTCTGTCCCTTCTCATCCCAGCACTCCGCAGTGAGCCTGATGCTAACATAAACATGCCTGCTCAGTTAATTTGTAATGAATGCCTCTGCACAGAGAAATACAGAAATATTTCCAAATGAGGATATCTCCATCTGGGCCAATGGCTTTTGGTGACAGTGGCTAGTACTGGATGCCTTGGGCAACATGCTGGGCCTCCTGACAGGGTAAAGTCACTGTGCTGCCAGGAACAGGTTTTCAAACCTCTTGCTTCCATTCTCTGTAAGCATATGAAGAACTCAGACCACTTAATTCAGGTACATTTCTGTTACATTTAATTTTTCTTTATTCTTGTCCCAGGAAAAATGGCATCTCTCTCTCACACACACACACAGAGAAAAGGGAAATAATAATTTCAAAAAGTTTATGTCTGATTCATCTGTTGGGAACACAATTAGAAGTAAATTCATGGCTTTAATCTCTTTATCTCTTCCTAAATATCTTCCTTATCTACCATATTTTGTTACTAAAGCTGCATGATGAATGTGAACGCTAAAGTCGTGAACAATCACTGATATTCAAATGACTAACAGTCTGGTCTGAAACACTGTATGGTCTTCACAAAAAACATTACAAATGTTTTCATTGAAAATATTGACAGAATTCTTATGTATAATGTCATCTATTTGAAGCAGGTGGTGAGAGATGTGAGTTTACAGTAAATTGAAGGAGTTTTTTCCACCTCACAGCATTTACAGGTGACTTCTTTGAGCTATGCCCTGTGACCCTTTCCTCAAAATGCTTTAGTAAACTTTCATTTTTTGGCAAAGGACAAATCCATTCCATAGCATGGCATTCAGAAAACAATGAAAAGAAGGAAGTTTCAAACATTCCAAGACCATATTGTCCATATCAGAGTTTCATAAAGAAGAGAACAACTTGAGTAATCAAGACTACCCTGAATAAGAAGAGAAGTCAATGAAAAAATCCAAAGGGCCCTAAACTTGGCTCTGATCAGTTTGGGATCTATTCTACATCATTTGCAGACAAAACAGCTAACTAGGGCTGCCCAATAAGTATATCTTCAAACAGTGCTCTTGTGCCAGCAGGGATTGAGATTGGCTTTCAATACTTTTGGGGTGCAAGTGGATTGCAACTAAGCTGAGATTCAAATCAGATGTTAAAATTAAGGGAATGAAGTGAAGAAAAATTACCAACCTCTTCAAAAGTTGAAATCTCTAGGTTTTAACTGCACCATCCATAAAATGGCAGAATTCCATAAGCAAAAGAAGGTTTGTCATCATTTTTGTAAATGATGATGTCTAACCATGCTGAAGCAGAAAAAATATAAGTTGATTTTTGATCATTTGGATTTTTTTATTTCGGATAATTTTATTTTTATAATTACTTTAATTTCCAAATAGCCCGTCATGGTTCTCACAGCTTTCAAAAATGAGAGGCATTAAGGTTTCACAGTTTACCCAACTCTATATTTCAGAAGACAAATGAGATATATTTCCATATCTTTAAAAGTCATTCTAAGGAGACATAGTAAGTGAAGCAGCCCACAGAGTAGCTTGGTAAAAAGTTAAAGTCACAGAAAATTCACTTGTAGTAAGAAATGTACTTTGTAGAAATAAGAAATAAATAATTGTTAAAAAAAATAAATGAAAAAAGAAGAAGAATCATGTTAGTGGCTTAAAACTGGGCCATCTGGACTTGAGTGCTGCGTTGTCCTCCCAACCGTTCGCTCGAGGCTCATGAACATCACAATCATAAGAGCATGCTTCTAGAGGGAATAGAAACTGCCCCGGGTAACCATATCTGCTAAACTAAGATGATTTAGACCTCAAAAGTAAATAGGCCACAGCTATTACAAGCTAAGGAAATTAGGATAAGATAAGGTAACACCAGAATGATAACAACTTTAACAATTTGCAAATGAAGAGCAATGCTTGCACTGCTGTGAAGATTTTCAAGGACACAGAAAGAAAATTGCAACCTGTTACAAAATTCTGCTTCGCTTTGTGTTGTAGCTGGTACCATATTGCAGTAACATGTTATTTCTCTTTCCTTAGCCAAGAAAAATACAACTGTCAGTTTTTTGGGGTTTTTTTTGCCTCCTAGAATTAGGCCTCCATTAAGCAGTTTCTTACTGCAAACAGTGAAAATAATCTTAGGGATTCCTAACCATGGCAAACAAGCAGAAGAGATATTCCTGTTAGAACAATCAGGTGGGTAACCTATTTTCCCACAGGCTAGTACATTTTGTCAGCATCTCCTCTCAAAATCTCATCCCAGGTGTCATCTGCTACTCACTAATTTATCTTGCTTAGTCCCATGTATTCCCCTTCTCAAAGTCTGAGTTTACTGCTTCCTTTTTTTGCACAGTCTGTTCTCTGTGTTCTGAGTGAGCAGGATACTTTTGTGCAAGGCAAGATGGCAAGATTCAGGCGAGACATTGAAAAAAAAGAAATCCAGCAGTAAAAATAGTAGAGGCACTGATGTAAAAGCAAGGAAAAAGCAGGGTCTGCTTAAAGCATGAGGGGTTTTGTTCTCCTGTGTAAGACATAATAGACTTCAAATGGAAATCAAGCATCATTTTATTGACCCCAGCTAGTTTAGAAATGTTCTATACCCACAAGGATAATTGTACACTAATTTGGATAAGGTGTTACTGCAATATGTATGCAATATACCAGGAGAGGATTAGCATAGCCAAAATTATTGCAACCATCAGCACTAAGGGAAAAACCATCTCCTTTATTCAACACATGGTCCAGGGAGTTGGTGGAGTTCAATTATCCCCAAGGATAATTGATCTTTGGGGATAATTGAACTTGCTCCTGATGTCAGAGCTGCCTTTGGAGCTGCAGTCCTGGAGCAAGGAGCGGGAACCTCTGACATGCCTGGGTGCCAACAGCTCTCAGACTGAAAGGAAACAGTTTCAGATAAGGAAATAACCCAGAAAAGCCTACAGATCTTCTGTGTAATATTCCCATCTATTTTACACCATAAACAGTGGGAAAAACAAGGAAGGGGAGGGGGGAGAGTGCTCCTGGGAAGCAAGAAATATTTTCTGAATTATTGTTAGTATTTGCCATTTTAAGAAAGAAAATATGTGTGTGCTATGATCATAACAACTTTAGGGGACAAACTCCTCTATTTGCTTCCAAAATAGAATAAAACTTCAATTCATACATACACTGTTCCAGATTTATGCTTGTGTATCTCCTTTGATTTATATGCATTTTTCTATAAACAGATTACTGGTCAGCTTATTCCTGCCCAACGCAGGCAAACACAGCAGATTATTTATGTTTTAACCTAGTTACAGAAGAGCCTTGTTTGGGAGCAAGTGCTTACCGAGAGGTCCATAGCTATTTAAGCCTTGCCATCACTACTGTTGCCACACTAAACAGGTAATTTATTTTTATTTAAACCATCAGATTGGTTTGATATTTATCAGCATGGAGCCTATTTGAACTGATAAAACAATCTTCCAGGAGAAGCATGAATCTGTTCTACAAAATAGGGTAGAAAGATAAATAAAGAAAATGAGTGCTTGACACTTTTTAATACTAAAATAAAATGATAATGTTTCCAGGTATTGGAATTTTGCCAGCAGAGCTCAGTGCATCATCTGAAGGCAGACACTTCCAGTGCAGTTGTTGCTCTGTTGAATGGAAAGTGAACATGGATTTATTACATCCCAAACACCAGGATGTAATATTGCATTGATATTACTGATAGCAGGGCCTGAATTCTTGAGTTCCAAAAATTTTTGTGAACAAGTTCTCCAGCAGCCTAAAAGAATACTGTGTATTCTTTCAGCCACACAGGCTTCTTCCAATTTTCTTGGGTTCTTCATCTAACTAATTTTATAAATAGTTTTTTCCTCCAACCAAGTCGTTCCACATGTTCTCTCCTGCTCATTTTTGGCAAATGTGTGACAGCTCCAGCCCTTCTACTGACCCAAACAAACTTTGGAAGGCATGTGATAACTAGACAAGTTGACTATAGGGAAGTCTTCTATTAAAAAAGACTCCAGAAGCAGGAGGTATAAAAGTTTGTTCTTGGAAAAGACTTTTAACCTGTACAACAATATGGGCAAAGCATGATTAATAACAATCTTCCAAATTCCTAAAGAGTATAATACTCATCTACTCATCATTGGAAATGAGAAACAAATTTAATAACAGTTAAATATAGAAAGGAAGCAGCCAAAATGCCTGTTGCCACACACCTGTGTACAGCAATTAAATTAGCCAACTTGCCTTTCTTTGTAAAGCCTTTGTGAAGCAGAATGCATTTAGGAATGGTGGTCAAATATGACTTTCTAATTTATGGGCATGGATATTACCAGAATTATTCTTTGCATGCCCTCTCTCCCAAAAGATCTTTCCAGCTGCTGGATGTAGCTGCTGGGATGGAAGCTGGTACAATTAAAGCGCCTGTATCCCTTTCTGTGCAGGGAGAGCTCTGTGCTGCCCTGCATCTCTGCTCACTGGGGTACTCACCAGATTATTACAGAAGTTCATATTCCATTAAACCTTGGGGTTTCTGTGTAACTGCAGCACTGACTTCTACATTCATGTTCTTAATATCTCTTCTTTATGTTTGCATTTCTTATTGCNTTTTTTTTTTTTTTTGTGGTGGAGGGGGGAATATTTCTGTATCCTAGTAGTGGAGTGTTAATTACTTGATCATTTAAATATTCGATTCTTGTGTTCAGGCTGAATTACTAGATAATTTCCAAGAATGCAAAGGGGAATATTAAATATCACTACAGAAAATGGCTATGCCTTTGGTAGAGCAAAGGAGACACGAGCAAATTTGGTTTTCCCCATACAAAGGTTGGGGTGCTTCTCACTGTGCTCATGGAAATGCAGGAGGTGCATCTGACACCTGTTGCTTCAGAATAAAGGGAAGCAAAGGCAGAAACTCAGATTAACTTCTCAGCTGCTTAAATTAGACAAGGTCTCTTGCACTCAGGTAACTACTGTTAGCAGGACCTGAGGTAATTCTGATACTACAGAGAATTCTGCATTCTGCTGCATTGCAATACGATATTTGTTGTCTAGCTGAAAAATCAGAAGAACAGGATTACTGTATAGGCATGCCTGACTTCAGACACGCTTGTTAAATCCTCATAAGCTATATAATTATCAGTGACCTGTTTAGTAGAACATTTCTTATAACTAAAAATTAATAGAAACTGCTGTGTTTGTATTCTGGTTACATTAGTAGCTATCTGCAATTGGGTGCACACAGAAGGAAAAATAGAAATGTCTGGGAACAGAAGCTATTTGCAGAGAAGGCCTGAGTTCCAAAGTGTGCTGTCTCACTTGCATTCTGTTCTATGGTTTCAATTTCCTCATGCAGAATTTTATATCAAAAGTAAACACAAAAGGCAGTGGAATACTAATACTAGAGGAAAAACAAGGCAAGTGAAAGGAGAATTCAGGCTCCTCAGTCTGACCTTTACAGCACTTCGTTTAATATCTCAGGGAAAAAAATAGTGGAGGCCATTAGGGATTCAGCTGTGTTCCAATACAAGCTCAACTCTAGCACATAAATATAGATAGAAAAAGGAGAGTTAGAAAATAAAAATCCAAGAAATATTATTTTTCTTATTTTGCTCCTATAAAAATATTTAAGAAAATAAGGGTTACATTACAGCTATATACTAATTTTGATGCATGCACAATGGACAAGTAATAGTAAAATTTTAATTCTGCATGTATTTTATTACAATTTTCACACTATTATTTCCCAGGTTAACGCCTCCCAGGTTTGGTCTCTTCTTTTGGAGAAGTTTAGAAAGAAAGTTCAGGGAGAACTGTTCCACCTTTTATGAGAATGATGTTCAGGAAAAACAGTTAGCTGCCAATTACCAAGAAAATTCTGTATATGAAGTGGTATCAGACTTTGGATGGTGAAAAAAACCCAGAACAACACTAACACCTGCCAAATGAAATTGCACCAACATTAGATCCAAACTGAACTCTCCAGAAGTCAGCAGCAAATCTGACAGTATGACAAACACACTGACCCACACTCTGACCCAGGCAGTTTGTGTACATTATTCACTAACTATGGTTCACAGAGCTGATAAGGAAAACGCTGATTGACTTTTATTACAAGTTTTTATTGGAAAAGTTACTGTCAAAACCTAAAGGTGACAGTCTCCAGTTTCAGTGTAGTCAAGAGGATGACTTATAGATGCAGCCCAGATGCAAGAATTTCCACAGCTGACTCCCTGCTGCTCTCGCAGAGCAGTGACAGCATCAGAATGGCTACTAAGCAAACTCACAATGAAAAAACCTGCTACAATACCACAGCCACCCTCCTATGCTGTCCCATTCCTACTGACTGCCAGAGGAGAAAACCTCCAAGGGATTTTGTAGGGTAGGTACAGTTTGAGAACAGACAACATCAATCGGAGTGTGCACCAGCCCCTCTGCTCCAGCAGCCAGGGAGTTGTGCTGCTCAGGAAGCTCACCCTGGTGCTCAGGGAGCCAGATCAACCCCTCAAATATCTACAACAGAAGGGAGTTTCACAGCCTGGTCCTCAGCTGGAGCTGCTTCCTGACTGAGAGGACTGCAGCTGCTTGTGGGAAGGCTGAAAGTGAGAAGCAGGACCTCTCTGGCCTGGAGTTAAATGGGCTTAATTTTCACGTCTTCTTTAAACAAGGTTAAGTAGCTGAGAAATTAGACAGACCCATTTGACAGAACCAGATAAAGGCTTCAAACACTGCACCCATGTTTGCACAGTCCCTTTTAAACAGCCAGGTTATCACATCTGAATTCCAGACCTGAGAACTGTGTTTACATGAAAGCGCACCACATTCTAACTCCACTTCCAGGTGCAAAATGCGACATACAACCTTTCAGCAGTCACGTAATAAAAAACCAGCCTGAAATACTCTGCACTGTCTGAAATTAAAGATAATATTCTATTTGCAGAGTCCAATATGCATCCTGACTACCTCTGTACACTTCTTTTGTTTTAATGGCATTCAGGAGAATGGTCTGAGAGTCTGTGGTGCTCACTGACTCCAAAGTTAGAGTGACAATTATTTATGGAGTAGGCAAAGGGAAAACAGAATCCCAGGGGAGCCTGCAGTCTGGTCCTGGGGGGCTGAACTCTTGAGACCTTCATGCTGTGACTTGTAGGGCCTGTTGCAAGACTGTGCATTTATTAAAATTGACAAAACTTGGTAGAGATGCACTGGCCCTTCCTGCATGTGTGAAAGTCATAAAAGATATAATTAAAAATGAATTGCTTCATATCCCAAGAAGCTTTTCCAATATAGTAACATTTGATTGACTGATATAGCAGAAAAGCACACAGACAGCCTGAGGAGATCAGGCTGGCAATGGCATGTGCATGATTACACCATCCATTTCTTCCATTTAGTTTTCCTCTTGTGTTTTATTGCAGTTGTTTCTCATTGCTAAATAAATGGAAATATATTCCATCATTTTAAATTAAATTTGGTGAATTTTAGTAGTCATGAATCTCAAAGACAAATTGCAGCAGCTGGAGCTACAGACTAAGAAAAATTATGTTAATGGTCTTAAATTATCCTGTAAAAGAACTTCAGGGATGTCATCCTCTGAGAATAGCTCCTGTGGAAACTGTCAGAAAGAGAATGGGAGGAAGAGAGAAACACTATCACAAGTGCTTTTATTTTGAGGAATTGAAATCAAGCCTTAGTGGTTCTTTCCCAGTGCAAAAGTGTGAATTTAAACTTTTGTTGCTGCTATGATCTGAACATCTGAACAACACAACCTGATCTTCATAGCTCTTGTGTGTATTTCTGATAATTTCTGTGGAAAGCACAGATAACAGTATTAACCTTAATTTCAAATTAAAAAGGAATTACTGTGAACATATGAGAACCAGTTTTAGCAAATATAATTTTTTCATTTCTTCTACTGGTATGGAGATCCACTAGAACCTTTCCTTTTCATAATATATAAAGTCAAGCGAGGTTTTTCTTTGTCAATAAAGTATTAAAATATCTGATAATGTAGTTTTTTTAAAAATTAGTTACAGTAATGACTATATTTCTCCTGGAACTCCAGAGCAGCAGTAACCTGAGCAAGCAAATAGTACAAGCTAAAGAAAATTCGGGTTTTTTTTCTCTATTTGGTCAGTAAAGTGAAATAAACATTCCAGCCAATGAAATCTAAATTTCACCTAGAACTAAACACTTTAGAGACTGTAGGAAGGTGTCTTTTTTTGCCATCTGAAACGTCTAGAGTGTTTCACAGCTTTTCTAAAATCTGCTTCTGGCCAAGATGTTCCAGGTGCCACTGATCTGGCAGACAGAGAAATTCCACTTCTGAGAAACAAAAAAAACCCCAAAAAAACCCCAGAAGCAAGCAGAGTGCCAGGGGCTGATCTGAGAGAAGGGGTCCCAGCAGCAGGCAGAGTGCAGGAGCTGTCTGAGGGGAGCTGGTCCCACCAGGCTACGGGACATGGCTGGGGCTGTGCTCCAGACCCTGTGGGGTGTATGGAAACCAAAGCCCTTCCTGGGACTGATTTTCCTGGCAATCTATAATTTGTGGTGCATAAACATTCTGCACTCATTCTTTTTGTGGACAAATATTGAATTTACTGGTGTCTTAACAGCTGTTCAGCCTGGATCATCCCCAGACATTCCCAGTGACCTTGCTGCCTGCTGCATCTCCCAGATCTCTTCAGTACCTCATCAAGTGATGCTTTACAAAGCACCCTTGGCATACTGAGGCTCGCAGCTGCCCTCAAGGGAAAGGGCTCTCTGAAACGAGGACTTCTAGTTTCCATGAGTGGAAACAGCCCCTCTCTTGTTCATAACAACAGTTAGGAAATAGTAAACAGCTGGAAACACCAGAAAACTTGGTTTTATACTACTGCTACTCACACAAAATACGCAATGATAAAATTAAAATAAAGTCCAAATACTATAAAAACTTGAGATAGAGTTTTAGAATCTTCTCAAACGCTGATTTGTTTGATGAACACTATAAATTGTTTAGATGTTTATTGAATCACTTTTGCTTTTCTGGAGTACATGGAATTGTGGTAGAATGCTTAAATGGAGCTCCATATTCAGTGATGAGGTATAAAAATAATCAAAATGTGTGTATCTACTGACAAGAAAAACCATGCAGTGTTTATATAAAAACATGTAGATTAGGCATAAATAATGTATTAACATTTGGAACAACAATAAACATATTTCATCAGTTTCAGTAGTTCTGAGGTGTGACAGAACACTCCAATTTTCAGAGTAGACACAGCAGTTGCTGTTAGGGCTGTTTTCCTTCCCTTGCTGCTGCCAAAGACATCATTCCCTGAGTGCATTTACCCTTCACTTGGACTGCAGCTGCATTTATCTACTAAATTCACACCTTTCTGCTATCAAATTCACACCTTTCTGTCCAACTTCTTCACTATTTTCTCTGAATCTGGAAACACTCATATTTATGACAGTAAACTTCATTTTATTTAATCTAAAGCAGAAAACCCACCAAGTAGATAGGCATTATGAAAGCATAAGGAAACATAAAAAAGTTTCTTTCTCTGTGACAGAGGAAAAAATTGATAGAATTTAACAGAAACCAAATCAGGTGCTTTGCCTAGCAAGATCATTTTAAATGCAAATTTTTCCCTGGGTGCTCCATTACTTTTTTTTTTTAATATACCTTAGCTTTTTGGGGGCTTTTTTCTTTCCTTAGAACTAAGCAGAATTTTTCTGGGTTTAATATTTTAAAAACTTAAGATTTATGCATTCATTTATCTTTCCAGACCTACTATTTAGAATCCAATAGCCCACAGTGAAGATATCCTTCCTGCTCCAAATAAGCTGAGTTCATTATTTATACTTTCAAGCCACAGCCACTAATTCTCTGAGCGCATGAAGCAGGGTTTAGGGCAACAAATAGTCAGCATATGTTTTGTGCAATTTTTTTTTTCACTAAAAAGAAGTAGACCTACATATGTGTAATTTCTCATCTGCTCTTGGGTAGCTTCAGCACTACCATCTGGGGGGAAGCAAGCTGTTTTATCAACAAACATTGAGCTGTATTATCAGGGGAAAAAATATATAAAGAAACAAATTTCAAGGAAGGGTTTTATGAATAGGCTGTCTGAATTAACCATTATACAAGCATCTCTTTTTTCCTGGAAAAACACAGAAAAAGAATGCTTGTTTATAGTTCTAAATGATGTTCTAGTTCTCTCTCTCTCCCCCACCAAAAGTTTGATTCTGAAAGATAAGAAAAAAATGTTTGTTTCGTTTCATATTTAATAATGCTTTTTCATTCTACAACATGAGTTCTAGATTTTGCACATCATCCTGAAAAAAATAATTTGATAGAGGAATTAATTCCTGAAGGATTAATAGCTTTTTGAAATGCGCATGGGATTTTTGTTAGCTTTTAATGAAAGATTTTTCTTTATAAAAATAACGACTTTCGGATTTTTTTTTTTCTTTTTAATTCTATGTATCTGAAAAATTTGATCCATGACATTTGAACTAAGGAAAAAGAAAATCAACATTCTGTGGCCAAAAAAAATCCTCAAAATATTTTCCAAACAAGTACAAATTGAGTACATATTTTCATTTTAAGTTGACAGTGGAAATTTCAGTGCTAAAGAAGAAAACTGAGAGAGTTTTTATTAAGAGATTTGATGAATCGAAAATCCCTTTCAAGCACTACAAATAGCAGGAAAAAAAAAAAGAAAAAGAGCTAGAAAGACTTTGCCAGTTGCAGAAGAAAGTTGGGGAAGGTGCAGGTTGGTGCTTGATGGAGTAGACAATATGGTCACAAATGACACAGGACACAGAGAGTCAGTTCATCTCTAAGGGAAAATTGATCCTCCGGGTAGATCAGCACATTTGGCAAAGGAGGACAGCTGACAGGGAAGGAGTAGCAGATTAGAAACTCCATGAAAAATCCACATGGCTGCATGAGACTCACATGAGGGTGTTGAAATGGTTGGCTGAACTGAAAAACAACTCTTAGTTAACCAAAGGTCACATTTCAACCAGGCACAGCCTCAGGAAATAGAAACCCACTAGTAAGTCAAGAGACAGGGGCAGGAATGAGACTGAGGTGAGGATTCCCAGCCGGCCCTTCAGAAAGGATCCCAAAAGATGTCTTCAGAGCATGATTAGATATTTCTGCTGTTAAGCAAACAGCAAGCCAGGCTGGGAGGGGCTAGCTGATGAGAAGGCAGCAGGCAGGAGGGACAGGCAGATCACATCCAGTGCAGCAGGGGACTCATTCCTTGTGGGAAATGGATTTGTAGAGGGTTCTCCAAGCCTATCTGGAAGCTCACATAGTCCTGTGCATCTGTATACAAACTCTGGGGTAAGGTGTGCTGGCTTAGAGAGGCCATGGAACAGAACAGACATTGCTGAGAGAGAAATTGAACTGGAAACAAGTTTCAAAAGATGGCCATGCAAACAGAGCAGATATTTTTGAGAATTAGAACTGTGAAAGAGGCATGGTAGCAAGACCACGTAGGGTAAAACCAGTAGTCATTGGTGTTAGAAGTATTAGCAGCATTGTGTGGCAAAAGCTAGTAGGCTGAGAAATATTGAAAATGTATTGTAACCAGGAAATAGGGTGGCTTCTGATAGAATGGTGTTGAGTGTAATATTTTCTGTGTCTCACCCGTCTGTGAGACTGATAATGGAATAAAATCTTTTAAAACACCTCTCAGCTGCCCCATCACTGTAGAGCTGGGTTTTTAATGCAACAATTCCTTTGGCCTTCTGTGGTGTCTGATATGAATGGGTAATTCATTCTTGAGCACACACCTGCTAAAAATGTCACATTTAGTGTGAGTCCCCAGGAACAGATAGGATTTAGGACATTTTCCATTAATTTCTTTGGCCTTAAGGCACAGAATGTTACTATAATTTTGGATAGGGTGAGCAATAAAGAACATTACTTTAAGAAATACCTATTTAATCAGTCCTGAAGGTGGTAACTCAGAGTCACTGCTTCACTTTCCATCCAGTAATTCTGGACACCAAATAAAGACCATTCGTCTATCACACAGAGCCTTTTTAAAGATTATTTTAATAAAGCACATGATACACACATCAGTTTGAAAACAGTTTAACATTAATTTCTTTTACTTTCTTTTAAATGTAACAGCTTGATTTTTAACAGGTGAGATTTTCTAGAAGCTTACTGCCAGTGAGGCAGCCTGTGAGCAGTCACCATCAACTGACTATATGCCAGTGTGCAATACACATCTTAGGCTTCTGCTAAATAAGCTTACAAACTGTGCACTTGGGGTTTTTTCGGCATTTTTTCTCCGAAACACGCTGCAATGCTAAAAGTAGCAGCGGGAACATATGAGCTAGTGTTGACAGCCAGACTCAGCTGCCTTCAGGGAGCCTTGCATCTGGATCCTTCATGGAGAGCAGCAATTGACCAAGAGCAGGAGCTCACCAGCCTAAAAATAGAGCACCTTCTGTTTTGCTCCAGGAGATCCCCTCATGCACAGCTCACTTGGGTGGTGCCCAGCCAGGACTGGCAAGCACACCCTGACCTTCCTCCTCAAGGTGGAGAGAGAGCAAGAGCTGCACCTGCAATAGATTGCCCTGTACAGCCAGCAGAGATGGGAGAGACTCAGTAACATACAGGGTCTCAGCTGCACCCTTTTCTGTGGAAAAAAACTCTCCTTGAGAGTCTGCAAGAAGTAGGAAGTCAAATTAAAGAACTTGGTGACTCTAGTATCACCAAGAGAATTGAAAATTTCAGCATCATCTAGGCAAGAATCCGGGGGAATCTCTGAACAAGTATTCTGTAGAGTCAGGAAAATATTTTCACCTGTGGCTGCAGATGAGGCACTATTGCTTGGGGAAAAAGGAGTGGTACATTATAACAGTATTATCACTGCCACTCTCGGGAAAATGCCCAGTGACCTTTGCCTGGCTGGAATCCTCTCTGCTAGCCTGGGCTATTGGGCTCCTCACAGGGACACCACCAGGAAGGGTTCAGATTAGGTGGGATCATTTGCTCTTTGGAAGTACCCACTTCTCTCCATTAAATACAAAAGTAATCGGGCAATGAACTGAGATTACGCCTGTTTCTTCAAGACAGACAAAATTTAGAGCTATTAACATCTATTCCGAACAATAGTCCTTGTCCTAAGATAAAGAATAAACTAAAATCCTGAGGGTTTCAACCAAGGGAAGGGACAGGGTCCCAGCACAGAAACAGTCAAGAGCTCTAGTTACATGGAATGTTACAATCATGATGGACTGTTTTAAGACAGCACACATGGAATAAGATCAGATCCTCCTCACTTCATTCTACTCTACAGAAACTTTCAATAATTTTTAAAGATTTTTTTGTGAACAGTGAGACAAAGATTTTCTCCCAAAACACTTTCTTCCTCTCCCATGAAGAACAGGGAATATATATCATTTAGGAACTAGTTCCAGTGATGCTGGTGATTTTTAAGCTCCTATAAATTTCTTAAGATGCTTATAACCCAAGATCAGCACATTTTAAAGCACTTATTCCCAGAGGGATTAATACATCTTCAGCAAGTGGGGAACCAATAGGATCTTTTCAAAGAAATCATCAACACTGTTGGTCCCTTATCCTGCATAAGCCAAAATTCCATAGCAGAGCCATCTGCATCCACACTAAGGCCTCAAAAGTATCATCTCTTCCATCAAAGCCCTTTGGTGAAACCCCAGAGATACTGCTCAGAGTACTCAAAACCAAGCCACATACCAAAGGCTACATGATAGCCAGGAATTATTACAGGACAAAACATGGAAAAAAATATAACTATGTATTGCTATGATTTTAGGAATGAAAAACTGGAATAACAGAAGTCCTGTTAATTTATTCTGTTCTGAGAACAAATTCAACATGTAAAGGCAAAAAAGAAAGAGCAAGAAACAAGCCATAAACCGTGCATGCCCTCTATAACACAGGGGAGTTGTGATTGCTTTTTTTTTGTTCATTTAGCAGCAAGCTGACAAGGTTTGTAACTTATCAGTGATGAAATCTCTGTTTCTTTGTAACTTATAGTTCCAAGAGAGAACACTCAGCCATCCACCTAATTAGGAAGAGGGAATCTTAAGGCAAATGACTTCTGTTGAAAAAGACAGAACTCAATATTACCTAGGGATCCCAGTGTTTTAGAAAAGCTAGATATATCCTATTTTTTCTCAGAATAGAAATGTGTCTAAAAGTTGCAGTTTTATTTCAAAGAAGACAGGTGTAAATTCCATTTCTGCTACTTATCATTGTGTTCCATTACAGAAAAGCAGCAACACATCATTGAGTGGGCTCTTGCAGGATTTGAGGATACACCATGGACAGCATCAATGTCCTGGCTGAGAGCAGATGTAAGCTGAAGCTCACCTGCACACCATTTTTCCAGCCCTTATTACTTAATATTTTCTGTATAAATCATTTCACTATATCCTACAAGCACATCCCTGCCAAAGAAAAAAGTTTTGAGCTTACAGTGCAATTGGAATTTTTTCAGAAAATGGCCTGGAACCTACTTCCAGGATTATATAATGTCATGCAGATCACATCAAGAAGTTAATGAAATGGAGGATAAGACTTGAGATTCATCTGTTTTACATATAAGATGACAGAATTAATGTAGCACCCTGGAATATTCTGAGGCAAGCAGACACTAGAAACTCAGATGTCAACAGGCATTTAATAATTACAGGCAAGGAAAATTCAGCCAAAATCATGTGACAGGTTAAAAAACATGTTTTAGTGGACTTAGGGAAAAGGACAGGTAGATAAGAAAATAAGATAATTTTGTTCCTTGCCAGCAAGCCTTATGTATGTCTCCCAAAACTGTTGCACATCTGTTTTCACAAACCATTAAAGAATGATCCTGGTATCCCCCTTCTACTTACTCTTATATCTTTAAAAAGAGATCAGGGGCACATTCCAGAAAACATGATTAATATTTATTCAAGAAACACGGAGAATCAAATAGTTATGGCGCAGATGTGCTCCACGAGAGACAGCCACAAAACATGATCAATACCAACAAGACAACAGCCCAGCTATACACCCAGAGTATTGATCACCTCTTCATGTCCTTTCCTGACAGCTCACTCCACCTCAGATTCCTGTGGGAGAGCTCACAGTGACACTGGTGGGTGATGCTATTAAAGAAGTAAATTAAAGAACAATTGGAGTAAAAACTGGAGTGAAAGGCAAGGACATAAAGATGAAATAATAAATCACAACACACAGTAAAATACACAATGTATTTTTATTGCAAGAGTCCCTTAACTATCAGCTGCTTTCACTATAATCTCAGCTTTACTAGTCTGTCCTTGAACTCTCTTGCAACCATTCTAATAGAGCACAAAGAGATGAGGTTATTTATGAAAGTTAGCATTCATATTTGTATTAAAGGCTCCTACACTTCCAGTATTTTGAAAGCACTGATTTAATCAGCAGCTGGTTCGCAATCTAGGTCACAAGCTTTGATTATTCAATCTCTACCTGTTTACATCCACTCTTTTTATTTGTTTGAGGTTGGGGTGATCACAGCGATGTCTATGGCTTCACTCAGCATTTATAAAACACTTGGACTAGTCAGCTATTACTGTTATACTGCAGAATCACAGAATAGCTGAGGTTGGAGAGGACCTCTGTAAATCACTTGGTGTAACCCCCTGCTAAAGCAGGCTCACCAGAGCAGATTGCACAGGATTTGAATTTCAGGCTCTGTATCCAGGCTCTGAATTTCTCCAGAGAGGGAGACTCCACAACCTCTCTGAGTAGCTGTTCCACTGCTCCATCGCCGCTAAAGCAAAGAAATTTTCTTCATATTCAGATAGAACCTTCTGTCCTTTACTTGGTGACCATTGCCCCTTGTGCTACCATTGGGCACCACTGGCAAGAGTTTGGCTCCACCCTCTTGGCACCTGCCTTCAAGATATTTGTATTCATTTATAAGATCCCCTCAAGCATCTCTTCCTACTAAGAAACATGGGGTGAGGGAAGAAAAGAAAGTACAAATCTTCCCTTGTGCTATTGACCATTTTGTCACTCACCAGGTATCACAGCATTTCACCAAGAATGCTGCATCAGTTGGCACTGGGCTGCTGAGCCAGTTCAGGTTCTGGGAGAAGCCTACCACTGCATGAAAGAAACACATGTCTCATTCCTGCTGCCTGTTTCTCTCAAAGTTCCCACTCAGTGCAGCATTTCTGCAGTGCTAGACCACTGAAATATCAATGCCCTCCCTCTTTTTGGATCAAGGTGTCAATACAAATACGCTGTTCCAAGTGTGTGATTTGATCTAAGTGTAGGATTCATTCTACCTGACAAAGCACTCACAACAGATCCTTCTGGACAGTTGGAAAGAGTAAGACATCCAGGTTGTGAGATATGTCTACTGCAGTCTTTTAAAAATTTTGTGGAGTTTATTGACTAATCTAGAGTGCTTTTATAAGTGATGATCACAAGTTGGCATGAAATTTAAATAATAGGAAGAAAGAATTCTGAGCTATGCTAACTCATCTAAGATAAGGCAGATCAGCAGAAACCAAGATGTCAACAGGCCTTTAGTAATGACAGGCAAGGAAAATCCAGCCAAAATCATGTAACAGGCTAAAAACCATATTTTAGTAGACTTAGGGAAAGTTAAACTTGGGGACTGTTAAACTTGGGGACAAAAATAAAGCTGGGAGAGCCTGTTAACTCTTCCAAGGCCATGGTGAGTACTTAGAAACATCTCCATTAAATAAATGCCCTGAGGAAACATGACCAGAGCACAGTATCACACATGGAATAAACTGATCAACTACATAAATGGAAGGAAAAAAAAAATGTCTACTGAGGCTTGTAGGGTCCTCAGAAGAGGATCTGGGTTTCAAGCAATTAATCTGAGCACATATCAACCAGATCAGGCTACTAGAAAAAAAAGCAAACCATATTATGAAATGAAAAGGAGAATCTCTCTGTACAAGGCTCAGAAAGGAATTTGTTTCTTCTGGTTGACTCTGGAAGGGTACTGCCCAAAATTCTGCGACTGGCTGTGTGAAACAACTTACTGACATCCTAATTAGAGAAAATCCAATCCAAAGGGGGATAAAAAGGATAAAAAGTATTAAAAGTGCAGGAGTTACAAATTGTGAGTAAAGACTGAAAAGACTGGGATGGTTTGATCTAGGGAAGAGAAAACCAAAGTACAAGACACAATAGGAATTTTAAAAGTATGGAAGACTGCTAGAAAAAGAAGAATTAAAAACTGTTTTCTAGATATAATTAAGAAAAAAAAGAAAAATCAAGGACTTAAATTGCAGCAAGTGATATTAGATTAAACTTACATTTTCTGTGGAAAACTTTTCATATTAGAAAGATATAAAACATAAATGAATTGTTATGAGGACTCATAATGTTTATTCGAAGGCTTTAATTATTGGAGGGCTTTAAGAAGCTGTTACACAAAAAAATGTTACACACATATGTTGTTGCCCTGGGAGAGTAGGAATCTGCACACAAACCCTTGGTCAATTCTAACTTTACATATATAAAATTGAATCAGTAATTTACATTTAATTATTACTCTATTACTCTAATTATTAGATTATCACTGAGAATTTTCGGAGGGGAAAAATCCCATTTCGAGGAAGACTCATAGCTTCCCTACTTTTTATTCTGCATTTTCTGGGACAGAAGATGAGGCCATATTGTCATGTTTCATTTGTTTTAAGTAGTCTTGAAGACAAGGCAGGAAGGTAAAGCATTCAAATTAAATAATAAAAATGTCCTTCTTCCCATTTTGAGGCATTGTGTCATGCTAAAACATCTTTTGTCAGTGCATCCAAGATGAGAAAAAGAAGGAAAAACAAAATAAAAAGGACAGGAAGGAAAAAGGGAAAGGGAAAGGGAAAGGGAAAGGGAAAGGGAAAGGGAAAGGGAAAGGGAAAGGAAAGGAAAGGAAAGGAAAGGAAAGGAAAGGAAAGGAAAGGAAAGGAAAGGAAAGGAAAGGAAAGGAAAGGAAAGGAAAGGAAAGGAAAGGAAAGGAAAGGAAAGACATAGGAAAAAATGTAGTCCACATTTCCTACCCGACAATAGGTCACAGTTCACTGTCCAAAGAAAGCCTGAATTCAGTATCACTCTTTAAAAGAAATGTTAAGTTGGTATGCCTGATTACCAACAGAACCCATAGCAGAGAGTAAAAGCAAGCTGACATCATATTTTCTGATCTATTTTGAGTCTTCATTATAACTTGAGTATAAAAATGGCCTCTAGACAAAAATTTTACATGTAGACCTAGAACTATTCATACTTTTGCCTAAAATAAACCAAGGGCATGTGTCTCTAATGGTAAATTTTCTGCTTGAATGTGTTTTCATGACAATGTGAAATGCTGCAGAATATAATGGTCATGACAAGGGTGTAGCAAAAACAATCACGTGAGGGAAGGAAACCTCAGTGAAAGCTGCCTGTGCTTCATTCCCTAAAGAGGCTGCCTGTTAAAGGATATCTGATATCAGCTGCTGCTCAGGGACCACCTCAGAGCACAGGGAGAACAGGTAACAAGTTATTTTTAGTCCTGATTTCATTTTTTTTTCCCCTCATGAAGGCATTAGTGTGTTGGATCATGGGAAATAGAAGGTCACACAATATTTCTCTGAGTTCAGTGAGCCTCATTCTTTATGAATTTCACTGAACTGTGGGCTCCTGTGGATTCACACATTAAATGGCACTAATGTTGGGAATACTATGCAACAAATGAAACACCCTCACTGCTCCTAGAAATGACTGGTGAATTCTAACACTTGGTATTTTTGGTTTAATAAAGGGAAATATGTCAAGAAAAGAATATTTATCGGCAACATATACTTCTGAAACTCCTAGATATACAGGAGAACAGTAGTGATGAAGAATCAACACCTTTAACCAACAGCAAAATCTTTTAAAAGCCTAGTTCTTTTCTCACTAATTACCCATGAAAATAGGCTCAAAATGAGACATCTCTGTACGTGATAAATATACTTAAAATTAATCTTAGAAAAACTTCCTGAATATATTTCCAAAACTGTGAAACATACCAGTGTATATCAGCTTGGAAATACTTGTCTAGTTACATACTCTCACAAAATAGCAAGTTATGCATGAGAAGGGGATAGTCTTGCTTTGTGTGAAATAATAAAAAAAAAGTTTCAAGTTGAAAGGACCTTTCCTCAGTTTTGATTTCTAAATAAGGTTGTATTTGTAAACATGAGCTAGAAAAGCAGATCACAGTAGTTTCATTTTGTATGAAAGCATAAAAATATGGTTTTACCATAAATCTTTAGGAAATTCAAACTGGCCACTAACACCATCTTTTGCAATCAAAACCAAAAGACCAGCAGGGTTCTGCACCAGTTTTTTCATTAGAAATTATTCTCTTAACTGTGATTCTATGGCATCACTGCCACTCCAGTGAGACATCCAGATGTAGAGTGGACTGAATTTGGCTCCATTCTGTCTTCTGCTGGTGGAAGATTGTTTTCTCAGGCTGGAATTCCAGTTGAGCCAGTGGAAGTTGGGGAATAAATTCAATTTGAATAAGTCCAAGTGTATAAATCCACCAACCTTCTCCTTAAAGTGTAAAATGACAAATGCCCATGAAGAATAGGCTGATTTTTCAGAAACAGCAACTGTATCTCTCACTAATGTTATCAGAAGTAACAGGATCTATAGAATGTTCTTTTACTTGTGTTATGACTTGGAAAGCTCTCTCAAGCATCATATCAAATTTTCTAGTTCTGTTTTTAAACCAATTAATTCCAGCAACACTGCACTCTGATATATGTATTTGTTCCATAGGGATACAGATACTTCTCAACTCCTGCAATGCCTTCAAATTAGATATATCTGAGCCTCAATTTTCCTCAAGAGTAAAGGAAACAAGTCCTATTTCTACACTGATTCGGAGAATTCAGAAAAAATAAGAAAAAACCCATTATTCTAATGAGGAAGAGGAGCATACTTATTTCAGCAAAAAGAAACCAATTTTTCAACAGTAAGCAATCAGATAGTTCTGAAATACACTAAAAAATCAGGGAACTATCTAGGAAATGTTGCATATTACTGTCCTCATTGTATTAAATGTCTCCAATTTACTGTTTAGCAGGTGGCTAATTGAGGATTAACAGGAATTTGTCCTTAACATCTTACTCCTGATAGTGTATATTATAATTTTCAATGCTGTTCTTGAGCAATACAGCTGGAGAATTATTGTAATCTATATAGCCCTGTGCAACAAAAGGCAATAAGAAACTGGCCCTTAAACTAAAGAACTTAAAATGACAAAAAAAAAAAATAAACTGGACATGAAAACAAGGGGGACAAAAAGTAGGATTAATGCTGTAAAGGCCATATCATCACATCATGTTAATTACTATCACCTTACTTTTTCAATAAGGAGGTTGGACGGGCTTAACCTGGGGAAAACTAAAGAAAGCAAGGCTGGAGGATGTTTGAAGAAATGGAATGAGGAAATATGCAAGAAAGGGAAAAATGAAGATTGAAAAAATAAAATAAAAAAAAAAGGAAAAGGAAATTTTGAGGTGAAATAAAGGAAAATAATTTGTGACAAGATTTGGACATATATGACTTTGCTGGAACACTCTGAGTCCAACTTCAGTTCTACATCAAGAGAAAAAATCATTCAGATACTTTCTTGTGTCCTGCAAACCCAACTGCTCAGTGAGAGTAGAGTGGTCATCAAAAAACAGCAAAAGATCACATAGAGCTCAGTAATATCTTTTTTTCAAGAAAGGAGTGGCAGACCAGTGTGCTTGCTGATAGGCTTTCCCTTTATTAGTTAACAAGCCCCTCAGCCTATGAACGATAGAATATTTCCCACATCCTGTAAAAATAAGTAAATAGGTGAAAAATCTAGCTTGGCTTATATTACACTATAATAGATAGTGTAATCCTGTAAAAAAGACTTCACTTTCCAGTGCTCTGTGCTTTCTTTGGACTGTTTTTCCAGCACTCTGACTCAACTGTCTGCAAACATTCAATTATACCCTGCAGCCATTTCCAGAGAACTAAACAAGGCCAGCCTCCCTTGGCAGAAACCTGAAATCATACAAAATGCTTTTGGCATTTGTTACTTGCAATCAACTGTTTGAGTACAAATAAAAATTCAGCCCAGCATGAACAGCAGAATATGTGGATTGTTGTTGTGCCCAATCCATACAGCAAACACAGAAATCTAATAATTTAAAGGGTTAACTGTAATAGAGACTATTTCTCTACAGAATGTACACACAGAGGTTATTTCTTAAGGGATAGGAGTGCACTATGATAAATCAGGTATATTCTAATGACCTCATGCTCCAAAGAGTGAATTGTCTTGAATGTAAGCATGAAAAGTGCAGCTAGGATATGGCCTTCCCTCTTCATATACAACACAGTGAATGTCATTACTGCATTAAACACACTGTTTCTTATAGACTGTAAATCGGTTCTCAATGAATTATAAACAACTTGATGTCTATCTTAAAAGCATTCCCCATACAATGATTATTTTCTCTGACATACTCTTATTACAATTATTCACAGAATAAAGCAGGTCAATAGTTCTTAGCTCATAACTTGTCTTTGAGTTTTACAGCAAATTTTCACTGGCTTAAAATCAGTCTGTTTGCTACAGAAAGAGCATAAAATCTCTCTGCTGTGCCATTAGCAGATTGGCGGTAAAAGGGTTTATAAATACTATAAATATGACACTCCCTGTTAATAGAGCCCATATTGACAATCCTGGTATGAAACATAGCATTAATATGTGGTTTTCCAGAAGACTTGACCACTACTGTATTAGCACACATTTGCTAGCAAACCAGCTAATAACATAAACAGGTAGTTTTTCTAAAGTTATAAACCAAATTAATTTCCCTTTTTTTTCCCCCTCTTTTTTCTTCCTTTTGTATATTCATCCAGCTGCTCTAAATAATCATTGAGACCATGACATTTTAATGCTCAAACTGTGATGTCTCTACTCATCCAGAATCTCTGCTTTGAGGTCTCACATGAGACAGACCATGATGTTCCCATGACTTTCATCTGGAACAATCTCATTTAAGCAATAAAGACAAGAGTATCTCACATTTCAGCCATCAAAGCACAACAGCGTGGTAGCTGGAATTCCCTCTGCAATGCCCAGCAGCAAGGCCTTTCAATGTGGCGTGCACAAAGGCAGTAAAACCTGACTCAGAGCTTCACTGTTGTGATATCCAGCACCACCTCATCCACGAGGAAGGCACAAACCAAGCCACTTCCACCTCAGATCATGACTTGTATGTTTGGGAGTTCTTGCTGAAATTCAGGGCACAGGAATATCTTCTGTGCCTGTCCTGAAATGTTTTATTCCTCAGGAGAGCACAGCTTTTAGTCTTTGGCCATGGAAAAAGCTTCCAGGACTTTGGAAGGAGTTGAGTTTTGTGAGTGTGTGAAGTAGATAATATCGTAGTTTATCACAGGGTGAAAACATAGATTTTGGGTTTTTTTTAGTATTGGTAGTAGATGGGACAGAGATGGAGGAATTTTGGGTGTTGATTCAGTTTCCTCCTTCTTCTTTGTCTACTCCATTTTCTGCAGTGTTGGTAGCACAGAGTGATTGGTTAGAAAGAGTTGCAATGCAGATGTTACGTGGCTGAAAAATAATTATTAATTGGTAGTAAAATAAAAACATATTATGTGTAAGATACATTGTAAAACTTAATTGGATAAGGTACAAGAATCCTTGAAATCATCCATTTTGTGTCCTACTGTGCATATTTTTCTGTGTGTGCTGTGCTGAGCCTGTTGTCATCTAAGGCTCTGAATTGTGATAAGGAAATAATAAACTATCTGAAGATCGAAGCCAGCGAGTCCCGCTTGTCTCATTTTCAGCCCTGGCACAGAGCACCTGAGGGGTTTCCCTACCAAGGACCCAGAATGGGGGAATTTTAAATCCTACAAGTTCTAAATACAGAAAAATATTGGGTTTGGTTTTTTTTTTTATTTTTTTTTTTTTTAACCTACACTAGGCCACAGTTTCAAGTTTTCATGGAGGTCCTTGAAAGGGAACCTCCTCTAAAAAAATTCTTGATGGTATCATACAAATCAATGAGACTGCGTGGGAGGGCAGGGTGTGGGACTTGCAATATTTTCAATATGGCAAGAGTTTCAATATGGCTAATGTAAGAACTCTCAATCCAGACTGCACACAAGAGATAACTTATTTTCTCTTTTTAGGTTACATAATTCAGAACAAGATTTGAAGAAGGTACAGTTAAAAAAAAGAAATCTTAATTCAAAACTGTCAGACGGGTTTTCTTGTAAGGATTTACATGAAATACAGGAAATAGTGCTTAAAAGAACACAACACTGAAAGCTAGTGGATATATTCCTGTGCTCTGTAACTGATAAAGGATTGCTGAAATGAGATGCTTTAATTATTGTTAAATTTGATAGGCTTAAAATTTTGTATTTCTGATCAGTAAGGACAGTTTTATATTTCTCAGTGAGGGCATTAAACATACAAGAGTGTGTACAGTACAAGAGTAGTCTAACACGCAGGAAAACCAGTCTGAATGACATCTTCAAAAGATTCCCATTTCTATTAGCCAGTACATTGCATTTTATAGTGCACATTTTATAATGTATCAAGAACTTGAAAGAAAAGAAACAAGAATGTAGGAACATAAAAGAAGGAAATGTGTACAGGTGCACTCCAGAAAACAAGGTCATGGCAAGCACAGAATTTTGCACATTTCCAGCTCAGGCACAGAGAAATCGTGCCTGTATGGGGCTCTTGGTTGTATATAAAAGACAAGCACATTACCTGTTAGAACACCACCAAAGACTGAGGCCTTAAAAGAGCCACGTCAAAGTGAAACAAAGCCAGAGTTCAGGAATCCACAGATTCAAGGAGGCAGTTTTCACTACATATCTTTATAATTCAGATGCAATTCTTTAGCAAGAGGTTTTCTGTTTCACTTTTAAAACTAAAAAAATTGAAGCAACACACAAAAATGATCTTACAAAAAAGAGTTACATCATAACTCTACTACTGAATTTCCAGAATCAAAATATGTTCTATAATCCAAGAAATTCTGAACTTGCATCAGAACTACTTTGCAAAAATAGTTTTAATGTTTTAGATAATACACAGTCATGATAACTGTTGAACAAGACTGCAAAGATTAATTTTGCTCATTACTCAGGAGGAGAGAGGTCAGTATCTGTTTGGGGTTATCCTGCTGTTTGGTCTTGAATACTGTAATATTCTCCTAAGGCTTCGAACAAAAAATAACTAAATATTTGCTTTGTGAATTGAAACAGACCCAGCTACAACCTTGTAAGGTAACATTTTGTTTTGCACATTATAGTAATTTTGATTTTGTCTTGCAAAAACAACAAAAGTTGTGAAAACTTGACCATCGGTCTGGAAAAATTAGTGTCAGTTTATCTAAAGAGCTAAACTGAGCAACGCTCAGTGCTCTAAGCATCAAATGATATAAACTTTTTTTTTAACATAAGAGGCTTCAAAGAAGAACAGGAACAAGGAAGAATTCTTCAGACTTCTTACTACAGCTAATGACATAACTAATCAAGGGAGGTGGGGTGCAGAAATTGCTATTAATTCTTCTATCAATATTGCCCATTAGTCAAATAATAAAATAGTAAAATAAAGCTGATGGGATCACATTGCCCATGATGTAAGGCTGTCAAATGAAAGAAGACAGTTGCATCTGCAAGCTCACAAAACCAATGGATAAAAGGAAAAAAAAAGAAATCAAAGTGGCAGTGAAGGACTTCAACTATGCCAATATAGTGAGACAGAACAAATTGCACATGACGCTTCAGGACAAAGAAATAAAAAAAAATCAAAAAAACCCTGTTCATCCATTTAAGTAATTTGCATCTCCAAATCTTTTCTTCTGGTGGAACTACATAAAAGCTATTCAGAAGTTAATGTTCAGATATTCAGAAATTACTTCAAAAAGTAGAAATATTTGAATTGTGGACTAATAATGATTACATGTAGTTCCAAGCTGGTGCCCATGAATATGTATATGCAATTTCCTTCCTAGATTTAGTATTTTGCAGACCAATAGAAGGATTATTCTAAACCATACACAATAACCAGGAACTCATCACTGCATATATCTCTGGTTTTGCACATCTCTCTCTAGTTATATCAGAATTTTACCTTGAAAGAATTCTTCTTTCTTTGGTAAAATTTAAGTAGTCCTCATTGGTCTTACCGTTTGCAAGCTAACTGTGAGATGGTGGTAGAAGATAACTTACAAAGTATAAAGTATAAAATATTGATTATTATAAGGATAAAATACTGACTTTATTAAAGTTCTTGTTCCAATCATCTTCAGTCTCAATGCTGAACCGGATATCTGAGCCATACCTGCTTTGTTTGAGTGACATAGTGCAAAAATGCACCGCAAATACAAATATTTTTGGCTGGTTTCAGTACTTACAGAACGTAGGCATTAATTGCTTTTCTTAGATGAGGTTAGAAAATGATCTATATTTAAAAACATTAAAGACCTTTATGACAAATTAAGAGCATGACCTATGATGAGGAAAAACAAACAAAGAAAAAGGAAGCATTTCTACTGTTATGGGGAAATAATGGAATGTTTGTTCATCAGCATGTTTTGCAGAACATCTTGTCAGTCTGACTGGTCCCTCAGCTAAATGTACAGGATCCTACTCCTATGATGCTCTACAGGCAAGAAATAGAAGTTCTAGGTGCATTTCAGGAAAGCTTTAAAACCTCCTAGAACACTATGCTATATCAAACAATTTTATGAATGGTGAATGGTCTTAACATTCTCTGTTGGCCTTTCTTCCAGCAGTCTCACTGCAGCTTGCCAGATTTGCCACAAACAGATAAACAAACATTGAATCCAAAGTACTTTTGACTTATGGAGCGAGAAGAATTCAAGGAGCAGATATCTGACCTATTTTTGTGAAGCTGTGTTGAAGAGTCTTTAAAAAATATGCTCTCTTCTGTCTCCATTCCTTTGAAAAAATTGCAGTTTGAGCATACATTCAAAAAAACCTTTATTTTTTTTGTCAATGAACCAAACTAAGTGCACTGTAAGAGCATTTCCAAAGCTGTACATTAAGGCATGCCATTTACACTGGCTGTATTCACAACACTGTGCTCCACATTTAATTAGCAGGAAATCTCAGAAAGATCACACAGAACCCATTAACTTTAAATGGCATGCAGGGGTAACTAGAAAGCATGGAGGCTCCCTCTTCAGTATATTAAAATAACATTTTAATCAATTTCTGCAAAGGAGCAACAAAAGAACCAAAGAATGAATGAACATTTTAGTAACATTTAAAAAACTGCAAGAAGTCTTCTAGACAAAAAATTAAGGTGCTTCAGTTCCTCTAAGGCTTCCATAGGTTATTGAAAATATATTTGTTCTCAACAGGTAAGAAGTAAAAATTTGCTCTTCATTGTCATTTTGCATTAGGTTCTGGGGGTCTGCAAACTACTGCCAGACTACATCTTCATGGTGAATTTTATATTGACCTATCACGGACTTGCTGTAGCATATCAATTTCCAACCCTCAAATATGAAAGGCAAACAAGCCCAATTATTCAAGGAAAAGTTGTTTTCTAACTTAGGTGCCCACCAGCCCTGGTACAAAAGAATTGACTGATTAAATTTCTACACCAAGTTACACTGATTGTGATGCACATCGTTTAGAACCGCAGGCTTGTTTTGCTGTTGCTCTTAAATAGTAGCAGGACTTTTAATGTCAGTCTGGTTAACTGCAAAATTTATCTACTTTTCAACTCTGATATATTCTGCATCTTACCTCAAACTGACTGTGAAGCTGATGAGTGGCTTTGAGATGTGTGACATTAAAAATGATGTCTCTTCCACGGCTGAGAAGAAAATACAAGTTTTCAACAAGGAGTGACTAGACAAGTGTTGCCTTGCATTTTTTTCCTATCTAAATACACACAGCCTGTGTGGAGTAAAGAGGGTGAAGGCACTTCTTTTATGTCATCCCTTTCCCCCTTTTCCCTCCCATCCCACACTCAGCAGGGAGAGAAAGATCTTCAAGAAGGAGCAGTGTTTCCAGAGAGTGTTGCAACTCTTGTTGGAAACAATCAACTGGTTGCTGACTCTTTTGCTTCAAGGAAGTCATTATTTTAAATGTACTTTGGTCAGACCTTTACCTTGCACAACATGTTTGTCTGATGCACACAATAATAGCTGGTCACCAGTTGTGATCAGGACAGGAAATGTGGCAGGGTTCATAAAAAAATATGCCAGTTACTTCTCCTCATTCCTTCTCTTCCATTTAGAGGTGTGAGAAGAAGGCAAGATTTCACTCATTTAGTTTGAGTCTGCAGTAAAACAAAAATCTTTCCTCTTCCCTACTGCTAAGTTAGTACCAGCTCAGGGTCACTGGAGCTGGAAAAAAGTCCCACTGAGGACTGTGGTACCAATGGTTAATGAATATAATTGTAAGTTCCGTGCTCATCTCCTTGTTTCTACAGCTGCATCACAGAGTATCAGGTTGGCAGAACTTAGTAAATTGTCCCAGACAAATATTTTGTGCATGCTACTACACAGATGAAAAACCCTTATTCTTTTACCATGCCCCCTTTTGCATTTTTTCTGGCATAAAGGTCACATTAAAACATTCCCACTTCTAAAATATACACATCCAGAAAGATTAGAATCACCAAGGGTTTAAGTGAGGATAGTGATTGCCAGAAAAACTGACTGTCTAAAGCATGAGCTCATTTTTTTTTTTTTGGCTTATTACAAATGTATACACCCACTCAATCAGCATAAATTTCTTTCCAACAGATCACTGAGCTCTATTAAGCCTGAAGCTCACATCTACCATCACCTTAGATATATATTTCCTTGGAAAATCAACACTCTCTGTAAAGAGAACTTTAAAAATATTAACTTCAGCAATACTAAACAGACACTAATTTACCCAACAGTGTAGTCTTATTACTGAAAACTAGCTTACAGAATACTGCTAATGCTCAGATAAGCAACTCTTCTTACTTATCTCACTCTTTAAATGTTATCCATGTCTTTAGAACTAAATTTAGGAAATTCTCAACAGTATCTCACAACATGTAGTTATGCAATCAATTCCTCCACCCAAAAATATTTTTCTGAAAATGCTTTAGTGAGATGCCATCATAAGAGTGTGACAAATTGTCACCTGATTTTCACCCTTAGAGTCCAAGGAAGAATATTGGCCATTTCATGCCATCATCTGTGTTCCAATACATGCATGCACACATATAAGTCATTTATCAGAAAACCAACGAAAGTTTTTAACTTTTCCTTCAGAATCACTCTTTTCTACTCAAACAAAATGTACTGTTTTTAAAATCTAAGAAATGGGGAGTGCTGACTGATTTGTGCAATGTATGCATCTACCATTGTCTATCCGAGCAGCATGCATTTTTAACTATGCTTAGACTAACTGAACTGCTTTTTGCACTTAGCAACTTCATTTTCCCATGAAAGGGATGACATGAATAAAAAACAGGTAAGAACATTTATCTCTCTTTGGAATGAAAAATGAGAGGGTTCCATGGTGGAAGCATCTTAATTAATTCTTCTCTTCTGTAAAATGATACTTACAGCGGAAGGGTGCAACACACCTACATGTGTAAAATATTTTGGGATTACCACATAAGAGGGACGGTACAACTGCAGAGCACTATCAATACCATTTTGACTTTCCTGCACCCACAGGCAGATCACCTGGTCATAAAAGGTGACCAGGCTGATTAGGCAGGACCTGCCCCTCCTAAAGCCCTGCTGGCTGGGTCTGATCCCGTGGCTGCCCTGTAAGTGCCAGGCGATCACTCACTCAATCTGCTCTGGCTATTCAGTTACCAAACAGACATAAAGAATTTCCAATTTTAAAGTTTCAATGTGGGGGAAATGTTAGGCAATAGAGCTCATGCCAGATTTCTGAAACTAATTCAGGGGAAAGGTTATTCTGTCATCTAGCATAACAGAAGTTGCTCTTGTCTGCTTTGCCTACACATGACAGTGAAATGGATTTCGCAGAACTGTTGTTTAGAAGTACAGTATAGTTCCAAACAACATTTTTAGTAAAATTAATTCACACTTTTGCCTGAATGAGCCATGGGAACCATATGTATTTTAGTCACAGCCAGCCTCCACTTTTAGTGAGTCATTGACAAAAAAAAAAAAAAAGTCTCTTTCACTATAAATATGAAAGCTGACTACATTTTTCATGTGCTGGAATGACCACAGTTGCCCCACCGTCAATGAGTAATTGAAATTCTGCCTGCACCACTCACTTAGCAAAACCTTTCAAATGGAAAGGCAGAGTAAGTGAGAAAAGGACAGTGATACAACACTGCTGCAGACTCTCAGTGTGTGATCATCCTCCCAGCAAGGTCTCAATGGCAGGTTTTAGCGGTCCAGATATAGAACTCGATGCAGCTTGGCCTTGTATCATTGCTTGGCCAGAGAACCCCTAGAGAAGATTATATTATAGCTGTCCCCTCCCTTAAGAAATACAAGAGGGAAGGAGACAATGGGAACAACTTTGCAGACAGAATCTTCTTCCACTGCTGTGGACCCTACTGGATCAAGCCAGTGTAAGTCCCTAAACTGGCCAAGGTGAAGCAGGCCCTTTGCATGTCAAACATGTCACACTTTTCCTGGAGTAAAAATGACACAAATGGAAGGTGACTGGCTGACAGTTGCTTTAAAACTGGAAAATACACAGGATTCAACCTTTGGCATTTGTGATCTCATAGAATACACTTCTGCTGAATGCCAAATTATTTGGGGGAGAGGAAGCACCATGTGAGAAAACTTTTGCAGTATCACCAAAGCAAACCTGTGTAGGCTGCCTCCAAAGTCACAGCAAATCTGTGGGAGCACAACTCAGAAGGCACATGGTCCTATTATCATGACAAAAAATGGAACATCAGAACCAGGCTGTGCAATTTATGGTACAATGTCACAATGCCTGAACAGCCACACTGACATGGCTTTAGCAGAAATGCTTTTTGTTAAGCATTTTTCTTGTCTTTCTGGGTTATCCAGCTTTTGGTCTCAGTCATTAGTGGCCAGGTCTAAAACAACAAATGAGTTTCTTTTCCTAGTGTTCTACTTTTCAAGGTGTTTCTAACTCATCCTTCACCTTCCTCTTTCCTTCATGCTAGCCTTGTTTGTTGACACTGAAGCCTGTAGAACCCTAAACTATTTTGTGGTTATTTTATCCATACCCTTAAAACTGGGGGCCTGGATACCTTTCTCACCTGCTTAGATTTACAATTTATGCAATTAGCATGCATATATCAAATGCTGACATTCCCTCAGAAGCTCAGAGGATGTCAGATGGAAAGAATCACCACCTGGAAGAGGTTAAACTCTTAGTTTAGGCTAAGCTTCCAATTTAGACCTCAAAGATAGGTGGGATTGACTTGAATTCTGTAGCCCAGATAGGGCTAGCCAAATAGACAAGGTCTAACTAGTTCTATATTACAAATAAGTAACTGTGACAGATGTGCCCCTTCTAAATACAGTTACACACCCTCTAAAGTTATCTTTTTGCAGTGTCTCAAAAGCAGAATTGGTTGATCAGTATTTTTTCATATCAGCCTTTTTTTTAAAAAAAATCAAATCAAATAAAAAAATTTTAATGAGTATTCAGTAACTTGTATATGTAGAGTTGAAACAGTGCAGTCAACAATGTGTCTCTTTCTGCAGGATTATGCCTTAAACGAAACCAAATCTCTATCATAACAAATGTGTTATATCAAAAAGCTGATTACAATTTAAAAAAATCAACAAAACACAACATGACTAACAGTTGCTGACAAGCTCATCCAAAGAGAATTTCAGTGGCTTGCAACCAGAGATCCCCACTGAACACAGAACCATCCAGTGCTAAGATGATTTTCTCTTGTTTCTATTTTTTAAATTTTTTAATACCCTTGAGTATTACACTAGGACCAAGTAAGCAACAAGTCTTTATTAATTTCAGCAGATTATGGACCTAGGCCATGTAGTGTGTTAAAAGAGAATAAAAGGGTCCAGATGATAATGAAAAGAAAGGATTGTATTTATGTTTTCATGGATCCTTCAGATTAATAATTTGATCATCCCTTCGCCTATAGGAAAGGCTTTTCCAATGGAGAGCTCCAAACTCAACACACACAACAGCAGATGTGAAAGATCAGGTGTCCTTCAGAACTCAACCTGCACAGCAGCCCTCTGTCTCAGAAGTACAGATATATTTTTCAAACATTGCCTTTTCTATTTCTCATTGAGTTGAGGATCAGATCCCCAGCTTCACATGGATCAACTTTTTTTTTTTTCCTTATTTAAAATGGTTCCTTTTGAACTGCTTCCATCTACATTAGCAACTAATGAGAACTAATAGAAACATACCTACTCAGAGAAGCAGTTGATGTTGTGGGGCTACTTTCCATACTATACATTTTTTAAAGGGTTTTACTCCAGTAAGTTTTGGTCTGGTAACCTGGATGAATTATTACCTGCATCTGGAATGCATTAAATGTATCCCTGTGTGTTTCCTTCAGTTTACCTTCATTTGAGACAATCTAGTTCATGCACACTGAAATCACTGAAACACGAACCAAAGCATTGGAAGTAGGAAAAATTATGAGATTTAATTCAAAAACATGCTTTTGATCCAAACTGAAATCCTAGCAGAAAGAGCTTTACAGAGGAATGTCTGTTTTGTAAGTTGTCAGGAGTTGTACATAAATGGAAATTAACTCACTTGAAGGCAGTATAGGTGATGTCAGGGGGGACTTTGGCAGGGCGACGTTTTCAGAGAGGAGGGTTGGAGAGGAGCAGTTAGATCTCAGCCTTGGAGACATTATCTGATAATTTTTCAGCTTGTCCACAAATTACGATGTCACAAGCTCACCCTGTGCAAGTGACAGCTACTCTGTGCTGGGCCTAAGACACGTTGCGTGACATTAATGAGACATTGCCAGCACTGAAATCATTGACACTGCACTCACTGAAAGGTTTCTGGAGAGGACAAAAAGCTGTTCCCTAATGCACTGGCAAAGACAAGATAAGCATAGCATACATCTTTTCCCATGGAAAACTCTTCATAAGTTAGTTGCTATTTTCCAACCACGAAAGATTTACACACAAGCTTTAATGGGAAAAGCAAACTCTAGGCAAGAGTGACGTTGGAAAAAATTAAGTCCTGTTGAATGCAAAAGCAGAACTGCTGTTTCAGAACAAGAAAAAAAATACATCCAGACTGTTATTCTGCTTCCAAAAAAGGCTAATTGCAGCTTTTGAGGGTAGCTTAGGTTCCCCATAAACTGAACAGCTCTGTGCAAGTCTGAGGAATGAATTTTGGCCTGACTGCAGCCTGACCATAAAGTCTAAATGCAAGTATGTGATCACAAGAAGACAGCTCTGGTTTTCATTTTATTTAACACAAGTACCAATATTAGTTTTATCCTGAATTGTAATCAAGTCCCACAAACCTAAAGAGACAGTTTAAGTCAATATTTGCAACAGTTACCTCTGAGGAAGCTGAGACACTGCAGAAATTTGTTTCATCATTCAAGATTTTTTTCATCTTCATGAGCCCCAAATCTGATTTCCTGCAGCATGGTGAAAATCTTAACACTTCCTTTTTTAGTCCCTTACTTTTCATTTAGGGATATTCCTTGATTCCTGAGGAAGAGCACTCACTTCTTGTAGTAATAGCATTATTCTAACTGCAATCCATCTAACTGCAATGTAAGTGCTGTCAAATGTGAAATGTAATTATGCACCCACAGAATGCATAAAGGTTTTCATAATGCTGTAAATTATTATTAAAAAATAATGTAATTGTTAAATCCCTGAAAATCAGAATTATGTTTCACAACTACTTTGTAAGGTATTTTCTATCATGCATAGCAGTTTTGAATTTCTTATAAATGACAGAAAAAGTTTTGCTCATAGTTTTTGTGTGTGTGACACAAAAACTGTACACATGAACATATGTAGCTGCAATTGAATAAATAGACCTACTACATTCACTTAGGTTATCTGAAAAGTTCTTGATGCAATTTATTCTTCCTCTGATGTGGAATAGCTCCATTTACCAGCACCTTTCCAGTGCTAACACTTCCTTAATATTGGCATTTCTCCTACTCACTGCTGTTATTGACTAGTGCAACCTGTGATAGTGCTAGAAACAAGTCCAAATCCACCAGCAATTTCACAGACTTTGTGCAGCAACCAGGTGGCCATTAGCCAATGTCCTGTCCAACAAAAAGCTCTTGGTTCCATTTCCAGTACCATCGATTTACCATCTTCCCACTCCTTACTATGCAACAGTATATTTTCCACAATCTTACATTCTGTCACAATAATATGCAGAATGAATGTTTCTTCTGGGTGTACTAGCCTCAGTAGGTAATATGTTTGGAATTTCTAACTTTCAAAGAAAAAAGATTATATGTACTTCATCTTTAACCTCAAATTAGAAAAACTTCTAGGTTCTCCTGATAAATATCACACCATTCTTTACTTCTTTGTGTCCGCTTGGCTGTGAGCACATTCACCTCTCTACATGGTGATATAGATATTTTTTCCTAGCCCTGCTGGTTTTGCTAGGTTACTATCTCCTCATTAATTTTTATCTATATTTTTCTATTCCTTTTTCTATACTCTGCATCTTCCTTCTTTTTCCTGCTTTGATGCATTTTGGGTTCTCCTCTTTTCTTCCAATCCGGAGTTAACAGACCTTTTCCCTCTGATTTCAGGAGCTTTTGGATCTTTTTGTTTCCTCTCTGTTCTGGTGTTCCCATCTCTTGACACTGCTTTTCTTCACACATCTTTCAGCACTTTAGGATGATGGCCAACAGTCATGTCACTAAACTGGAGACTGAATAAACTCAAGCAAACTCTACACATTTTGCATCAATCAAACCATGCACAACAACGTATCCTCTAACCCAAAAGAAGCATTCAGAAATAAGGAACGATCCTGTCTATTCACATTCTTTCATTTATCTAACCTTAACTCCCATGACTTCACGTGTTGCACTGTTACATTTTAAATCTCTTTTCTCCTCCATTTTTTAGCATTTTCATTGCTTTGCCTCAGCTGAAAATTTGAGCAAGTGAAATGAAAGGCTTAGGCAATCACCTGAATATTATGCAGACACTGGAATAGCAGTTTGTATCTATCTTACACCATGCAAATCCCTTATCTTCAGAGAAAGCAGCACTTTCAAACATAAAAGCAGTCTTCTCAGAGTACACTGAGGAACTCTAGTAGGAGATATCAGATCTACTGTCACCCTAAACACTTGGTATTTTACCTGAATCAGAGTTCATAATGGTTGTGTTTATTAATTCTCTTTGACTGCATTCTCTTGAGAGCCCACAGGGACTGCACCATTACTGCCCACTTTTAACTGGCTCTACACTCATATATTTGCTTACTCAACCAGCTTCTGTTGATTGCCCAAATGTATAAAATGGCTCTGGCACTACAGTACAACCTTGGGCGACCATGCTCTGTCCTGGGGCGCATCCACCAAATGATGAAGGCACTGCAATGAGACTGAAACAAGCCAAGTCCCTGAGGCATGGAAGTTTCAGGGGAAAAGTGGACTTGACAGACGATGTATTTTAATAGGCATTTAACAAACAAGACTGAATCTTATTTTGTGTTTTCAGAATTTAAAATTTGTTTCTTTAGGGATTTTTTGGCTGTGTATGCATACTATATTTTCTTAGAACCTGATCCAAACAGATAAGCACAGCTTCTTCTGCCAACAGATATCTCACACCCTAGGGAGATAAAAGGAATTTTTATACCTCTTGACCGTAACAGCTTTTACTTCCATAACTTTCAACCTGAGGTGGTTATAATAGGAGGTGTAGAAAATGCAATACAAAAAAAAAAGAATTAAAATTAGCAGTTTAGAAAGCTCATTTAAAAAAAGAGTAATAATTTTTATTATTAAAAATAATTTTAATAGCATAGTAAGCGTATCTAACTTAAATATCCTGACTACACATTTCCAGTGAAAATAAATCATAGTAGTCCAAGTTGGTGGGACATCCTCTGAAGGAGACAAAAATTGCAGTATAAAACAAAAAGGCAATCACTGCTTATGCTAGACAGACAGAGCAGAGCAGATATGTTTTATGTTCCTAGTTTATAGCCACTAGATTAAGTGCCAAGCATACAAATTATCCATTTACTATTCACTATTCTATTGCAATATTTAGCATGAGAAAAATATTTTGCTAAAATTAGAATGTATTTTACATATATATGTAATCAACTCAGCCCCATATCCACAGTACATCTCCATGCCCTAGCCAGTCCCTGGTTCAAGAGTAAATCTTCCTATTTAAGATTATTTTCACTCTTGTAGCAAATTGTTAATGTCCTAAAATTCTCACATGTACTTCAATTAGCAGAAATGGATCAATTTTAAGGGAGACTTACTGATTTATATGGTTAATCTGATTTACACCAGGTCAGGCTTTTGCTCTTGACAGCATTGTTTGATTTTTTTAATGTTTTACTTATAATATGGCAGCTAAATTTGTTCCTAGGCTTCATTAACTAATTCTATTTCAGGCACGAGGAGACAAAGGAGGCCAGGAAAGACTTGTGGTACATCTAAGAGCTGGTGATATTCCCAATAGTAAGCCAGGTGGGATGAATGCTGCCATTACAGCATCCCAGAGTAGGATGCTGCAAGACTCCAGCTGAGTAAAAGTAACAATGAGTGGGTTTCAGTAGTGGAGGACAGCACAGCAAATAATTGCATCTCTATGTGAAAATGAGATTTGGATTACTAAATTATTATTATTAAATGTTTAAAAAGACTTGAATTTTTATAGTTTTGTCAACCTTTCTGTTCGTAGTTCTACAGTTCTGAACATGGATGCAACTTAAATCAAAAGGACAAAGGCTGATACCGCTGAATTTAACAGGATCATGCTCCTGAAGAAAATGCACTGTTGACAGGAAAGGAAAAGTTTTATGATCTATCTAAAATACATTTCTGCACACTGTGTTTTGTGCTGCAGTTCTAAGGAGGTGTTTCTTGGGCCAATTTTTAATGAAATTGTTCTATTCCCTAGATCCTTTTATTTGGAAACCAATTACAGTGGTACCTAGTGTCCTTGTGCTGCAGTATATCACCATAACATAGCCACATGTGTCCACAGTACAGCATTAACCTCATCAGGCTTTCCTCCCCCTGCTGCAAAATCATTCTGTGCTCACAGAACAGCTGACCACTGTGCCGAGGGTATGATGAAGTGAAATGCCCCTTTATGAGAATTTTTATGCAGAGCTCCCACAACCCACATCAGTGATTATTTATTTATGAGCTTTAATCATAATGGTGAAGTGAAAAATCACCATTCCAACCACTCTGAGGCAAGTCTAGAATGCTGTGCTGCCTAGAATGGCTTTCATAGCCATTTTTTCAAGGGGAATAAATATGAGTTATATCTTGAGGAATATTTAAGAAGCAAGGGAAATTCTGACTAGATCAGATTATAAACTTCTGAAATTAGACATGTTTAGCCTTATCCCAAAGGCCTTGATAGATCCAGTAACAGATATTACTAGCACTTCAGATGCACATGACTGGAGAGAGGAAGAAATTTATTTCCACGACTTCACAAAAAATGCAGTTCAGAATGTCAAATAATTTTTGTCTGTTGTCTTTCTTTTTAAAAGTAATCCCTTTGTTAAATCTTTCTGGTGATGTTTTCTAGATTTCCAATCATTCTTAAGAAAAGGGGTTCTGAATTGAAATTGGGTGACCAGAACTGTACTAGAGTTTCTTGTATTAGAAACAAAAAGAACTACAATCAGGAGAGGAAAAAAAAACCCAACAAACACTAAGACAAAAAATCCCACCAGCCAAACTTCATGCTCAGTACTTTGTATTTCATAGGCATACTACAGTGAGAACTTTGCATCCAAAGCAGTAATCGAAAACCAAATATACAAAAGCTAAAATATCCTGAAATACATAATGAGAGAACTAGCAGTTAACAAGCCCATACAAAGCTGCCTAAAGTCAAGTTAGAAATAATTACTGGTTACAAAAAGTCTTGTTGGCAGCATTTAATGCTGGTCCCTTGAATTAAGAGAAGCATGCCTTTAGGGCAGAATGCATGTAATGCTTGAAAGTCAGGAGTATGCTTTCACTTGGCAGTTTTAATAGCACACTTTCATGCTGTACTCGTTTTATATTGTTAGTAAGCAACTTGAAGAAATCACATTGCAGTCAGTGTGCTTAGGCAGGAATTTGTTCTTGTCCACATCGATTGGCAGAGTAACAATATGCTAGAGTTGGCCATGTGGTTCAGCTTAATGCTGATGAGGAAGAGGGCTTTCCTGCTTTCAGCTACACCTTTGGAAGGAATTCAGATACAAATCCCAAAACATTATCCATTTGCATGGAGGAGCAACTCAGATGCAGGCAGGATTTGGCAGCGGGATCTGAGAAACAGCAATGTTACAACAGGGAACACACAAAGGAGACAAGGAGTTTGGGGTAATCAGTTTGCAAGAAGGGATTCTGTCATGTTAAATAGAGTTCCCCCATAGCTCTGCTGGATACCTAGAATATTGTAGAAGAGTGGCACTGCTGGTACTAATCCTGAATCATGTAGCTGGGAAGAAAAGTGATGTGACACATCAGAACAGCACAGTTCTTCCTCCTCTCCATTTGGTCTCGGGAAATGTGAGACAGTACTTGCAATTATTACTAGCCTTTTCTCACTGCACTTCTGTTTAATATTTTGCCAATAGAAAAGGTACAAATCTTCTCTGTGAACAGCTCTGTAGAAAACACTTTTCAAAATGAAATATCACTAATTGTATGTAAATTTCAGATTAGAAGATGTTTGCGCTACGTAATTGCACATCAAAGCAACCATTATTTGCAGAAATAGTAAATTCTGGTAACACTTCAACCAAACATTGTTAGGCACTAAACCCATTGGGGTTTTGCATGTAGATATACGAAACTGGTTGATCAAAATATTGATACAGGATCATCCTCATATTCTGATACATGTAAATACATTAAATACATCCTCTCTGCTCGTCATTCAAGGGTAGTATCTCAGTTTAAACAGCGAGTCCATAGTACAGCGTACTGTTTTCAAACAGTACCAGCAGCAGTACAACCTTTGGTAAACAAGCGAGTGCATGAGCAGGAGATGCAGAGAGGTGTGGGACCCCTGCTCAGAAACTTGCAGGATACTTCAATTACAAGCTGCCTGCTGCCTCCTAGATGTCATTCACCCAGGGCACAATAATGACATCGTGCTACTTGAAGAAAAGTTTTTTCTCAATGCATCTTTCCTGTGTGCATAGAAGGATGTGTTGAGAGGGTGTTCTGGCCTCACAGACAGCATGCAGTACTTGTCTGACTCAAAAGTGCTGTTCAGCTGGACTGCATTTCACAGATGTTTTCATAGGCACTACACTGAGATCACACAGCATCAGGTTAAACACTCTTCCTTCTTTAGAAACCTGACAGTATTTTGTCACCTGAATGTGGACTATGTCTTCAGGGCAAAAAACAAGGGAAAGAAATAGACAGTTTATGTATCTTCTTGGATCTTCCTGTCAGAGATGGCCTGCTCTGCACTTGGCAGGTGTGCCAGCACCACTGAAATATGCATCTCTTCATGACTGGCTAAGTGACATTGCCCTAGAGGCTTCTCACGTTGAATTCCAGTTGACTAACAAATGCTGTCTTGTTTTTGAAGGAGCTGCCTGCAGCTCTGCAATTGTTTCTGGTTGCATTATGTTCTAAGGAAAATCTCCCTCAAGAATTTTTACTAACTGTTGGAGTCACCAGGTTAAAAAGCCCAGTCTCAGAGCTTGGGGTGAAAAGAAAATAGAAAAAAAAAAAAACAACAGTGAAATAAGATTCATATTTAAAAAGAATGCGTAGATACTACTGGTATTAAAGGTTTCTGTTCTTTAGTTTCAAATGTTCATATGTGACACCTTTTTGCCCAACATCTGTTGCAACCTGGAAAAAGATTTATCCTTGAGGACTTTTTATTAGACTAAAATTCTAAAATACTAAAATTTCTCAGTGGTAAAACACCTTGTTTTCTTTAACCCTTTTAATCTCTTCTTGCTTTCATCAACATGTTCTTAGCCAAAATGTTTCTCATGCCATAAATAAATAAATAAATAAGTACCCACAGAACCAGGGGAAGTAAATAGTGTGTGGCCTCCATTGCAATGTCTACAGCCCCAGGTGGAAAAGCTGGAAGTGGGGAAATAGATGGGAAAATTCGCAGAACTTTTCTTTCCTGAACATCCCTAACACTGAAAGAATTTCCTTTCTCAAATATTTCTTCTTCCACAACTAGATTTCTGATTTTCCTTTAAATGCATCCTCCAATTAGTCACAGAAATAAATGATATATGATTTATTGATAAGAAAGAAGTATAATCTCAAGTCTTTTCATATAAAACATTTCTATTCTTATTTTCATCTGAGTATCAAAAAGTGTGGGTTTTACTTTTGATTTATGTGTCAAGTAAGGTGTAAGCATTGTGGTAAATGAATGCTATGAAAAAGAAGCAAAGCAACCAAAAAAATGAATCTTAAAGTGACTCAGCTGAATTATGAGCTAGGGACAATTTATTCCAGCAGAGGTATGCAGAGAGTTTGGGAAGAAAATTAGTTCAGCATTTGGAGGTTAGAGTATAAAATATACATGTTAAAAACTGAACTTTATTTTCCATTATTGTTGTTACAATTAATATGATATTTTTATTGTTGTTTTAAATAGGAGATTCTGTATTTTGCATATTCCCAAAGCATTCTTATTCTATTTTTTTAAATCTAATTTAGGACAAGCCAAAATGTCAAGACTAGCTTTTACCAGCAAACACTGTGAAATGCACTGGAAGTTACCTTATTTGCTTTTAAACAGCCTCAGGCTGTTAAAAACTGAGAAAATCTGTTTCTTAAATGCTCTAATAAAAGGTTCAAGTACAAGTAATTTCCAATTTTAGAAAATATACAAACAACAATATATGTATAGATTAATGGCATATGGATTTAATGTGTTGGCATCTTATTCAAATGCATTTTTGTTTAGCTAAACAGATTCTGATGAGTAGAATAATTTTCACACTTGTGGGCAGTAATCTCTAAAAAGTAAAGAAAAAATAGACTAAACAGGAGATACTCCCATCCTTCCCAACAGTAGTCTTATAACAAGATAACCTTTTTTTCTTCAATTTGAATTGGGTCATAGAGTGGTTTGGGTTTAAAGGGACCTTAAAGATCACAGGCAGGGACACTTTCCACTCTCCCAGCTTGCTCAGGGCCCCATCCAGCCTGGCCTTGAACATTTTTAGGGATGGGGCAGCCACAGCTTCTCTGGGCAACCTGTGCCAGGGCCTCCACCCCCACAGTAAAGAATTTCTTCCCAATAATCACTTTAACCCTGCCCTCTGTCCATTTAAAGTCATTTCCCCTTGTTCTGTCACTACACTGCCCTTGTAATCCCTCCAGCTCTCCTGTAGCCCCTTTAGGCACTGGAAAGCTGCTGGAAGGTCTCCCAGAGCCTTCTCCTCTCCAGGCTGAATAACCCCAGTTCTCAGCCTGTCTTCACAGGAGAGGTGCTCCAGCCCCCTGAGCATCTTTGTGGCCTCCTCTGGATTCAATCCAGCAGGTCTGTGCCCTTTTTGTGCTGGGGGTCCCAGAGCTGGATGCAGAGCTCCAGGTGGGATCTCAGCAGAACAGAATAGAGAAGGGAGAAGAATCCCTTCCCTCGACCTACTGGCCACACTGCTTTTCTTGCAGCCCAGGGCATGCTTGCCTTTCTGGGCTGTCAGAGCACATTGCCAGGTCATGTTGAGCTTCTTGTCAACCCAAACCCTGTGTCTTTCTCCTCATGGCTGCTCTTGATCTTGATCTGCCCAGCCTGTGTTTCACTTGGGGTTGCCCCAACCCATCCACCCTGTGTGAGGGCAGTCATCCACCTTGGTCACCTACTAGTAATGTACCAGTCATCATCTATCCTGAATCATGTCATCAGTGAGTCCTTCCAAAATGAAAATATGAGTTTTTATAATAACAACTCCTCTAGCATTAATACTGGCCAGGCTTTGTAGCCTACAAACTTCTGTTTGGTAAGCTGTGAGTGTTAGCATCTCCTTTAACAAAGTATTTATAGACTTCACCTATTGCCTCTCATATAGTCAGAGGAATAAAACTAAAAGGATTTTTTAAAGGAAATACAAAACCTACAGAAAGTCTTTTTGTATTTTGGGACATGAATTCAATGTGGCTTGTCACAACAACCACCTGTGTGCTTGCAGGTTGATGAGCTCCAAGTCATTAAAATTGAAGAGGCCCATTCAGAAGGCAGCATCTCTTACCTCTGTTGTAACTGTGGACTCTTTCACAATATAGGTGTTTATTAAGGAGAAATGCATACCTGACAGAGATGATAATGAACTGTACTACCACAGATCTACTTTTTATCCATTAATTATTTAGTGTATGCAAAGAAGACTAAACATCTAGACCTATTGGGTACCCGCTATGTGTATGGAAAGTATAACAATTACTTGCCAGCTGCATGCCTTACTCTGGAAAATCACCCTCATTATAAAATATTTATTTCTTTGTATAGACATAAATTAACAGAAATAGCAATGCTTGCAAAAGGATCTAGTGGAGAGAATACCAAAATGCTAAACACAATGCTACAGCACAAACAACAGAAACCTGCATAAAAGTTCCCAGTATATATAACACTGACATCACTTCAAAATATTTATGCAGTAAGAACTAAAATGACACACTGAAGTTGAGTGCTTGGTTTCATAGTTTCCATGCAGACATTTTACACCTGTCATCTTGCTGCCTTGGCAGGCAAACTCACAAGGTGCCCTGAGCCCCTGTGGGACACTGCTGTAGGAAACACAGCCCCACCAGGAACAAAACCAGCTCAGCGTGGCTGAAGGGAAATGAGAGCTAAGACATTGTCTGATGGCAGCCTTGGGTTACAATCATGAGAAATAAAAACTATTCATGGGGACGACATCAGAGGTAAGCCAAGCAGGCTGATACAAAAAAGTGCATTCTACAGTTACACAGCAGATAAAGACAGGCTTTGTAAATACTGTAAGTGCATTTATGATTTACTAACCCCTTTACATTAGTTAATTGCTATCTTTATTTTCCAGAGTAAACAGCTTTTTTCCTAATGAATCATGATTCAAGTGAACTAAAATTATGACTAAAATTAAACTGAGAAGATATCTATTTTTAGACCTTCTGTTGGTCTTGATTTGAATTACAAGTTGCATGTACCTTTTAGTCAGGCTTTTCTTCTCAAGACAAAGTTCTTTCATGTAAATATGGCAAGAAAATTATATATAATTTAAAAAACCTTCAAGTTTGGATAAACATAGGTAAGTTTTCCAGTTGCTACATAATTCAAAACCAAAGTGGACAACCTCACAGACTTTAAGGACTCTAAAAGGAAATGTGAACAGTATTTAATCGTATTGAAGTGGGACATAGAAACCTAAAAAATATTTCCTTACCAGTCACAAATGCAAAATGCATTCAGAACTTGAAGAAAAACACTTATGTGTCCTTATGTATCTGCTGTCTGAAAAATAAACAGTTCTGCATAGAATAATCTCCCAAGAAAGGTGCATGCTAGCTGCTAGCACCAAAGCTCCTGGGAGATGACACTTAACTTTTTAAAAAATGATAATTTATTTAAAGTGCAGACTGCAAAATACTCGAGGCTTCTGATCAAGTGGACTAGAGAAACATCTCCAAATCTGTACTTGGAAAAGCAAAGTTCTCAGAGCTCCTGAACCATATTGGTATGAAAACCAAGGAGAATAATTTCTTCCTAAAATGAAAAATGGTATCACCACCATGGTTTTCCCTTTCAAATCAAAAATGGATGTTTATGAAATAAATAAACACATACAATAAAGTTGCTCATCAGACTTAGCATTTCATTCTGCTTCAAATGTTCCTCCTTGTTATGTCTTTTCTATTGCATAAAAATATATCAATTAAGCTAGCACTTCACTATTCGTCAGATAAAAACTACAACAAGAAAAGAAAAAGAACATCAGTATCTCTCATGCACGTTTTCATTCCTTTCCTAAGAAATTGTAAATGTCTCAGGCAAGCTTTGTAGAGTCTAACTGGCAACAGGGAAACCTTCTAAGGAGTGCTTTATGGTTTATGGCCTGTAACAGGACTTTCAAGTGTGGAAAAGACATACTTGTAGGCAGGAGAAAAAAAGGAAATAAAGTATGGGATATCCTTCTATTTCAAGTCAGTGTTCATATTCTGATGATATAACCCCTTTATAAGTCATGAAATAGGGTTATAGGGTTATTGCTGCTTTTGTGTGTGTCCATAGCAATTAGAAGTGTTAATCAGTGTGCTTGATACACTCTAATTGTAAAAAAAAAAAGATCAAGACAAAATTGGGCCCTTCCCCAAGGAGCATACACATACAAGATGAAAGATTAAAAAAACTTCCAGCAGAAGAAATTCAGAAAGGAGTTTCTCAGGGACCTAAGAAATGGGGTTTATGTGTTGCTCATTAAGACACCCTGTGCTGAAGTTACCAAAAGAACATAGGCCTAGCACATTCTATTTCTGCAATACAGAATAACAGAAGAAAGAAAATACTGGTATATCATACTGTACATGAGTGCATATACCTATATCATGCTAAAAAAAGAATGCTTGAGGGAAGCTGTAAGCCCTTCATGACAGATTGTGTCAAGTCACATGCCAGATTTCCCTTTTTAGAAGTACAGAAATAAAAAGTAAAGAAAGAGGGGGAGGAAACCCACAAGAACTGAAGTCACTAGAGGCTTGCACAGCCTTCCATCTCCTACTTTAGGGTGTGATTATGAAAACTCCTCTGAGCAAAATAAATCCATGATCCTATTAAAGCCATGAAAACGATCTCTGGATTTGCATGGGCCATGGTTTTACTGAGGGTATTGAGGGACCCTTAGTGCACATTGGAGCATGAATACAATCAAGGCAGTAAATGAACTACAGAAAATTCTGCAAAGCAATTATCAATAATTAATGCTTTTTTCAGTTGATTTTTCAACTCTCATACGATGTTACAGAGACAGAGACCAAAGAAGTGTTGTCAAAGACCATAGCTTGTCCAGAGGAGAAGGAAAATACCCACTGTGTTCAGTACTGCTAGTTCTGACACAACCCCATGGCTGGGTCCCATGGACTGTACTATCCTGCAGTCACACAGAGCCCTGGGACAGTGTTGTGGTTTAGTGGGGTTTTTTTTAGGGTTGGGATTAAATGAGTGAGATGGTAATTTTGGTTTGGTTTTAGATGTGTATTAGGTTTTATTTATATTATAGTTTTATAAATTGTGANTTTTGTTTTAAAATTTTTATTTTGTTTTATATATATTATTATATTTTAAGATTTAAAATCTTACAGTTTTTTGTTATGTGATATTATATATTTTATTTAAATTATATATTTATAATTTTACTTTTATTATTTAATTTTGGAAGCATTTTCTAGGGCTTTAGGTTAAATGTAGTGTTCTCTTGGGGGTTAGTGCTTGTTAGCACAGAAAGTTTAAAATTCTCAGTGACCAGGGTTCCCACAGGACAAGAGCAGGTGGGAAGTGCTTAGGAACAGCTCAGTCTATAAAAGCCAATGTTAGAGCTTGATTAAGAGACACCTTACAGCCCACAAATCAGTTTTAAAATCCCTCACACTTTTTAGTACAAGTTTTGGGAAGGCATTTTTTCTGAGGAAGCATTAACTAATTACCGATAAAAATTTCAAAATTGGCTTGTGGCAAGCTATACTTTGCCACTAGCATGATATAAGCCATGATTTATATGCAAGTAACAATTTTCAAATGAGACAAATATTCTGGATACTTATGTAGTTAGTTCTAGTTGTAAAGTTGAGTCTAAAAAGTGTTTCATAGGTCTTTTAGGTATCTGGAAGGCTATCACTCAATATCCTATTCATCCATGAGAAAATTTAGGGCTCAAAATGTAGAACTGGTCATGTGATAAGAAAATTAGATTATTCCTGAAAAAGAATAATTCACTACTTACGTAACTAACTCATACATAATAGAAAAAAATTCTCAAATCAAAGAAAATGTTTGAGAGAAAAAAGGCGAGAGGCTTTTGCAAGCCACTATACTTGGAATTGGATAAAGATTTTGACCACATTCAAGTTTGAAAGCGTTAACACAAAAGCTGTTATTCTTAGAAACTGCATGTCTGCCCACTGAAATGATGGTTACTGGCACGTGCAACCTTTCATTGTTTTGTTCTGGCACTGGGTTGGCTTTCTCCTTTCTTTGTGAGGTGGCAGACGGTTCTACTTTTATGTGCAGTTAAAATGTGCCTTTGTAAGAGCTCATCATTTCCTGCCAGCCCATCTCATTTGCTCACCTTTGTGACCAACGAACCAAAACTGGCAAAGGATCTGAAATGACTGTATCAGCTTTTTTAAACCAGCTTTACTGATCTGGGAAAAAAGCAAACACCAGTTTATGACAATATCCATCAGAATTTCATGACTAATGCGTTGAAGAGCTGATTTATCATAAAATAGAGGAACACAGAATGAATTTACTTGGGGCTTAAAGCTAGATGCACTTAATTGACTCCATTTTCATGCCATTGCACAACCATTAGGCCCTCTGAACACCAAAACAAAACTTGTCATGAAAAGTCAATAGTGTGAGCACTTTCTAAGAGCCATTATCAGCTACATCACAAGGAAATAAGCTAGGCCTAAAAATGGGTTGCCTAGAATTGAGCAATAGGGCATGATTTCATGCACAAATTTCAGAGGTATAGAAGAAAAGATAATACAAAAATCTCTTCAAATTGAGAAAATGTGCTCTCACCACACAGAAAATATGGCATAAGCAAATCAGCAGACACGTATCATATTAATTCTGAATACATAGCATTTTAGAGCATTTATTAGAATGATTGGTAAATGATGGATTGCAGCACTGCTTCTTGCCTGTTTGCCTCCTGCCTTCCTCCTCTACTGCTTGCAGAGTCAGTTAAGAGCTGTAACAAAGCAACAGAATATGCCTTTATTAAAGCAACCCATGCTCACACTCCTGAATGCTTAAATGCAGCCGTCCTTCCTTTTAATACAAAAAAAAGGAGTTATAAACTAGAATTCAGTCATCTCTGCTTGTAGAGCACCAATATAGAGAAACCAGAACCCCAAATAATGTCTTTGGGTGATAGCATAATATAGAGTATTAGAGTTGTCACTAATTTCCTGGAGATTATTAAGAGACAGATAATCCTTCATATCACCACAGAGATTTGATGGAAAACAAGGCAAACAAGAGGTGTCAGAGAAAACACATGCACGTTCGTGTCTCTCTTTAAACATGTTCAACACGTCAAACAGTTCAAATGCTAGCTTTATCAGATGTCACTAGCTCACCATTCTACAGAGGCTCTTTATCTAAGTTGCATCATTTAGAGATATTTCTGTATATCTTAAGGAGTTGACAAGAGCTTAGAGCTAAATCTGCATTAAGCCACTGAATATACAAGCAAAACAATCTCAGTTTTTTCTTGTGAGTAAGCAGGCTGAATATGTGCTTTTAAACCAGTCACTAGGGAACTAAAGCTGTCTTGTGGTGTTGCAGAAAAAACTCATCTGTGGGTTCCAGGCACAGCATGACCCAAAAAAGATAAATTAATTGCTTTAACACTTAGGTACGATGAACCAGATGAACCAGAAACTAAAGAGTTTCAACAGGAAATTTTGTAATTCAACAGGAATTACAAAAAAAGTATAAGAAAGTATCAAGTAAGAATTTCACTAAAGTGTTAGTAAAGATTTCATATTCTACCTGAGAACATGGATGAATATTCTGCTCAGAACTCTACAAATCTGGGTGAGCAATGTAGCAGTAAAAGCAATGGATAAACTGTATTGGATATGGATCTATCTGAAGTCAAAAGAACCTGTCGTTGAAAACAATGCTATTTAGAATGGCTATATGTTTATATGCTGACACAACAGAGTCACAGTAGGTCAGAACTTGAAACCAAGCTGCTCTGTTCTCCTTTCTGCCATCAATATGCAATCTTGAACAAGCTTGTATCTTTCAGGTGCTTGTGTTCCTGCTAACTCACACCATCCATGGCTCTACGACTGTTTAGCACACACAGTCCTTGGCTTCTCTGAGGCCTCCTCATTCTATGAACACAGCAGAGAGCATTGTTGATAAACACCAGTCAGAAGTGATTTCAGAAGCCCTGGGTCATGCAGAAGGGAAGGACTGTGTTCAAGTAATCACTCATCTCATTGGCTCTGGTCTTGATTTGATTTCCTGCAGTTTTAGGTATAACTGTGCTTTCTCACAAGATTTAAAACAAAACAAAACACAGGAAAAGCACATCAGCTCTGTGAAGGAGAAATTAAAAGAGCCACCACCCGCCTATTTTACAGAATTTGTTATTTTAAGGTCCTCAGAACCATTTTGTATAAAACTGCGGGAACAGAAGAACTTACGCTAATACTGACAATTCCATGGTGAATTAGTTTATTTGGCAGCTGCTTGCAAGAGTTAGATTTATAAGAAATCCAGTTAGAAATAAACAACTGCTCAGTAAAGAAATATGTCAGGGGATTCAGGAGACAGGAGAAGTTTGGAAAAGCTAAACCAGTCATTCACACCCAACAAAATGGCAGTACTTGAAGGTACCAAACCGAGACTGAGTAAGTAAAAAGGTCATAGAAATTGCTGAACAGAGAGTTGTACATTTTGTGTGATAGGCTGATATTGAGAGCACAAAATAAAAAAAAACCCAAAAAAACGAACAAAACTACCCAAACGAATTTGAGTCTGATGCGCAATAAACTAAATAAAAGCCAAAAGTGTAATACGAGTGTACATGGATTTGAAGAAGAGTTGGCAGACAAAAGGCAGAATGTAGCCAAGAACTTGGAAGAGAAGCAGAGACAAAGCAAAGGTATATTAGAAGATACAAGAATATTGTCAGTCAGCAGCTGTTGGTCTGTAAAGACCAAGGGATATGTTGATTCTCTAATAACATAGATTGAAAAACATGGCATATTTCTTCTCTAGACAATGTTCTTTGCTTCTTTATATGTTTAAATAATTGAGAAAGATAGCTAGAAAGATATTGGCACCTTTTATCACTGTAGATTTCTAAATAAAGAACAAAACTAATCCAGACTCTCCAGTCAAATTTCCAGATTTAAAGTATCAGTAGCAATCTCCAAGCTGTAATTATACCCTTGCTTGCTACTTTGCTTTCTTCTCCATGTCTGGTCCTGGATCTGTGTGACAGATGGTGAGTTTTTCAGTGCATCCCAGAAAGGTAGAGTTTTTAGCTAATTTGCCCTTGGTGGATGACATTTTCTTAACCCCTAAAAGCCAGCCAAAAACATAGAAAATAATTTATGTTGTGGGATAGATGGCCAGTGTCTCAGTGTTGCACAATAATGTCAAGGCAATGAAGGTTAGAAGAAGAAAATAATGCAGCTGGGAAAGATGAAGTAGAATTGCCTGTTCCACTGCAGCAAGAAAACTGGAGTATCAGAGCTCCATCAAGAGTCATGCAGGAAAGTAGGCAACTCATCATTACAGCTGGAGGTGGTCTGTATTACAGAATCAGCTCTAACAAGGGAAGGAGATAGATACAAGCCCTGATGGCTTAGTTAACACCAGCACTTGAATTCTCAAGAGTTCTCCTTCAGTATTCAGAGGTATGTGTGCACAGAATCATTCAAGCTCATCTATTTTTCTTGCCAAAACCATAAGTGAAATATTTGGTTTTTCATTCGAGGCAACTAGATTCAATTCAATTGATTTGAAACACGCATTTTTGCTTCTGGGTGTGCCAGTAGAAATGTGTAATAGTGCAAACATGGACCTGAAGTTAAACAGCATATGATGCAGGAGGGGCAAGGATGAAAAATTTGAGTTACAACAAGGAAAAATCAGATGAGAAATCTGGTAGTTTCTCATCTGTATTAATGTCTTTAGAGAGAAATATGCAGAGCTGTTGTAGGCCAAAGTAAACTGGAGTGATGCTAAGGAGGTCAGGAGAGAACAACACACAGAGAACATGTTCATGTGTTCTCAGCTGACAAGCAACTGTGTCAAAGCTCAGCTGAAAAAGACTGAAATTTCTGCATCATCTGGTTTTCCTTCTATCTATGAGGCCATCACACTCCTAAAGAGGTATTCAAGACACAGAAATAGATCCCAAAATAATCACCTGTGAGAAAGGAACAGTTTCTTTTCCTGAGGTCACTTAAAAGAATTTTATGCTTTTTCTGCTCACCTAAGAGCAGAAAAAGCATAAAATGCAAAAGCTGCAGAATATCTTTCTACGTGCCTTAAATCAAAGCCTGGCATTTTCACGTCATCACCGTTTTTCACTTCACAGTGAAACAAGTCCTAAAAATCATTGTGCCAAGGAAAAGAAAGCAAGGAAATTCACCAAGTTATTTATTTTCACAGCATCAGAATGACATGAGAAAAATTAATGCGTCTTCCCACTTCCTTTGCGTATAAGAGAGTGTGTCCAAATGTTTTCTGCTTTCCTCAGTTGTGCTAATTGCCACACATCAAGTTTTTATGCTCCCTTGTAAATATCTAGTATTAGTCAGAGAAAGCCATACATCTGCATCAGTGGGGGCCTTTACAATGCAAGTAATCCCATGATTTCAAGGGCATTTGTTTAGCTAACATTCCACCAACATCTGTTTTCCCACTTTACAACCAATCCTGCATCATCCCAAAGATGATAAAAACAGGAAAACAGTAGCTCCAGAAAATATAATTGTGTGAAAAATTAATGCAAACATACAAGAAATGACCAGCTATGAATCCACATAACCCTGGTCTGAACTACTTTACTCATGAAAGCTAAAGCGTTACAAAAGGGATTCTTTGTTTATTAAATAACCAAGTTATTCTAATCTGCATTTAGAAAAAAATCTATCACCTTTTTTTGGCTGTTAGCTAACCACATGATTTCCTGTAATTTATTGGAATAGATTTTGCTCAGATTTTATTCTATAATGTTTATAACAAAATATAAGCCTCTCTTAGATGCTTGTTTTAATGCTATTGTTAAAGCAGCTTACATCTCTAGAAATTCTGGGCATGCAAATTGCTCCTACAGGGCGTCATCCTTGAATTTTTGAGTTAGGTGAAAAGAGGCATGGAGAAGCCTCCTCAGCAATCCAACTGCAGCTTTTGTATCACTTTTTCCTCGCAAAATTATGCTTTCACCTTGTCCAACAGACTTGCTGAGAACCACAATACTGAGATGTCATGGAAGCCACTGCTGCCTGAAGAGCTGCAGACCACCTCCCATTACTTACCTGCTCACCACTGAAATGGAAAATAAGGGAAGTGCAAAGACGTAGATTAATAGGAAAAGAAGTATTAAAAGTTCTACTGCCATAATTTGTATTTTTCAAGCAATCTCATCCCTAAGACAATTCTAATAAAAAAGAGGAGCATATTCCATCTCAAGGAAAACAAGGAGGAGAAAATACTGTTTTCCTAGACTGCCATTTTCTCTGGGGTTTTTTTTGTTTCGTTTTGTTTTTTAATTAGCATCATTCAAAGATCTGTACTTTTTCAAAATAAGTAAGGTTAATCCTATGTGCAGCATTCTTAGCATGCTCTGTGAATTTTCTTTTCTCTACAACTGCAAGCTCTGCAGGTAATTACAGTGTAGCTGCTGCCTCAGCTGTGGTGTCAGGGCTGGTGGGAGACCCCTAAAGGACTTTTCAATGATGGTTTAAAAGCCACTGGGTTTAGGCCCCCACCCTGTGGCAAAACCTTAGGATTCTGCATAATTTTTATGCTCTGGTTTTATATCATGCACACACTGGAGAATGAGGATATCTAAAATATAGTGTACATTTGTTTTACTGTAATACTTCTGTGCTGAAAGCTGCAAAATGGATCATTTCCGGGATCGCTGTCAGTATCATGTGCAGCTGTAGGTGCAAGGACAAAAGCTGTGGACATCAACCCAACAGGGAATAAGAATCACATTTTAACACAGTATTTGAGTGTGTATTAGCTGCAGAGATAAGAAATGTCCTCTACATTTATTAAATTAAAATTTTTATAACTAGTGGAAAGTCTGTAGTCATCTTACAGCTCAGCTGGTTCTTAAATCCTTGCTTGGTTATGAAAAGTCTTTTGAGACTGAAAAGGATACACAACTCTTAAATCACAGTTACTTATATTTACCTCAACACAAACTATTCACTTGCTTCTCAAACAACGCCTTTAAAAGAGACATTTATTTTGTTCTTAGCATGACCATCTTGTCCATCTTTTTGCAGTCCCCCTTAAAAGTAATCATTGGTGTACCCACCAAAATACACATGTAGATAATTTGCAGATGATATAATGTACATGAACTGAGTGCTGCCCCAAATCCTTCTTGGAAATGCTGTTCTGCACAGCTCTGTAGCATCTGTTGCAAATGGCACCGTGATAGCACACAGTGACCCCATCCCTCTGACATCGTCTTCTTCTATTACTTTCAACAAAAGATCATCTAAGAGCAGTGAAAATTAGTATGAAAAATAACATGAACAGAAAAATCACATGAAATTGAAGTGTCTTATATAATAGCAAGTGTTCTGTGTTTCAAGCAGTGGGTTGGAGTAAGTTGAAACTCTGAACGTTATCCTGGGGGTGGAAAGAGAAGGAGACACAGCTTATAAAGGCTGTACTTTTTATCCTGAGAAATTCAATGCAAGGAGGTCAATCTATTTTATATAGTCTGCATATTAAATGCTAAAAAAATCACATAATCTATCAGTTCAGAAGAATCAGAGTATACGACTTCAAAAAGCACCAGATGGTAAACAGGAGTATACAGATTAAGATAAAATATTCTAATTCTGTCATCTTCTGTTCATCAAATGAGAATGCTAATTTTGCCCTTATTTCTATATTTATGGCCCCTGATAATTTCTGATCACATTTTCTATTCCTAAAATGTGATCAATTAACACCCTTCTCACTAAGAAGGCTTTGCTAAATACATAAGAAGACAAAGGTATAGCCTTAGTCACTTAATTAGTGACTTAATATTTTTAACAGTAAGTGGAAGTAAGGGTTTTTTTCTCATTATCTCCTTTCAGAAAACTTGTTAGGTTTTTCCCCTTATTACAGTTAATGGCAGGCAGATTCCTAACACCAGAAGCATATGATGTGGGCTCTTTTTTTTTCAGCTCCCAGATAGCCCTCCCTTGCTCTCAATGAAGTTGAACACTATCCCCATGGTGGAAAAATACGTGGAAAATGGCAAAAACAACCTGCACTGTTTAGGCTGAAAATAAGAAACAATATATGAATTCTTTCCACAGCTCTAAGAGGTTTTCTGCATCTTTTTGATCTATTCTGTAGTTTATGAGTGGGTTTTTTTGCTCACTAAGTAGCCAATTAGTTCATGTATATACACAGACACGTTCAACTGCTGGTGATTGAAACAGATATAAGGAGTCTCTCTCTACATGGTTTATCATTGGCATAATGATAGAATCCTAGGACAATTCAAGTTGGAGAGGACCTCCAGAGTCCAATGTTATGCTAAAATTGGGGTAAGCTAGGAGATCAGACCAGATTATTCTGGGCTCGTTCCTCTCAGATCCTCAAAATGTCTAAGGACAGAAACTAAAAAGACTGAAATAATATGGCTAATGATGTGCATTGCATGCTATTTTCTTTCCTCACTGCTTGACCCCTGAATTGACAGAGAAAATGTAAACATCTCCAGTGGGAATATATAGGTGTATATATAAGCTCACACATGCACACACAGAGCAAAATATGCTTTCATAAATGTACTCATAATGCTTTCTGCTGCCATAATATATTTTGGCTTATATAAGTTTTTTCCTACTGTATGAGGAGAGTAAATGGACAAAGGAAAATTTGATGTCCCTATGAATGAAAATTAATTGATATCTTGACAATTATCATAAGGAAAGATTCTTGAATGGCATTAGTATATGTGTTAGCCCTGGGTCAGTGTGAGAGGAAAAAATTACTTCTGCTCAAATGCTGAGAAAAAATGTTTTGCATTTCCACACCTCAGAAGCTCCATTTTAACAGGTACCTCAGTCTCCTTAGACTTGTGACATAGCTCACACTGGTAAGCATGCACACCTGCTGTCAAACACCCCTGAATTCACCCTAGATTTCATGGAGGAAATCTAGGCAATTTTAAGTTAAATGAGTGTAATATAAAATACTAAAACTGATTCATAGTAGTTCTCAAGGGAGACATTCTAGTCAAGTTATAACATCTTAGGCCAAGTATGTTTGTACTCAAAAAGGTGCAGCAGCTTTAAGCTGCGTTCTTCAGTAGCTTTGTTTACTGTAAACAGTCCTTAGCACAGCTTTCATTATTTGTTATTTTATTTACTTCATGCACATCTTTTTACACCACATCTCTTACTTAATTATCTCAAATATCCACTAAAAGACACCAGTAACCATATTTGGTTTCCCCTTGCTGTATTCCTCTTTCCAGGAGCACTGTCACAAGTACAACCTGGCTAAAAAGAGTGAGGAGAAAAAAAGAGTCTAAGCACATGTGGTGTTGCTTGTTTTGGCTAGAGAAGAAGCATTTCTGGCGTTTTTGAGCAAAAGGCAAGGCAAGCTGTTAACATCCTTACCTCCTGTGACAGCCTGTTGCACAGATATTGTGCCATTATAAATTTTAACAGTATTAATCCAGTGTTGCCATAATCTGGAATTCTGTGATCATCTCTGTTGCTTTCAAAACAACATGCACAGATTTCTAAACTATGCAGACTATTTATTTTAATTAAATGAAAACTGCCTCAATATCTTTCATGGATATTGCTATTAAAGGCTACCAAACATAATATTCAATTTATATTTTTGTGGTCCTTGGTTAATGTTCTAGGATTCTTCATTTGTATTACATTGCTATTACTATGAGAGGATATGATAGGTGATTATTATAAATAATTATCAGTTATGTACTATTAAATCTTGCATAGGATTGTACTTGGATTTTAAGAGTAGCCAGTAGTATTTTTCTAATATTCCATTGTCTCTCACTGTAAATTTATCCCCTGTATTTACTCTAAGAGGCCTAATTAACACATATAATTTGTTCAACTGACAGTTCTCCCAGACATCTCTGAAAAACACTTTCAAAACAGTTTGTCAAAGAGATAAAACCAGGTAAACTTATTAAGTCTTTCTGGTCGTGAAGCTCACCAAAATAGACTATTTCAGCAGTAACAAATATGAAAGCCTCCCCAAAAGAAAATCAAAAGCTACTTGGTTCCATAAAATTATATTCTTCTTTAAGTCTCCAAGTAGCAAAGGCAGTAAGTTTCAAGCATATATCCACATTTATTAACATTTTACTTACGAAAGCACAGACTGGGAGAGAGTTTCTGCAAACCCCACTTCCACTTGATAGTACTTACACAGATAGTTCCTCAGATTTTATGACATTTCTAACTCAGCACAATATAACACATGCTTGAAGTGTTTTCCTCCTCTAATTCCATGATATTTTCAGCTCACTTCCCCAGAAGAGACCTCATTGTCTATTCTAAGAAGAACTTAGGGAAAATTCTTACATAAGGACCAACACTTCAAAATATTTCACCTGCCTCAAAAATAAACAATAATATTTTTGAGCAAAAGAATGTTTTTAAGGGCAACAGTTTCCAAAAATTTACATGTGACATTATGATTTTCAAAATAAAGTAGGGTAATATTAAAAACTATCATCTTTGGAAAGCAAAACTAATAATTCCTCTGTGAGCAAAAAATTTGAGAGCAACAGATTTCCAACTCATATAAACATATAGAAATTAATATGAAATTAGCACTGCCTTTTAGGAGCACAAAAATGATTTCTCAGAACTATAATTAGCAAAGCCTGAGTTAAAATAGGCTCATTGGCTATGGAGGTTTGAGCACCTGACTAAAATCATGAGCTCCTACTGGGCAGCCATAAAGGAAAAATTTCATTAGTTCAGTGAAGCTTCTAGCATGTTTTAGCTAGGGTGGAAACTCTTTCTCCTGCTATCCGTGTTTCCCTTGAATGCCCAAGGCATTTAGAAAATTTCTAAATACGTGCTTTCTGTGACAAGTGCCTGACAAATTAAAAAGCATAGTTTGCACGTGGGTCCCTCAGTACTGTCATCTATCAACCCAAAATAGAATGTCTTTATCTCCTATTAGATTATTCCCCTGTTAATTTGACTAACCATTGGCTGAAAACCAAAGAACCCACAGACAAGAAAACAGAAACTATGTATCCTTTGATAATTCTGAAGGAGGGATGACAGGCCCTACCAACCTCCCAAAATGCCAACTTCCTTCCACTGGTGTAACTCCGGCCATGCTTCTAGGAGCAGCAAGCTGAATAACACGTGCAGAATAACCTGCACAGCCTGAGATCTGATGAGAAATGCAGAGTGATGCACGGGGCACAGTATGCCTGGACTGTGCTTCCCAGCCAAGGCAGATATTCAGGGAAAAAGCTGTAAAGGCAACCCTGTGACCAACAAAGACAGAGTCCTTGAGCACAGAGCTCATTGGACTGATACAAATGGGAAATTGTCTCTTGTTTGCTTCTGTCCTGTCAAGGGAAGCAGAAGTTCATGCCTTTTTCTAGGAATTAGCTAAGATTATAGCTCAATCTTTTGATTTGTGTAAGCCAACAGAACATGTATCATCAAACTCTATCTACTTGAACTAAAAGAAAAACATTATGGTCTCTTCAGATGATCAGAGAAAGAAGACAAAAGAGTTACTTACTTGTTCATCCATCCCATTCATTAGTTCATTGCACACACTGATCCTTCAGTTACTAAAGTAAATACCATGTGGTGTTGAACATCTCAATGTAAAGCTCAGGGAGGAATCCAGTTAATGACTGCAAACAGAAGCAATCAGGCAGAAGAGATAGCTAAAATACAGTCACATCTGGAGCCAGTGAGGCTATTAACTATTCCTACAGTTAATTGGCCAAATGGCAATTTTTCTTTTAAAAAGAAATTAAATGTACTCCAGAATTTAGTTTTTTTATATTTGCTGATATAATTAAAAAGGAGGGAATAAAATTTATTTTGAAGTATATCACTCTCATTCAACATAAGCATAAAGTTATATTTAAGAGATTCTCATCATTTTCATTATCCTTTTTACCTCCTGAAAATTGTGTCTTAGATGTCCCCCTCCATTTTCTTTTAGTTTATGTTCTCCACACGTAAGGGATTAACTTCTAAAGTTACAAAGCCAAACTCGGGTATTCTCCCAAATATTTTCTTCTTTAAAGACTTCTTCACAAGACTGACATATTTCCCTTGAAACTTTTATAAAAAGAAAGCAGCAGAAAGTAGCTCTATTAATGTCAGAGAAACTACCCTAAGAGCACATCATGTAAAGCTTATGGATAATCTAGCTCATAATTATTAAAACCCTGCATTTGGCACAGTTATAGAAGCAAAAAGGCTTCTATTCCAAAAGAGTATCTCTCTGTGATGTTGTATCTACAAACACACAAATTAAACTAAGAGTGAAACTAGACCATAATCGCTGTAAGAACTGAAAGGGTGTCAAATATGTAAAGCAATTCTTCAGGGGTACAGTTCTCAAGCTTGTCATGGCAACTCCTCTCACTCCTTCCCACTGATTTTTGGCAAGCAATTTTTATTTTTTTAAGCATTTTTACTCCTTCCCTCCAAGTCTTTTTTACCCCTTCACACAATATAAATGATATCACCAAAAAGTGAAGAGTGTGCAAAAACATCGGTCTGTAGCCACTTCAGATAGAAGACTGGAGACACACCTAGCCCACAAATGCAGTAATGTTGATGTTTCCACAATTACAGTGGTTCAGCTAGCAATAAAGACACTTTTTTCCCTGTAGAAGACATTGTATGTTGTTGAGCTATTAATGTTTACTGAAAAGCTTTAGGCAAGACCCCTTTTAAAAGCCTAAGAGGTCTGAGAGTTTATAATCTCTATTACTCTGTAGGAAAATTTTATGCCAATACTCTCCTCTTATACTTGCTTTCTAAAGACCCAGCTTGCTGCCCCTCCATCTTTCTGCAGTCAAAGCACACAGGTGTACTGGTTGGTAACAGGAGGATTCCTAAGATTAGGCTCCCAGAATATCTTCAGTAAAAGGATTTAGAAAAAAGGCAGTCTTCTCCATCTGCACTGCAGGCACAATTTGTTCCACTCATCATATTTGTTGTTCTCTCCATACTATGCCACATATGCCATGAATATTGCAGAGTGCCTGACTGCTCACCAGTTGAAGTTTTGAGTCTATAGCCCCTTTAACTCAGTGTCAGAAATGTCTCTGAGATAAATCATGATGCATTAAATAATGATGCAATCTGCTGACAGGATTCTAAGTCATCTAATAGGATTTCTCCCTGCAGCTTTGAAACACCTGTGGGTTTGCTGCCCAAGAGCAATTGTCTGAAACGTTTGACCAAGCAGTTAAAGGGAGCACCAATGTGCCATTTCTCTGTGATCAAAAGCAGGGGTGAAATTGAAGAGAGGAGTTTTCACAGGATCAGCACCTGCCTCTGGCTGCTTTGTGACTCCCACAAAACACTTCCCTGCATTTCATGGGTATAAATGGTTGTTACTCAACCATAGTTATTCATTCCCCATAGGAGATGGGGTTGGCTGCCAGGGGTGGCACTGCTCCTTAAATTTGCATTTAATTATTTTTTAATTTGCAGAGTGGCAAAGGTACATGCCCCAAGATCTGCAATTCTCACTCAAGTACTCCCAAACACTTAGTACACAGGACATACCTGATTGCTGCAGAATTAAGAAGGGGAACAGATCACAAAGTCTATGACAAGAATTTCCTCAGATTAAAAATGCTACCAACATGCTTCCTCTCTACCATGTGTTACCATACTGTGCACATTTAGTAATAAATGAATGTGCACAGATGCTGCTTTTGCATGGAGTCAGAGCTCAGACCTTTTGTTTTGTTCCTCCTTTCGTTCTTGCACAGGAAACAGAAGAAAATTCTTAGATGAGCATTTCAGACTATACAGATCAAAAGCAACACATGGATGAAAATGCATTCCCAGAGTTCTGGCACAAGGTTGCAAATATTTCCTTGGTGTATCCTTATGGAGAAAATGTTACAGAAATATGAAGCCAATGAAAGGGTCAATAATTATACTGGAGCCTAGGTCTGAAACATAAATTTGTACACTTTTAGTGAATAAAAGACTGTGTAGTCAGACACAATAGTTTTATATCTTAAGGAGTTGGGGAACACAATCTGCAGCTCTTTAGTAAACATACAGCAATTGAAATCAGCAAATTGGATGGAGATTAAATTAGACAGCGATGACCACAACTGAATGAAATAAATGCCAAGTCATTACCAATGGCTGACAAAAACAGAGAAGGCTTTACTTGTTTGTTAACTCAGGTTTATCAGCATATTTGTCAAAGTGCATGAAGTACATTGCCTAAGCTGGTTGCCCCTCACAGCCTCTTCCTGCTGTGAATTAACAGCATTGCTCTTTTCTTTAGAGTAACTGTGGTTTTGGGGAGAAGACTACCAGAGGCATCAGCAAATATTTTACATGAGCAACTCACCTCTGATCCAGAGGGATCAGTAAATATATTATGTGAGCAACTCATTTATATATTTGCTGGGAGAAATCTCACTCCTGCTGTTGGGAATTTGGTTCCTAGTAGTTGCAGAAAAAAAATCAGGATCTATGACATTTTTATTATTGTAAATAATAGCTTTGTTATCGACCACAGAAAAATGGACAGCATAGAAAAAGTTTAAGTGCTGCACACACAAGGAAAACATAAAGAGTAGGCAAGTATGTTTATTTCTATATCTATAGATGAGAAAGGCAGAGAAAAATGTGGAAAGAAGGGGTGCATACATTTACACATAAGCATGGCTCTTTCAAGGGCCAATGCAGGACCTAGAAGCCATGTAAAATGGATGAAAATCCTAAGCTTGATGGGCTTCCACACTAAACAAATCTAAATACCCAATACTAAACACTACCTAAATAATGAATGAGATTGTGCCAATATTCTGCTCATTATATTCAAAAGGCAGTGACTGGACCTGATCAACACCAAAATATGTCATGGACAGAATGGGGTGTATAATTGAATGGGAGCTGATAACTGCACTGCCATCAATCAGCTGCTGAAGGCAGCACTCAAAACATTGGCTGTGGCTGCCTTGTGCCAGGCAGAATGCACAGCTAGGAATAGAGGGTGAGAGGAACGCACCAGACCAGGCACCTTGTGAGAGTCCACAAATGGAGAATTTATTTATGTATTGCATGTGCATAAATAAACAAATTTAGCTTGGGATTTTTCTCCCATCATGCCTTTCCATTGGTAGGAAATCTTGAGGTGCTGTTGCATTGGGTAGTTAAAAAGCTGTCGTGGTGTGTTGTTTCATATTTTCACAGACTATTTAACACAGCGGAGGACAGCACTTCATTATGTTCAACAAGAACGTGGGGGAAAACTCTTCTGCAGATTCAGCACACTTGGAAAATCTGACATCTATATTGTGTACAAGGTACTGATTGTATTTACAGCCTTGTCTGGGCTCACATCTAGCCATGAGGAAATTCAGAACAGTGCCAGCACAACGCAAAATTTGCAAGGTCTAAGTCTATTTTAGTACAGACTTAACAACCAAAGTTGCTTTAAAGCTTATTCCTCCATTGTTTATCTTTTTAATATTGGAAATAATTTTACATAATCACAAAAGATGTAAAAAGTAAATTTAAAAAAGAATAAAACTAGAAATGGTACATGGATATAATGCCTTTAGAGAGTAGTACTGTGTAGCTACTCCCAGGCACTCTTGGCCAATGAAATGATGTATCTAACAGGTCACCAATATTGTAGAGTAAACATGGCATTTTATTGAAAGATGATACAAAAGAATATATTGATATGATCATATCAATATGTTGATATGATATGGCAAAATTAATAAGTACGCGATAAAAATCTGTAAAAACATACACTTCTAGATTTCTGCAGTCAATAAAATTGCTGTTGATTCATCACCTGCTGTAAGATAAGTGAACTGATTTCAGTAATTCTTTATTGAAATCTACTAGAGTTTTTTCAGGCTATTTATAGGAAAGATATGAGTTTCTGCAATTATACTTTGTCATCTCAGTAAGATTAGTGAATTTGAACCCTACTTTTTTTCTATATAAGGTGAGAAGCATGCAACGATGTAAGTTCTTTTCCTGATTACACCAATCATTCAATCTTTAAGGGAAAAAAATATGATTTGTATGATTCAAAGATCGTTTTAAGAAAAATATTATATTCTTTTACTCAAATGAGGTCTGGTTTTATCTGAGGAGGAAAGACATAATGAAAAACCTCACAACCACTTCTTGCTTTCATAGTAAAAAAGAACCACTGAATCAAAAAACATGTTAAATGTTAAAAGGAAATGCATAACATGAATTAACTTGTATTTACAGGTTACCTACCCTTGAGAAATAATAAACCTCATCTGTTTTCCTTTAAGCATTGCAAATTGTTCTTTCAAGTAATCACAGAATATTCTGAGCTGGAGGGTTGCCAGAGGGATCTTCGAGCCCAGCTCTGAAGTGAGTGGCCCACACAGGTTTTTGGGAGTATTAGCACTGTGCTTTAACCAGCTGAGTTAATCCCAGGGCCATAAGACAGCATGGCTCAGTGTCTCTGCTAGGAGAAAAATGGGCAAAATTTTGCTTTTATATCAGCGTTCACACGTTACACATGTATCTGCTGAGCATTTATGCCATTATCAGTTTAACACTGCAACTGTTGCTAATAATTCAGCGTTATTATGTTATATACAATTTCCTGCTACAAATGAATCCTGATTATACCCGTTCACATTTAGATTCCCATCTGCTGCTTGGGGTTTCAGTTCTGTTCATAACACTTCTCTTCAGGTACAGTGCTGCATTGTAGCAGCAGATCTGTAATCATCTCCCTTCACAGCAGGCAGTGGGAGCACCTCATATACGTCTCAGTAATCATTTAGTCATGTACATTAATAGTGAATGTATGTGCCTACTTAACACCTTGTAAAAACTTGAAACAATGAACAGTGAATTGGATAAAACTGCATCTTGAGGAAAAATAAAACAATAATAACAAAAAACTATTCTAAAGGGAAGGCAAAGAGGTTTTTTGAGAGCATAAAGCTGTCACGACAGGTGACTCATGTTGGCTGCATTAGTCATATCATGGCACATTATATAACCAGAGGCAATTGACACAACATAAACTGACACATCACAACATAGCTTGTCAGCAGTGAGATGTATAAAGCTTTTTAAAGAAAATACAGGGAAGAAAGTTTTGTGGGTTTTCTAAACTCCACTCAGGAGGACAAAAAAAAGGTGTGAAGCATTCAGAAATGTGAGTTACATTTCTGCAGGAACACATTCTGCCACTCTTTAGTATTTTGGAGGGTTTGAATTGAGTAGACTTATTGATCTTGATGGACTGAAGTCAGCTGAAATCCCAAATAGCTTAATGCTTTTGTTCAACAGCAAAATGGGTTTGGCTGAGGGACGTGCAGGCCTGGCCATGGGGTACTGGGAACACAGGGGTAATGTGTCCACAACTTTTCTGGTCAATCTGCTTCGGTGCCTCACCATACTCACAGCCAAGGATTTTTTCCAGATTGCTAACCTAAATTTCCCCTCTCTCAGACTTACCCCTCGTCCTTTTACTACAGCTCCTGGTGAGGAGACTGTCAGTTTCCCCTTCACACACTGAAAGGTTGCAAAGAGGTCTCCGTGCAACCTTCTGTTCTCCAGGCTGAGCAGCTACAATTCTCTCAGCGTGTCCTCAGAGGGGAAGTCCTCTTAATCCCCTCACCAGATTCATGATCCTCCTCTGGACTTGCTCCAACAGTTCCATGTCTGTCTTATGCAGGGGATACCAGAAAGGTGCACAGTATTCCAGGTGAGGTCTCACAAGAGAGTAGTTGAAGGGGAGAATCACCTCCCACAGCCTGGCCACACTCCTTTGGAATAACCCTGCCAGCCCAGGAGCTGCTGATTTCCCTCTTCTGTGAGCCACATATCAGCATTTTCATACGGGGCTCCAACTCTGGAGGTACAGACTTCAAATGGATGTGGAAATGAGTCTGCACATCCACACAAATATCTCTGACAGGCTCTTGGAGCGAATGGCCACATTTCAGCTGTGTCAGGTAATGACAGAGTCTCTCCTCAGAGCCTCTCTTACAGTTCACTGGGCTAATCTGGGAGCTTAATAAAAAATGTACTGTGACAGTTCCAAAATTCCTGCTCTTAGGATGATGAACTTGAAATAGTTTATAATTCCTACTATTTCTGGCATCACCTCTGAGCTTCATGGACACATAATTAGAAGACAGACTGGTAGAGGACAGATTTCATCGTATGTTGACACTCATGAACATACAAAAGAGGGTTTTTGTTTTTTTTTGTCTTTCATTAAAAATCTTTCTTACATCGCCTCTTTAGAGCATTATAGTGAAATGCTGGAATACAATTAAATAGGAAGTAGTTTTGAAATGCAGCTGTTCAAATTGCAAACCAGAGCACACACACCCCTTAGAGATTAAACACAAGTCCAGTTCCATTTTCCAAACCTGGAAAACTTCAAGCCTACATATTAATACACCAAGTCACAAGGTACCTGTGACATAAAAAGGGAAAGTGCCAAGCTTAGGAAAGCAATTTAGCTGATCTTAACATGCACACAGCCCCAGTGTTCAGTGACTGGCTCTGCAGAAATGTCAGGGACCAGTGGTGGGGAAGGACAGGGAAGCAATATGTGATACATGATGCTAAACCTCAGTGTATTTTCTCAGTTTCCCACACAGCAATCCACTTGCCTCTGTGTGAACACAAGTGCTTAACCAAAATCCCAGTCCAGGTGAAGTTTGGAGAGAATCTGAAATGAGCCTGGAAGTTTGCAGAGGATACTGCTGCTTCCAGTGAGAAGTTATAGTGCAAGCATTTCAGAACACAGAGACCTCACCACCATCTGTCTGTCCAGGTAGAAATTTATTTACTAACCATGGCACATCATTCCTGTCAGAAGCAAGCATTGGGAGGGCAGGAAAGGCTTAAACCATGGGGTGCTACTTGGAACACAGCATGTCACTTTTAATATGATAAGCAGTGGCAGCCTCTGTGGTAGATAAGATTAACCTTCTGATTTCCAGTGCTTGTCACAGGTCCATCTATGGTTTGCATGGCCCAGCTCCTCCCTCCTTGTTTAGAACTTTATAAAATTGGTAGCACTTTGATAATGAAAATAAAAAATAATTAATGTGAAAAGATACTCATGTCTTTGCAAGTAACATGAGATCTCTTCTATTTTTCCACTTATACTATATTCAGTGTTAACTTTTGGAATTACAAATTGCTACAAGTTAAAAATATACAGCTTTTTTCACTAATCACATGAGTTTTCTTGTTTTATTTTTCATAGAATCACATAATATTTTGAATTGGAAGGGACCCACAAGGACCATAAAGTGAAGCTCTTAAGCAAATGGTCTTTTATAAAACCTCTTTCCAAATTAAGATAACAACACACTGTGTGTTGAAAATTCTCCAATGCCCAGCATACTGGGAGTGCTGTTCTGTTCCCTTTTGTTGAGCTGTAATGAATGGTATGGTGAGAAACATCCTCTTTGTAAATGATTTCCTTAGAGCCGATGCACTTTAAAGCCCACGCTGTTCAGAGGGCTGCAGTAGACTCATTTCTGTGTGTTCCTCCTCCCTCCATCAGGTAAACACATGGACACTGTAAATATGTGCATTTGATCATCAGTACAGAACCTGAGTGTGTCCTGTGCACTTCCTACCCAATCATACTTCTAAAGATGAACACTAAATTGAGAAAAAATAACCTGAAACAAAACTCTGTCACCCTCACATAAGGCTTCATCATTATTTACAAGAGAAGCCCTCCAAAAAAAAGCGCATTTCTTTTATTTGTGGTGTTGTTTTTTTGGTTTTGTATTTTGTACTGGGGTTTTTTTATTATTATTTTTTTATTTTTGGTATTTGAAATGGTAATAGAGAAGAGCAAAAGAAGCTGTGGCAATGTGATCAGCCCATCCTAAGGGCAATGTCTTTTTACTCATCAGGCAATATTTAGAACCATCACTTGCTAAAAACACTGTCACCTAAAATGAATTTACAGAAGAGGCTTTGCATTATACACATGGCCTGAAACACATATGCTGCAACATCACAGCAAAGAAAATTAAAGTGTGATTGTACAGTCTAATATTAGTTAATTCGTACCAGTTTCATACAGATTTTAGCATTTAGCATTCATTTGCTCTTTTGCTAAGGAGCTCCTCCTCCATTTAGTTCTTAAATAGTATGCCTGTTCTTGCTCAAAGGAGCAGCTGTACTGAAACACCATCCTCTTTTGCAGTCAGAAGGATACTAATTTCAATATATCAACAAATCAAGAATTTCTACAATAAAAGCAGTGCTCAGACATAGGAACATTGGGCTTATTCTTTAAGTTGTTGTTTGGGGATGTTTTTCCTACAGCAGAATGTTCAAACCAAAGAAGAAAAAAAATATTTTTCATCTTCACCTTTTCACATCATACTCACATGAACACATATAGCAGACTTCCTTTTCAAGTGCAGGATTCTCTCCCCTGTCCCAGAATCATCTCTTCCTGCATGAATCCTCTGGATACCTTTCTGCACATCCAAAATTCACTCAGATATGAAGGAATGAAATGCAACAGCCACATGTAACTCTATGATATTAATAATTTTGTAAGTTGCATCCTCTAATCATAAAAGAAAATAAAAGTTGAAATATTTGTTTTATCCACAGTTTTGTCCCTATGTCTCAACATCCTGAGTGCTTAGACTGCATGATACACATTTTGATTGCTGAAGGCCTTTGAGAGGCCATAAAACAAATATAGAAAAGTCTGTAATGTATTTTAATTGGGAACAAAAAATATTTTACTTGCATAAAGATATGGGAAAAAAAAGCTAATAGAAACAGGGAAATTACCTCCCCAAATTATAGTTTAAATTCACATTTTAGTTTCCACTTCTTTCTCCAGGTAGCCATCTCACTAGGATGCAGGGTCTATGGCTTTTCTTTGGGATAAAAGAGGCTTGACATGCACTGTTGCTTCAGTTGATGAGGACAGAATAATTCAATGTAACCATGTTCATTGTTTGCCAGTTGATGTGTTGTTAGGCTTTAGAACCTAACCCTTGTGGAAAACAAAACTCATGAACTATTGTGCTCACTGATAATTTGAAAGCATTGCATTTATCTTGATCTTAAGTCCTTATATTCTTGAGGCACTTTTTATGCAATATTTCACTTCCAAACTGAAATAATGCACAGCTCTTGAAGAAGAAATTATGTCATTTGTACCCAGTCCTGCATGTATTTGAAACCACATGGAACAAACTCAAGAGTTTCACCAGGCCTTAATCCTCTTCCTGATAATATTAGTGGCCAGTATATGAAATCTTAGCATTTCATCATGCTCTAAACCTTTTTTCCTACAGTGACTGCATAAATTTACTTTAACACAAATAATACTGCTTAGGCAAGAAGTAGGGCAGACAACTGAAATAGCACAGGCTGGAGCATATTGCACTAGAAATTGCAGGATTCCCACACTTTAAGCCCTTTGCAATTGTGACTTGGATCATGGCAGAATTATCCTGGGGATAAAAACTAGTCATTTATGCAAAAGAGAGTAAATGCTTAATGGGAAAAGTTCATGTCCTACAGAAATATCCAAATGAGTGAACTTGACTAAGCTGAAAGGTGGGCAGTTGGAGAGGAAATTCCCTTCAGTTTGTATGATCTTAGGAGCAAAGCTCTGCCACTTCCCATGCCCAGCTGAGCTCTTTGAGATCTAGCTTAGATAAGTCAGCATATTGACTTCATTAAATAAATTAAATTACATAAATTAAACCATAACAATGTCCCAAAATAGCACTTCTGTGTCAGCCACATCAAGTATATTCCACATTTTCTCCACATGCTACAATACTTCAGACCTCAGAATAATGGCCTTTCAGCATGAGTACATCGCGGAGACAGGCACAGGCAAAGCCTCTTGTCACCACCTTTTATGTAACCCAAATAGAACTACTTATCTCTTGTTTACAATGAAAATGCTTAATGAAAGAGCACAGTTTACAATACACAAATGAAACAGGCTAGGATCAGTAAGAGATTAATTAATGTTTTATAATAAATTCTTTATCTTTGGTATTTAGTACATCTATACTGGTCATGCATCCCCTTCATCTTTCAGACACAATAGGACACACAAGGGTCAGCTCACACACAAGGGTTCAGTATTTTCCATAGCATACATCAGTCATGCCTTGAGCCACACTGCAAAAACCTGAAAAAAATAGATTTTTTGGGAATTTTTCTGGTCAGTTACAATGAGGACTCTTCCCCTTTGTTCAATGAATCCCCCTTACACATGCTGGAAGCCTGCATTAAAACAACTATCCCATGACTTCACAGGGAAGTTATAAAGCCTTCAACTTCTTCCAGAAAACATTTTTTTTTAGAGCAAACTAAATCAAAATATGAGGCTCTCCAAACTGTCAGGGCTTTTTTTGTCCTAGGTTTGTATATCTGGGTCACATAGTCATGTAACATCCTTGGCTGTGATCACAGCTATTGATTGCAGTGCTGAAAGCAACAGAAAAAATGCTATATAATAATAACAACAGTGCATGAAACAGCAAGAAGGGTAGGCCAGGTCAATCTTTAATTGGTGAGCACATGCTTGCTGAGAGCAACAGCCAGAACACTGCCCTAAAAAACTGAAGACCTTTTTTTATGACAAAGAAAGTTAGTTAACATCTTAAAAAGTGATATCCTGACTGAAAAGGATTATAATTAATAAATATTAATACAATTATTAATAAATGTTAATATGTTATTTTAATATTATAATTTAAAATATTTTTCTCTTGCACGCACAGCCAAGAAAGTTAGTCTAAATTATTTTCTAAAACAGATTATATAAAGAGCAGTAAATCCCTGGGCATCAGATACTGCTGGTCTACTTTTGATTTTTTAATTTCATTTTTCAGAAAGGAAAAAAAATTCTTAATGGTTCCATCACAAAAGAGATGTTTGACCAATGTCAGTGATGGAAGAAATGGTCCTGCTTCCAGTTCTCACGTGTCTTGTACTGATCTTTCCTCCAGAGGTCCAGAGATGCTGTGGTGCTTCCCAAACTGATGTTTGTCTTCTATACATTGGAGATTTGATTTATTGATTGCTCTGAAAATGAGGACTAAGGATCAAAAACAGTGTTTTGGGCTAAATAAGATCAAATCATTTGGGGTAATGGCTTTGCAGGCTCACTGGCCCGTATCACAAAGGCAGTTTTGTGCCAGGCTTACCTGATAGCTGGTGTGCAGCTTCCACATGCTGGATGACAGCAACAGGGCTGAAAATAACTAATTCATAGATTGCAATCATCAATGATTCTTAGTAAAGAGTCAAAGTCTACTAGTAATCAGGAAAAATTTGGGGTTACCATTTGCAAAAGCACTTTCACTTCAGCTGTAATATACCACACAGGTGTCACTGACACTCAAGCAAAATAACTTTGCCAATGACAAAGTCTTTTAGTCATGCATAATATGTTCAAATAGAACTCACTACTTGTAATATAGTGTTGATTTCTTCAGAGCTTTATTATCTAAAATATAATTTCTGTCAAAATTTTAGTATCAAGGGTTGTACCGACTGGACTATAGCCAGAACTATTGTGGTTTAGGGGCATATTTTTATTATATAATAAAATAATCACAAGTACAAATTGAAGTGTGGCTTTAAAATGTAAGACCAACAAATACAATTCATTAAATTCTGTAATTAAACTAGCCATCCTTACAGAAAAGTAGTAGAAAAGGAAAGCCAAGCAGCAGCTTGGGCACCTGTTAAAATTGGTTCGTTCAGGACAGTGCTCTCATGTTTCTATTAATTATGCTGCATAAACACAAGCAGTGCTGATTAGAGACAATCTGCTGAACATGCTGGAACAATGGCACAATGGAATCTAAATGCTTTATTTTATCTTTATTACCTCAGGGTAATGAATTGTAATGTAAAGAGCTGATGAGTAATTAAACTCATCAACTGTGGATTCAGAGATATTTTTAGTGTCATATGATGGAAAATCCTCTGAAGAGTAGCGAGGACATAGTTTCACAGCATATATTATGTTCCTTAACAGGTCCCATAAGGAAGCACTTCATACTGTTTCTGAATTATGAAATTAGGAATGAGCACTGTATCGATCTTCATTTTTTATTTCTTCTCTGCACAAGTTCAAGAGCATTAGAGATCTACTTGGTGAGCTAAAGCCATTTTCTCTTTGCTGAGAGCCAGCTGGGATACAGCAGCTCTTTCGCCCACAAAAACACATACATGTCATCAGATGATGTCATTAAAATAGCCAAGGTCCATCCTAAACTCTTCTCATTGCTTCAAATTTCCACTTTAAATTCATCCAAGACTGGTTTATACATCTTTGTTTCTCTATCAGCCTTTAATGAAACAGCAAATTTCCTTCCTTGCTCTGAACTTCTCAAAGGAATCAGACAGTGCAGTCACAGGCCCTTGGGGCTTCCAATCTGCTGGAATAAAAACTTCAAACTGTTTTAGATTTCACTTCAATGGAATGCTCTGTTGACCCCAGATGGACTTTTCACTACATACTCCACTCCTACCAATCCAACAGCACGCCAAGTAAAATCTTTCTAGTGCTTTTTACCACAATAAAATTTTATTCATCTCAGATAGAAATACCTGTTCTTAGGCATTCTAGGATTTTTTATAATTTTCTGAGGCTACAGAAGGATAAGAAGGGCAACTCAATAAGCAATTTATACGCTTCAGTCCTTTTCCTAATGAGGAAGTTGGAGCTTTCAAAGAAAAATCCTTGGGATTAGTTCCCAAAAGCTTGTCTATACACCATCTGTTGTATTTTGTCCAAGTTCTACCAAGAGAATTTCTTAGAGCATCCAGATCTGATATTCCAGTCTTCTGTTGTACTAACATTGTTCCACATTTGGCCATCACAGATACAGTTTGGTTAAGGGCCCTGAAAGGAGTATTTATTACAAATATAGACACAGGAAATGGAAACAGGACACTGTAAGCAGACAGCAGGAAATTGTGCAGGGTAGGCTGACACCAGGGGCTACAAAATGAGCTGCAGCTACTGCTAGCAGTGATTTATCCTAATGGCAAACAAAAATCAACAATAACTTGCCTTTTTGGCATCCTCACAGCATGCACCAATGATAATAAAGAATAACATAGAAACCACTTCCTACTTTCTTAAGCAGGAATGTCAATGTATGTTTGGTTCTGTGTCCTGACCCTCCTGCTGGATGGGCATTGAGCCAATTAGAGCCTCAGGAGTGTGCCAGGCTCATCCCTGCTGAGCAGCACTGGCAGCCAGAAACAGGAACAGCAGGGAGCTGCCCTTCAGCCCTGCCCTGCCAGCTCGGCACCCCTCACCTCCTGCACACACCTGAGAGCCACTGCAGAGGATGGGGAGCAGGCTGGGCTCTTCTGAGTGACAAGCACAGGCCTCAGAGAGGGAGATTGAAGGAAAAAAGTCATCAGTCATGTATGAGCTGGTAGTTCTTTTCAGTGCTTCTTGAACCTGATCATTGTACACTTCAGCTTCTTTATCCAGCCTGATGCTGCCTTCATATTGCTTTGGGGACTTGCTCTTCTCTGCTTTACTCAACCAAATGTTTGCCAGAAGAACTAGTAGTGAGAGCTGCTGCTCTTTGCTTTCTATACCTGAAATGAATGATTAATTATTTCAGACATTATCTACCTCAGGCTTGGCAATCCTCCTGAACTTCCAAATAGCTCACTAAGCATTCACTTCTTTGATATTAATCTGTGTCTCATATTGTGTCTTGGAGGAGAAATATGATGGCTTGGTGATTCAGCAGTTTCATTCCAGCCCTTGGACTCTGCAAGAATCTCCACTGTACCAAACAGTTTTGGTCTTATTTCTCACGGCTTTGTATCCATCCAGGGAAAAGCAACTTCTATCTCAGTGGGGTGGGCTCTCCTGAGGAGCAGGTGACACCTCCAGATCAGTGGGTAGGACTAATAAAAAAGACATCTTCCCAATCCAAAGAGCTCTGCATTAGTGCTGAACAGCTTCCAACTGCAGCATCGTGTACAGCCATCTTCTAATATAGAATGTACCTGCTTGTGTTCTTGTTACACCTCTGTCATTACTGCTGCATTAATCTCTCACAGATGTTCTAGATATTGTCCTGTTCCTTACAATATTCCATTTATCTTGTTTTGGTTTTTTTGTTTGTGGGTTGTTTGGGGTTTTCTTGTGGGTTTATATTGGGATGTTCTGTTTTGATTTTTTTGGGTGGAGGGGATGTCTTATTCCAGCTCATTCTGGAGCTAAAAAATGAAATAAAACATTGATCATTCAACAGAAAATCACTAGAAATTTTCTATTGCTGGTGAATCCTGGCCAATACATTCAGTCTGTGTTTTAAAATCACCTTACCTGGGAACAGGACCAATATTTCACAGTATAGCTCACACAATATAGTTCTTAAATGTGTGAGAATAACACCATTTAAAATCAATGCATGATTATTCATTCCTGAGACATTTTTGTGATATTCTATTTAGAGAACTCTCACCAGTGAAGATGGTATTTTCATCTATAATAGCCTTACCATGACAGAAGAATAAAACTGACTTTCTGACAGTGGGTCTTCCCTGATCAAAGCACTTTTTCCAGTCAGAAAACACATATTTTTTGTTCTTCAAGCACACAGGACTTCACATCACATCTTTGCATGAGACTGAAATAATAACATGCTTCATTACACTGCAGTACTGAGAGATTATTAAGACTTAAAAACAAAAGTATATTTTAGTGCATTTATCAAGAACTATATTGTGATTCCTCCTCTGCTACATAGAAAAAAATATGTGCTAAGAAATGCACATGGGTCACTGCATGGAGTAGATGAAGCATGAGAATGGGAGCTGTGTTCCTCTGTATTCTAGTCCTAGCTTTGACAATCATCATCTTGCTTCAGGCAAATCACTTGGAACTCTTTGGTTGCAGCCTCTCTATCTACAAAATAATTAAAAATATTTTACTGTGTAAAGCTTTCAACATAAATTAAAGGCTAAGGGAACTCTTATGTCTGAATTAAAAGGAACTGAAAACAATTTTTAACTGTAGATTCTGAGCCAAACTCAGTCCAGTGGTAACCAAACGTAATCCAGATGAAAAACACCAGGATTTCATTAAAAACCTCACAAAGCCCTTTTTTTGACTGCATAAATTTACAGAGCAACACCAGGCCCCAAATGCTCAGATAATTAAGCAGGTTTATAGGGAAATAAGATTATAAATTGATGGGCTGAGCAGTAGACTTACAGCTGAAATTAACATCTGCATGTGTGTGTGTGTGAGATAAGAGTTTAACATTTCTGACATTTCATCACAATAGCTGTGCCATTCCATTCTGCCCTGGGTTTTTCCTTGCTCTGCAATTTCCTCAGTCTCTCACACAAATTCACAGGCTCCCAATGCCCCTCTCAGAAGGCAATGCTGGGCATTCATGACTCATGGAAAAGCAGAATATCGAGTGGTCAGCTGGTCACACAGGACACTCACTGCACCTCGGCTAGACAAGGCACTAAGGAGCCCACAGGCATGACAGCATTTGCACACTGCAGAACTCTGGGCTTGTATATCCACAGCGCCACTGATTTTCGCTCCATTTTGTTTTATAGAGTTTTCTTCATCCCAGCTAGCATAAGATCCATTTACTTACTTTGGTTTTTAAAAGGTCACCTTTTCCCTGGGATAGAAATCTGAAGTTCCATTTTATTATAAAAGCTTTAAAATGGAAGAGTGACACGGTGCTTCTGCTTGAATTTTACCACTACCTATTTTTTATTTAAAAATACCTGGACAAAAACAAAAACAAAATCTAGGAATTCACGTATAAATTGTATTTTTTATATAAATTACATTTACAGTAAAGGGTAATAAAATCAAGAGGAAGAACAATCTGCACTAGATTTCCCTAAAGAATTATAATACCTGAAATTTAGGCTCTATCTCTTCTGACACAGCTTAACTTGAAAAAAAATCTGCGCAGGCTATTACATAAATCTAAGAGATAACTGCATGGTAAAAATCTCTAACTGCAACCCACAACTATCTAAACCGCTATGAAAAACATATGTTTGACATAAAAATAACTGGCATTATGTTACCATGCAATGGAATCTCAGTATAAGTCATAGTTAATTATACATTCAGGGGAAAAAGTGAATAATTTAACCCACATCTCAGAAAAATTCAAAAGAGTGAAGCAAAAAACACCCATCAATCCATTGTATCCCTACAGCATATTTCTACACAGCCGTAAAAAGAATGAGCAACAAGAAGTCTTACTCTTTACTAATTGAAGGATACATGAAAACTCTAATTAGAAATGTTCTGAACCGAGATGATTACTCAAGGTGAGATGATGTGCCCTAAGAACACTTTAAGCCCCAGCAAAGTTGCCACAGCAAATCTGGGTTTGAATTTGGGGAGCAGGGTGGTGCAGAAGCAGGAGCTGCCATGTAAATTGTCCAGCCATGGTTTGTACTGCAAGCAGGAAAACAGGCACTGGCCTGACCCGTGCTGTCCTTCCTGCTCACTTAGATTTCTTTCTCAAATATCTCATCAACCACTGAGATACTCAGTATCTTAGTGGTGTTTTTTAAGAGGGCAATTCAGACATGCTTTCATACATGAATACCATAACTATCAAGCCACTGAAATGACTCTCCTTTAAGACACAAGGCAGTAATTCTGTTAATCTCTCCACCCTTTGGTTAGGGACCATATGTTAATGGTCACACACATCTGGGATCCTTTTAGTCAATGGTGAAATGGGATCCTGTCAATGGCTTTTTAGCTACTTGGTTTTCTATTTTATATAATTTTATATAATTTTATAAGCAAGATTATTTATGTGATTATAAGTTAGAAGATTTCATGGTTCTTTTTTTCATATGTAGCACAGTGGCTAATTGCTCTTTGTGGCCCTGAGGAGATGAGGAAAGTCATTTTATTATCTACATTCATGATAATTTGATCAACTCGTATAGCAAAGAAAGGCTTTACTTTCAAATCATGTGGAATGTCTGGGATATTAAATATGAATTTGGCTTCAACTAAGTCCAAATTAAAGTATTGTTTCCAGATTCTGGAAACCAGAAGACACAGCCCAGTTCAGAGGGAACTGTAGGTCTTTGCTGCACAGGAGATCCAATTTAACATTCCTGGTGGTTTCCTCTGGCATAAAAATCTACTATGCTCTTAATGTGATTATAGGATTATGGTATTGTATTTTGTATCTGAGAATTTACTTGGGCTTGCAGCTTTTAATCTATGACCTAATTGAACAGAAGTTGTTTCCTCTTCCCCAAATTTCACTCATACTGTCTGCACCACTCATTCTCATTAGTAACGTGTTTTAAAATCAGTATTTGTGCTGATCTTACCTATGTAGAAAGGTTTATTTCCTGACCTTTTGTAGCCTGCAGGACTGACTGGAATACAAATCACATACTACAGGGTTGAACTGTGCAGGGATTCCTAAGAACACAAGAGAGGAGCCCCGTGCCAGGTATTCACATGTTGAGATAAAATTGTAATATGGGACAATGAAAAGGCAGATAGTTTGGTTGTCCCTTTAATGTAAAAAATGTTGCAAAAAACCTTTTCCTTTCCTTCTTCACCTTTCCTAACACCAGATATCATCCCTTATCATTCTCTCGTTTCTTTATGCATTCTAGCTATAATTAATGAATCATCATCTGACATGATATCTAAACAAGATACTCCCAATTCTTTTTGCTCATTTGAAATATTTTAGCTTACGCAATTCAGATTAAAAAGAAATTTTAAAAAAATTATCCCGTGAACAAGCAGGGTGAAAAGAGAGTCACCAAAGTGGAAATAAAACCCAATAATGCTATTAGGAAAAACCCCCAAAAATGAAGATGTGCAGTGAAAAGATACAATCTTGTTCAGGGAAAATGAAGAACAGTGCATGTAGGTCAGTAGCTTCCACGGTTTCTGTGCACCTCTATTCCTTTTGGTGGGTCCTTTTTACATACTGTTTTCATAATTTTGTTCATAATCACTTTGGAAAGGGAATAAATTAAAACATGGATAAGGTTTTGCAAATCAGAACTATTTTTGCAACTCTTCCAAAGATAGAAGTAGATTTTGAGATGCCACATAGTCATAAGATCTGCTCACCCTTAATGCAAATACGAAGACCGTAGTCTCTGTTCCATCTTCTGAAAATGCAGCAATTATTTTTGGTCATTCTGCAATGCCAGCCCAGACAACTTTTAACACATCTGAAGAGGTATATATACACACACTGCCTTGAGAGATTTGATCAAAGCTCACTGGAATTGGTCAGAGATTTCCATTTTTTTCAATGGGCCATGAATGAGGGCAGCATCATTGGGGTTTTGAATATTATTGCAATGCTGGATGGATTTTACTTAGCACTTTACATAAAGGGACACTACCTACTGCAGGAAGCCAGATTAAGTCAAGATAAATGTAGGTTTTAAAAGACTTGCCCTCAAAGTGGGGCTTGCTTCATCTTTACTGAGTTTGAGTTATCCTATATATAGAGAAAAGATGAAACGAAGTATAAAATATTGGGCAGCATATAACTAACTGTAAAGAAAAATGGAATAGCAATAGAGAAAAGGCAGTATTCTAATAAAAACACATACAGTAAAATGAAACTGATGCCTGGAAAGACTGACCTGAGAACAGAGACTAGGTAGAATAAAAGGATAAAAGGGATTTATTGAAAGGATCCAGCTTGGGCAGTGCAGGAACCCCGCCAGGCCTACACCCAAGTCAAACCCACAAATGGTCCCAAAATGGATCCCGGTCACGAGGCCTCACACTTTGATAGGTTTTGGTCCATCAGCATATTGGAGTTAACTGTGCAATTACAGCTTCAGATTATGAAGCTCCATCCTCCTGTTCCCTCTCTTTCTTCACTGTTGTTTACACTCTTGTGCCTAGAATTTGTCCTTGGTCCCCAGCTAGAAAGGAAGAGTTTTGTCTCCCTACTCTGTGAAGAGAGCTTCCCAACCCTTCATATGAAGCCCAGAACTACACTCTAAAGCAGCCCAGAATCTGAAAAATAGAAAAGCTAAAACTTAAGGCATCAGTACAAACAGATACAAATCCCTCCTTGAATAAGTTTCTTACACAGAGAGTCAGTATCAGATGCTTGAGTGGCCCTGTGAGCCTCAGGCTTTCCTGGTGTCCATACACAGAGCCCAAAGCTGGGCACTGCACCATGCAGGCACAGCTCCTGTGCAGTTCTGCTGCCCTGCAAAAATTCTCATCATAAACACTACTAATCAAAACACTTTTTAGTCATTCTTGAGTTGAACTTTCTTCCATAATGTGTCAGTCATGGATGTGAAATCAATTAGTGCATCCAAATGCTGACCACCATCATACAACATAGGTTCTCAAAGATAATAGGATACTTCTGTTTGACAAGAATTTACTTAATCAATTTATAGTTTTAAAGTAAGCATCTTGACATTCCCATAAATCTGCAATTTAATGATTAAAACGCTTAGAAGCAAGGATCTCATAAAAACAGAATAGATATTTAGGGAAAGATTTTTAAATGGCAACATTTAGAGATAGGGTAAATACATTTAACATTCACTTTTCCATTCCATCAAATGATGATGAGAATATGCTAATGCACTTTAAGATCTGTTAACAAAAGACACCATTAGAGTTTTTCACTTGAAATTGAGGATCTGCTTATAGAAACACCTTTCTTCACTTGTCTCTGTTATGTGCACCTCTTAAACCAGCTCCTCAGTCACCTCTTAGGCATTGTGGCAGTGAAAGCATTGACATCCTGCTTTCCCAGCCATGAAGTCCTGGGCTGATCTGGGTCTGGATTTACCATGACATTTGTAGGCTGCCTGCAGAAGCCAACAGGAAGTTTGTTTATAAACTCCGTGCACTTCTTCCAGGTCACCTCTTACAGGACATTACCTTCCTCCTGAAAATGTGTAAGTGGTGCCTGTGCTTGCCATCCCAAGTGTGCGTGACTCAGGAGAGAGAAACAGGATTATTCTATATTTTCTATATTATAATCTATATTATAATCTATATTATTATCTATATATTTCAGTCACACATTAGGGAAAATCAGACTTGAGGACTGTTGAAATACAGTAGGGAATGTTGGGAAGAAATAATCTGAACAGTGCAGCATAGAGAGATTTTTCTGTAAGAAAAAACTAAGAGGGGGGAAAGTCCTTATAAAGCTTAAAATGGGTGAATAATGTGGGACATCAGTATGGAGGAGAGAACAGTGTTGTACTTTGGAAAAAGAAGCTTATTTTTCTTATTTTTCCCTACCAAGTCCTCTTGTGGCAGCCCAATGTGAGTGAAAACACAATACACACAATACCCTACACACAAAACACACAAATAAAAGATTAAGTATAATGCAGAGAGTGAGGGTTACAGCTCTATGACCTTAATGACCCCCATTTCAGGTTTCACTATGCTTTTCTTAGGAAGTCCTTTGTTCTCCCAAAGATGACTGCTGTTATAGGTAATGCTGACATTCAAGGTCTAAAAGATTCTCCATCTCCTCTCTGCTTACCTGAAGACTCACAGGAATCTATTCCTCTAAGTTCATCACTGAATAACTTCTTTATGAATTTAATTTTCATTTAAATTATTTCATTCTTTTTCTTCCACATATTCACGTACAGCTCTAAAATTATAATTTTAAAAAATGTCTGAGGTTGGTACATTTTTTTTCTGTTACCTACTTATAGTTATTCTTTTTACTTTCCTTTTGCAGAAGGAAAAGTGTGGCAGGGAGACACACTGGGAATTATGACAAATCTAGGCTATCTGTAGTACAAGAGATTTTCTTGTCACTTCACTGTAACTATATGCAATGAAGAAAATCAAGCTTTTCATTTTTTCTGAAAAAAAATTATAATGATAGCACCCTGTATTTCAGTTCAAGCTACTGTTCTGCATTTTATTCCATTGACTTGCAGAAGAAAATAGAACCCTTTGCTGAAGACTCTTTGTACCATCTTGCTGAGTATAAGAATGATGCTCTTTTTAGAATTAAAGGGAACACTTCCAGGAGGGGAACACTATAACGGGAAAATGTTGTGCACTGCATCCTCCAAAAAGAGTAATTTTTGAAGAACTCTGCTGATGGATACCGTAAATAAGATGATACATGAATAATTTCAGCTGGAACAGAGCTATGAGAATAAAGGCATGACTATACTGCTCTTTTCCACTTAAGCAAGTTCATTGTCATTTAGATATGTAATTAAGCTGCCTTTCCTGTCCCCTCTGTTAATATACATATTGTGGAGAAAATGAGGAGCACAGATAGTAACACCAGAGCATTAGCACTTGTGAAAAATATTAAACTGACAGAGCAGAAGCAAAATGATCCACAGTGCTGAGAACAGGGATGGTCCACAAAATAACCTGAGACATGACGTTCTGTATTTGGCACATTCGAATTTAGGATGCTTCAAACATTTTATTTGCACTTTCAGTCCAAGTTGTTCTTAAATTCATGAGATATAAATGGCATCTTTTCCTAACAGACTTAGAAGCAAAGTCATCTGTCAGTTGCCCAGCAGGGTTTTACACTCTGTTAACAATGGTGGAATCTCATTATTCCCTCCTGAAATTTGGTCTCACCATCATATTAAGTTTTATCATGATCAGATTTCTCATTTCATCAGGAAAGGATAACTGAAGTAACATGTATTTACTGTAAATTTTGCTTTTATCTTCTGTGTGGCATTTTAACACTCTTAATTTTATTATTGTGGTATCTTATTTTATTTTTAAAAATCTTTCTTCAGTTTAACTTTTTTCTACCTCTTCAGTATAATTTAAAACAGGATTGCTGAAATTTAAGTGAGAAGCACATGAAAAATAGACCTTAATGACTCATTAAATATATTTTTACCGTTGAAAAATTCTCAAGGAAAGCAGAAGCTACAAATCCAGTTACTTAACATGTTGAATGCCAGCCATAGTAGACAATTTAAAAAGAAGTATTAATGAAATAAAATTTTGAGGGTTTTTTTAATTAGCTTGGGTTGAGTTGTTTCATTTGCTGCAAATGTGTTTGATGAGAAACATGACTAGATCAAACCACCTGCAACCCAGAGCCCCCAGTTTCCATCTCATGCTCTGGTTATGACCTTGAGGACATCACACAATTTTTCCATTCCCCTCTTTCCACATTCTCTCTCTTGTTGTGATGGATTTGCAGCTGCCTTGAAATAATATATTAATACTTCATGTCTACCTGCTAGAGGGAAGATGAATGGTCTGAATAAATTCGGTGAGGTCCTGTCTGCAGAAGCAGACAGAAAGAAAATGCCTGTTTCAAGACAGGCATCTCCATACACAGCACTCTTAAGGAACACACTGAGAACTGTCATTTACAGGCAGCCTACAAAGCTCCGTTTGTATAAAGAGCCTGGAGAAAGAAGATTCCCAAAGACCTGAAGCACAGCTTCAAAGTTGGCTACTCTCTAGCAGTAGTTCTTTTTGGGAATAAGATTCACATACAGAATCCTAATGAGACCATTAAAAAAACTCCACCTGCCAAAGCCATCATCTGGGCATGGTGAGGTTTATGGTTAGGTAGGCTTGGAGGCCTGATAGCAAAAAGACTTTTTTCCAAGTCTTTTTTCCTCACTGAATACTTTGTTTCCATTGTTAAAAGAAATATTACTTTAATGAAGAAAGGCCCTTGCCACACATTCTACCAACACCAGCATTTAAAGTGCTCTAGCAGTCTAGTCAAGAGAAGATGTACTTTTATGGAAAAAGGATTCTCCAGATTTAAAATTTGGCTATTGAATCATTTGAGTAGATTGCCGGAAAACAGCAGAGCTTTGTGGTACACAAACCTGAAAAAAAGCAATATATTCTATATTTTTAAATGAAGAGGAAGATGCAGGTGCAGAACAAATTTAGAGACTGTCAGCCAGTTATTGACACTTCAGTTGGTGTAAAAATACTTCAATTTATCTAGCAAACTACTCACAAGCAACTGGAAGAAAAGAAGAAAAGGAAACAAAGCACCTGTGCACGGGTGTAAAAGTCCAAGCAGAAAATGTGTCCCTCTGGCTCCTGGTCAGAAGGAAAAGGCTTTGTCTGGAGTCCCACAGGAGCCTCCTGCACTGTTTGATACTGGTTTGGGTATTATTGGTGGTTTCCATCAGCACCTGACCTGGTTTGGTGTGGCAAGCTGCGTGTTGCAGCTCACTGAACACATGGGCAATGTCCTGCTTTGGGCAAAGTTGGGAGACANTTCAAAACAGTTCCAAGGAAAGAACAAAACCACAGTCCAGGGAATTTCTCTGCCTCAGCTAGCTAAAACTAACTAAAAAGCAAAGGAGAGCTCTCTCCAGCCATCCACTGAAGACAACACAGTCCAGCAGGAGGATGTGGGGGAGTGAGTGCAGTTTCTGATAACAAACTCTGCGCTTCTTCTCTCCTCCCTTCACTATCAGAGCCAGTCTTAAAGACGTAGAACTCAACACCTAGCACAGACAAAGGACTGGGGATACAAGCATCACAAAGTCACACCAGGACAGGCAACTGGGAAAGTGGAGGGGGAGAAGGAAGCATTCCTTTCCTCCATCAACAGAACCTAAAAGTGATGACCATAAGTGCTAAAGTCAGTTTATATTTGAAAGGAAGCTTGACAGATGAGTGGATTCTGAGCCTTGGTCTAACAGGAGTGAAACAGTGACACTGAACCCTGGTAATGGGGAAAAAAGGTACAATTCAATGTGTACAGGAATAAGTAAAAAAACCTTTTATACTGTGTTATCCATCTCAGCTTTAAACAATGACAATGAAATCTTGTGGAGCAAGTTCATCTTTTCCTCCACAGCTTTTTGAAAGCAGCCTTTCACAAAGACCCCACCTCATTCCAAAGCAATTCCATAGGTGTTACAATTATATAAATGACAGATTATGCCAATATGCTTGCTAGCTAAATTTATTGTAGTTATATATCAAAATTAAATAAAATATGTAGTTAAGAGTATAATTTTATTTCTGTACAGAATTTAATTCACATTTTATTTTACTTATGTTCTCTTTCTTCTCCACAAGCTACAATATATCTAAATCATAATTCTTTTTTTTTTTTTTTTTGTGCAAGGGAGAGCTTAAGGATTAAGGCAAAGATTTTTAAAATGCTGCTGCTGCAAAAAAAAATCCAGAACCTTAAAATCTCATAAGCCAAGAAAGAAAATCAGTGGTAAAAAAAGATGACATCACGAAATGGGAACTGAGACTACTGTGGTGAGGATTGACTGAGTCATGGTACAGGATTTCACAAAGGGAGGTAAGGCAGCATTTAGTCAAATCAGACTAGTCCTACAGCCCCATAGGTGGTGGGTTTTTTGTTTTTGTTGGGTTTTTTGTTGTTTTTTTTTGTTGTTGTTGTTTTGTTTTGTTTTGTTTTGTTTTGTTTTGTTTTGTTTTGGGGGTGTTTTGTTTTGTTTTGAGGGGTTTTTTGTTTGTTTTGTTTTGCCTCGTTTTCATTTTATTTTTAGAGATCTAGCTTCCAGATATTAAACAGTTTGCCTGCACTGAAGTCCTACAGGGTGAGGAAGAAAGTCTTATCAGCACCACTGCTGCCCACCAATATTCCCTGAAATCCACATTTTAACTCAAGACAGGCTTCAGAGTCACTGAGCCAGAATCATTTTGAAAAACATTGGGAAAAGTCACATTCATTGAGCTGTACCTTCATTTTCTGAGCCTCTCAGTCTCCAACATAAGAGCTAATTGTTGTGGAAGTGTTAAGGATGACCATGAAAAACACTTTTATTACAATTTTAATTCTTCTGGTACACACTAGCTATCTCATCTGCATAAAAAGAAATTAAAAACCAAGATTAAGATAAAAAAAAATTAAAAAATGTAAATTAAAACTTCCCTATTAAAATGACAAGTCTGCAAGTAAACCTAGAATTGAAAATAATCTGCAGAATTTTTTTTTGCATCAGGAAAAAAAACAATCAGAAGAAAAAGAACAAGAATGAGAACTTTTAAGGGCATTTGATAGACAGGCCAAAATGAACTAACTCAATTGTAATATGAAACCAGTATGAGGTAGTTGGAAAAAGTATGTTCCTTTTGGGGCATAGCTGCCAATATTCTGATTTTTTCAGTTTGTATCAACTCCATATAAAACCCAGAAGACATAAGTCTTTACTGTACTTAAACACAAGTGAATGAATTATAAGTGTACAAAATACCAATAAGCATATAAAAAAGACATTCATAATTCTGACCTAAAGAGAAGTTTTCCCTCTGCCCACACACAAAAGCTTCAGAGCTGTTAAATTTTATTTCTCCAAACAGAAACTAAAACCCCCATTTCACATGCTCGGAGTGCAACATTTTTATTCAGTTACCAGTTGAAGAACCCAGGATGCTAAAATGACATTAAAGCAACAGTTTCATTAACTATCATGGGGTGTTTATAGAGGAAATGTAGGGTAGAACAGTATCTTCCCTCTATGAGGCAAATAAAACAGGATCAAGGATTTGAAAGAAACTCAATTAGCTACAGTACTGTAATACCTGTCTTTGTCCACATCTAGAATCACTCACTGTCTGCAGTTGGCCTGAATGTCATTTCAGCATAAATTATGTCAGTTTGCACCTTGGCTGCTTTTTATAGCTTTGTGGCCACAGCAGAGCAAATCCAGCCTATCTGCTCCAGTTTCTGTTCCCTTCTTATTTCATCTCTGAGCCTTCCTTTCCATCTCCTGTGTTCATCTTTCTCTACCCCAAAAGCTTCCTCCTTCCTTTTTTTAGCTTTTCTTGCATTTGAAACAATCTGCTTCTATTCTCTGTACCTTACAAAACCTTGCGTAACTTTTACAGATTGACATACTTTATCTAGTTTTACTTAGATTTTTAAGATCTTTATAGCAGAGAAAGTATGGTTCTGAATGCATGCTAAAGTCCTCTGTAAATGTATAGTTGTTATTCCTTATGTATTATTACAATTACAGCTCATGTAGAATCCACATTTCTTCCTGGTCATGTTTCATATCTTTTATCTTTCTGTTTATCTTCAAGATTTTTCTCTCACTGGATATTAATGGGAAGATTTGATTATAAAAACAGAAAATATGAAAATTTGCTACAGTTACTCTCCTGTGCCATGCAGCTGTTGCAGTACTTGGTTCTAAACACTTCATCTTTCAGACACTCCAGTTTTGAAACCCCTGATGTACCAGCCATGACAAAACTATCTTAAGAGCACTATTTATGTATACCTTGTTCTTCATACAAACCTTGTGATCAACTTTTTGCACAAACCAAAATAAACCCAATCACGCTATAACCTGTTCTAGAAAATCCTGTCCCTTTTTCAGCATATTATGTTCTTGCAAGTCCTCCAATATTTTTGCAGATTGAAACAGACATCTTTTTGATGCAGTTTTCTTCTATATGCTTCACAACTTCTGCAGTCCCAAATGCAAAGAAATCTTTTTCCACTCATTCTACAAAGACCCTTCTGTAAATTCTGGTGGATATAAATCTTGCCATAAATATTTTCACTCTGCTCATATAGTAATTTCTACAGGAATCTAACCTACTAGCAACACAAACACAAAAAAAAATTGCAGCAATTTAACTGTACATTCAGGCCACAGGTAAAATAACTCAATCTACAGGAGGAGCCCATGCATTCCATGTGTGTGCCCACCTACCAGCACCCCTCACTTGGCAGTCTGGAAAACCCTGTGTAAATCAATATTTTGACTGTCAAATGTTCATCATACCCAGAGCCCCAGTCAAAACCCTTAAATATTACTCCCTATCACCAAAGCTTTTTCACGTATGATCAAGTAAATTTCAGACATTCAAGAAATGCAATTACAATCTGCAGAAGGATGCCTGAATTAACATAGTCTGAAATGGTACATTAACAATTTAGGAGAAGATGATGATGATGATAACAATATCATGAAAACCTAGAATAAAATATAAATAAATAAATAAAGCTAAAGGTGTTGGACGACAGAGTATTTGAAGTTGACAAAAATGATCAGAGTTAAAAAGGCTGCATTGTAACTTCCTTGGACCTGGGGAAACTTTAAAATAAATCATTCAGTAAAGACAGGGATGAAGAATTAAGTAAACTATAAGCTGGGGATCCTGCCAGAAATGCCTTATATTTAAGCATGAGCTCAACTAATTGCCTGGAGACACAACTGGAACACGTTCTAAGGACGGAGCCTTAAGACAGTTTGCATTCATTCCTTCCAAAACAGGACAGAAGACCAAGTCTTGGAAGTTAGAATAAGTGTTTCACCAAGCACAGTTATTCTTAAACCTCTGCCAACACCATCACTAAAAAAACTACCGTCTTCAAAGAAAAATAAAGAGACAGTTGAATCAAGAAATACAGAGCTTGAGCCAAGTCTTACAAATGTAAAGTTACCAGTCTCTCTGGCACCAACAACTTCTACCTAAAGTTTTGAGCCATTAACTCCAATAAAAAGTAACACAAACCACTATTTATTCATTTGTATCAGGACAGCTATGAAGCTATGTACTTGTTTATTACCATTTAATACATGCTCGGAGGCTGTTGTAAATTTTTAATAGATACTATTGCAAAAATTAGAAAAAAATAGACTTTATCACTGTACAGAAAAGCATAATTAAGTAAGAAACAGTAAGAACTTGGATTTTACATGCATATTATTGCATGTAGTAATACACTTCAAGTATTTTAATTTCTATACCAATGTGAGAGATGTAATAACTGTGAGCAGTTTTACAGTGGTAAGAAGTAACTACGAAGCAGCCAAAGAGCCAGAGGAAAGCATATATAGACATACATAGATGGCATATATTAGCTCAATGACTTTTGACTAATTAAAAAAAAATCTTTTAAGACTGAAAGCTCAATATATTGATTTGGTTTGAAAATGATGCCAATAAGGTAGAGCTTAAAACACAACTACAAAGCACTGCACTGTGAGCAGTAATATTGTCATTGAGCTCATCATATGCATATATAATACATTTCCAGCCAAATGGAGAAGGTCAGTATCAACATTGACCCTAGAGAAATTCAGTAAGGTGTCCTTTTGTAACACAAAATGTAGCTATACACTACAGTTTGCCAAGAGCTCTGACAGATTCTCAGTCTTTTCAGTGGACAAACTTACACAGGGTTTCCCTCTAATACAAGATGATTCCAGCTGAAATGCAAGTCTCTGGTTTAATCCCCAGCCAGCAACCAAGTCCTACGCAGCAGCTGACTCCTCCTCTGGTGGGATGGGGAGAAGAAGCTTCATTTCCAGGTCACAGAATGTTCTGAGTTGGAAGGGACCCATAAGGATCAAGTCCAACTCTTATGTGGCCCATGCAGGGACTGAACCCACCACATTGTGGTGTTATTTGCATCATGCTCTGACCAACTGAGCTGTTTTCATCAATGAGTTAAGAACAGTTTCATAACTGAAATACCAAAAAACAAAATTATAATTGTGAAGAAAAGGGAGGTTACAAAAAGAGAGGTAACGACAAAGCCAAAGGGGGACAGGAAACAGAAAAGTGATGCACAGTTCCACTGCTTGTCACCACCCCTCCTGGTCAGCTCCCCCAGTTTCTGTACTGGACACGCCCTTCTGTGGATGGAAATCTTTTGGCCAGTTGGGGGTCACCTGTCCCAGCCCTGCTCCCTCCCAGGCTCTCGTGCAGCTGCTCACTGGCAGGGCATGGGACACTGAAAATCCTGGATTTAGAGTAAACCTTACTGAGCATCAACCAAAACATCAGCATCGTATCAATTATTCTCATGCTGAATCCAAAACACAGCACTGTACTGTACTTTTACTGTACACAGTTTCTCCAATATTCAATACTGTGGGTTTTATCTAGTTTTGAGATAATCTTTATTCAGTGTCGCCTAACATAATAAAAAATTGAATGTCACATAACAGATATTTCTCAGGCAGATGGTGTTATGCATAATCTGTAAAATGTCCTTGAAAATTTTGCATGATTACATACAAACTTGAAAAAAAGAATAATGTATAATGGCACTAGTGTTGTAGCAACTGTGTCTACTACAATTCTGCTTTCTGTTGAAGTAAAAAGAGAACCAAATATATCAGTATAGTTTTCCTCCTCAGTTTTCTACCACAAAATCTGTAACACTGTCTTAGCTATCACAACAGGAGGATAGGAGTTGAAAAAGTGCTAAGCTTCCTGGGCTAAAACATGTAAGGCTTTGAGGCATGAATTGTCACTCTGATTTCCACCAAAAAAGCCAACAAGAAGCTGGTGCCGTGTTTCTATACCAATATAAAACTTATAAAATTTGCTGCTTATGAAAGCCAGTATTTCAAGATCCTTATTGTAGCAAAGGTTTTCTGTAGGCTCACTTTTTAAAGGGAGCAAACAGAAGGTTTACTCTCACATACCTCTCATGTTGACTCCTCCTTGTAATTTGAAACAGTAGGAGTATGTGTCATTATCTGCTCAAAAAATCACCCGTGATCTGTACAAGTATAATAATGCATTCTCATTTCATTGTCATCACAAGGCAACGTAGGTGTGCACAGAGGTGCCTTGTTGTTTCTCTGTGCAGTGCTGGCATTTAGTGTGGGATGCTCTGAAGGGTAAGCTCAAGAGCCAAGAGGAGGATTTTCTGCTTTAGCTGAAGCCCTGGAACTTTCTATGAAGTAGGATATTGGTATCAATACCTGTAAGTTAAGCCATTATATTTCCATGGGGGTCCTGTGAAGCTTCACTACTTTCTTGATCTCCAAGCAACTCTTGCAGATGTTTTAAAGGCTCAATGATTTAATGATTCTAAAGAGCACCATAAATGCTACAGATTATTTCTTGTGATTTACTGCATGCATGCAACAGTTGCAGGTTTCACTGAAATGCCAACCCTTTGCCTTCATCAGGTGCTTCTCTAGATATTAGTTTAACTCACCTTCTACCCAAGTAGGGAAAAATTTCTGCATTTGCTGAAGAGCAAAAGTGAAACCTGATTTTCTCTCTCGTGAACAGCAAAACTAAAACCTGAACATTTCTCCTTGAACTGATACAGTGTCAAATGAAGTTCAAAATCCTTCCTAAGAGGAAAAAGTTATTACCTGATTCCCTAGGACACCTTACAAGGGAAGCATGACACACATTGTCTCCTGAAAAAGACACAGAACTGAAAGAAGCACAGAGGACATTAATTAAACTCCAAGGCATCACTGGGACCAGTTATGCATCTGCTGTTTCTGGCATTCAGAAACCAGTGAATAGGACCCCACAATGATTGTGTGCTGCATAATTTTCTAAGTATCTGTATATTTGTTATGTTTGATTTATGATGTTTCCATGGCACTATTTTTGTCTGGCCTGACTTTTCAGAAAAACGTGTGAAATATTTCACAACTGTGGTATGTAACATTACTTTTTAGTAAAATAGTTGTATTGGGAATTAAGGGCCAATCCATTTACCTTTTTGCATCATCACAAATTATGCAACAAGCTGATTTTGTTGGATTCTTATTGCAGCCTCCAGTGATTTGAGGGGGAATTATTTTTAAGCCAAGCTTGAACCTGTGTCCTGCAGTTTTACAGAGGCAATCTTCCACATGCAAAAAAGACTGAAAGGGACTGAGAATTAATCCTGTCACTATGGTTCCTGTAGACACATTAGCTCATCCCTAAGGCAGTCAAGTCTATAGAATGCAACAAAGAGGGTGCATCCCCCTGTGGTCCATTTCAGGCTTCCAAAAATCTCAAAGATTCCTGCCTGACACTTCAGGTTAGGCCCAACTTGACTGACTCCCCTGTTGCTGAACTCCCTCCTGTGCCCCCACAGGGCTGCTGCTGGATTTATGCAAGACACATCACACCACCTCCAGCCAGGTCTGTCTCACTAGAGACTCATCTTCCTGGTGAGTATCCAGAAATATCTCACTAGATAATCATCTTCCTGAGGAGCATCCAGAAAGAGGCACTAACATTTCAATCTACATGGACAGACCCACTTCTGCTTCCTTCTTCTTTTCATTCCTCATTCAACATCATTCTTGCACAGCAAGAACTTTATCTACCTTCCAATTAAGCAACTTATATTTTACCACCACCCTGCCATGAGCAAAGACTTTCTTCGAAAAATAAAACATTTCATATAATAGATTGGAGCTGCTCTTTTTGTTTGGTTGGTACATTTTCCAAAACATTCATGTACTACAGAAAATAATCATAACATTCAAAATAACACTGTAAATATTCAGCTGCTCTCCTAAGGGTACAAAATCACTAAAAAAAAAAGTCACAGCCATATAAATTATTCATCCATTCTGAAGTAAATACTGTAGAGCACATCAAGCTGGGTTGTGCTCAATAGCTGTAGGATTTGCAGACACCAGTGAGAGAAAACTTGCTCTAGCTGCCTATAGCAACCATCAATAATACAAATGTCCCCAAACTACCAACATTGCTGCCATTTTTTAAGTATATATGAAACTTGGATTTTAACAAAAGGAGCTGGTGTACTGGGAGGAAAACCCTACAGCAGAGAAGAAAAAAATGAAGAAAAGGAGCTGAAAACAGTCTAAGGCAAATATATTCAGTGGCAAAAGCATCCATATTCCTGGAACAGGAAGGCAAGTGGCAGATTATTAAGATGAAGTGGTGACAGCATGATGCTATGTGAGTCAAATTGCCTGTTATTGTTGGGAATGCAATTAATTTTGTAAAATGTTGTCCTAGGCTGACAGACAATTATCACGAAAGTTTAAGAACTCGATCAAGTGCCAGAAAATGGCAGTGAGTGGAACAGAAAGTGTTGAACTGCCTGATTCCAGATAGAAAGATTGTGAGGAGAAAAACAAAACCAAGAGAAAAATGAAAAAAAAAGAGATGTAGGATGTGACATGCCTTTTTGTGTGATAGTTTCTGCAATGCATCTGCCTCTCAATTATTTTTTAGAAGAGAAGCCCATTCCCAAGGTTGAGTTTCAAACACATAAAGGTGTTCTCTGACACATTTCACTTATTCTCTGTCTTTCTCAGAAATGGACTGTACAATATTAGTTGTTCTGAAACTTAAACCTTTGCTCAGGAGTATCACTGAGTCCCTATTCCAAAAGAGAGTTTATTCTAAAAATATTATCCTGTCACTTTCTAAATATCAAGCAATTCATCAGTCTCTCTATAGGCCCTTTAGCCATTAAATTGAGAGCTTATTCCCACATCTACCAGTCCAAACACCCCTAAGTACTTTGGACAAAACTTTCAACACTTCTCAACCATTCTCAGTAAAAAAGTTAGTTAAATACAGAACTCCTTCTGATATTAAAAAAAAAAAGAAAAAAGATCATTGTCATAAATGACAGTTTGCTCCTTTCCATTTTAGCAGAAGAAAAAAAAATAGTATTTTGGTCTCTTTCAGTTCATTTTAAAAAAAATTAAGTTTGCCTTTATTATAAGATGTCTTTAAAATGATGACCTCAAAAAATTTACTGTGTACTAGCTGTGATCTGCTTCCTTCTCCCATGATTTTGGAATACTAAAATTTATTACTAATATATTAATTTATTAAGAATTAACTCCTTAATCAGTACAATTTTACTGTATGATTCAGAGGGGAAATTCTGCAAACATTACAGTAACAAAGAGGATATTAAACTGTCATTGACTTGACATTTTCTTATTACTGCATTGCTTAACATATTATATAAGTGTTCTTTCATTTTTGAGATCTCTTTCTTTAAAGCAGGGGTACTTCAGAAAGTTCAGTGATATTTCCTTCTGATATTTTTGAGATATAGGAAAATGAAAAAAACACCAAACTTTGCAGAAAGGTGTTTCTGAGTCCATTTTTTAGAGAAAAGCTAATTCTGATCAGAGACTAAAGAGAATCACTAAATAACAATTAATTATCCACCAATTGTTCCTGTTAACTTAAGCTTTACTTCAACCATTTATCTTCCTTTTTAAAAACTTAACACCAAAGCCAAGAAATGACACTGAAACCCAACAAATTATCCACTGAATTGCAAACTGGTTTCTAAAATATTTTTGACTGAAAGAAAATGTGGTTTTGTTAGAAATAACTGTTAAACAAAACTGCTGCAGGTCCCGACTTGACAAAGTCTGCTCTGTGAAGCTCACTGCCAGTACAGCTGCACAGCCTCAGGAGGGACTAAAGGCTTCAGGAAGTGTTTTCTTTGCAAAATACTCCATCCACACTCTGTGTAGCACTTTTAGCACTGCATTCTTCCAGACACAGGCTGACTCAAATTTATCCAGAGTTTTAGACCTTCTGAAAGCCTTTCTCTGTTAGAGCATGCAGGTCCAGAGTGGTAAAAATTTCCTTCAGCTATATAAAGATGGGGAAAAGGGTAAGTTCAAGCAAAACTCAGAGAAGATACATTTCACACAAACAATAAACTCCCAAGAATTTCACCTTTGTCTGCAGCTACTCGAGTTTCATGCTACAGGTAACAGAAATTTGATGGCAAGAAATAAGGGTAGAATTTTAACCTTGAGTACAAAGAACCTGGAAGCTGACAGAAGTCCTCAGACTTCCAAAAGCTAGATTTCAGCCATGCTGAATGGACAAAGTTGTCTCACAAACTATAACAGATAGCCTCCAACCTGTTTCATTTGGATTTTTTCCAGGGAAGAGTTATATATACCCATTTTAAGCCATTGTAGCTAAAATTCAGCTAAAACATAGTAGATAAAAGAAAACTTGACTTGACTAAAGTTTGCGGGCAGACACAGTCTGTTAACTTCTGATCATAATTATTTCCTTTCAGAAATGCAGAGGAGAAAAAATATCAGAGTTTTTGCTGGACTGACCAGATCCTTAACTCAGTCACACCTTGAAAATGCATAACCAAGAATAATGCTCTGGAGCAAAGGCTCTGAACAATGCTAAACAGAAGACACTTAGCCAAGGATAACAATCAGCACAGAAGATTGTGTTGTATCTTAACCAAGGATAACAATCAGCACAAAAGATTGTGTTGTGTAATTGCTGCTTGCAGAATCAAAGCAGAGCTTGGGTGATTAAAATGGAAACCTAAAATAAGAGAAAACAGAAACAAACATGGAAAAACTGTGGTTTTCAAAAAGCCAGGAACTTGAAGGTCCATGAAATGTTCACCCAAAGCACTCTGGATAGGAGTAGGAAGAGTGTCCTCCTGATGTCTCTGACGCTGCAGAGTACTGACAATTCTTTCTCTGAAAATCGTGAGGCGTGTCACAGGGAATGCTGAATTTTCAATTCTGACTTCTGTCACACAGACATAAATGCAGAGAAATTCCATTGACTATTGCTGTGAAAAGAAACTATCTACTAAAATTCTATCTAGAAAATAATAACTCTAAAAAACAGGAATGGATAAGAGCAAATTGACATACAGCACCTGATACATTAGCTGAGTACCTAGAACAAAGGGAGGTAAGAGCAAAAATAGGTAGAACACATACTTAAGACCTAAACAATCCTATTGAATACTATGGGATTGTCTTTTCTTATTAAAAACCAGTTTATAGTCTGAGAAAACCAAGCCTGTTGCAATGATGAGCATGTCCATAAACTGGAATAGACCCCGTGTTACATATTCAGCTTTCGACAGAATTGCTGTGCAGCCACAGTAAGGCTGATCTAAGTGTTGGCCCACAAGTTATAATCTGCCAAAAAAAAAATTTGTTCCTATATTCCTGCTTTTTGCATACATGAATCTATCTGAGAATGGGTTTTTCCTAATCTTAGACAATAGACATTTTCCTTCTTTATATTACACTCATCAGGAAGGTTCACTGGCAAAGGGGTTTTTGTAATTTCTGTTTCTTGGTTTTATTCACATGCTTTCCATTAATAGAAAAAGTGCCAAGTCATTTTATAGACAAAGAGGCAGTGGTACGAAACGCTTGCAAGTGACCACTCAGATTTTATAATACAGCACACTTGGACAGTCATGATTAAGCCAAATTTCATGGGACACAGCTCCTTACCTGCACATATCTGTTGGGCTAATTTACTTACTCATGACTTAAAGGATTTTTTAATATTGGAAGTATTAGAAAATCCCAATGCATAACCATGATCTAAACATAGCTCAGTGATGACAGCCCACAGAAAATACAAAGAAGGAATGATAATCCACAGGCAAGAAAATAGTAGAATAGCACTATACAAAGAATTATGCTTTACTTGAGGAGAAGACTATTTGAATTGAAAAACATAATGTTCATACTCTTAGACATGCATGAAGAACAGAGTGGCTTTATGGAATAATAGCTAAAGTGCTGCGAACAGCACATTCACAGCAATGGCAGCACATGAATTAATATTTCCTCAAGCACATGAAAAATTGTTCTATGAAAAATGTTGCTTCCCCCAGAATTAGAAATAATTAGAACCAGTTATTCAATTAAGAATATTCCAGTCCACACCTTATGAAGTGTATGCCTATTGCAAATCATTAACTTCTTCAAATCAGAAAACAGTTTTCCTTTGCAACTCTAATAATCAGCAGTAGACAAATTAAAAAAAAAAAAAAGTATTTTCTGTCCTGCTGAGGCAAAACACACATACAGGAAATATGAAACAGGAAAAAAATAAAGTAAATACCTCCTAAGATTACACAGCGAAGGAACTGCAGCTCTGTATGTGTAAGGGTGGCATTATATATGCACTTCATGTTACATTGAACTAAAATATGGGGGAACAAGTATGTACTCACAGGGTTTAAGGAAGGGTTACAAAAAGCCTGTCTGCAGAGTGCTGGACTGGAGCAAAAACTCCTTGCAAACCTGAGAATGGGAAACTAGTGGAGTTCAAGGGCCTGGGCTAGGGGGTCCTCACAGCAACGCTGAATGTCATCCACTAAATTATAATTCAAATAAAATCCAGATCGAAGGACTGACATCACAAACAAAAATACAAAACTTTGAAAGAAGTGTCTGAATTTGAGTTTACTGTTGACCAGCAGCCCAGCAGGAGCTGAGTTTGTTTATGAGGAAGCCCCTCAGCAATGGTCTGGGAGCTGAAAACATGAGGGATGGTCAGCATTTCCCTACACCCACATGAGAGTGACAGAAACCCACATGCAAGGGTAATACAGGCTGCAGTAGTTACAGAACACAGGGACAGCAGAGATTCAGCAGCCACAGGAGCTGTGTGAGCTGGACAGAACACAAGCAGGGATGTGGAAGGGCCCCCCTGTAGCTAATGCAGTGTGGTTTGTGTGTTTGTAACACACCTGTGTGACTGTGCTGAGCAGCTGAATCCTCCTATTATTTCCACTGCTCCCCATCTTCCACTCTTCATGTACGTGAGTGTGTGTGCACACCTCCTCAAAAAAAAAATTCAGCAGCCTAAAAGAACAGCCTCAAGTATTGCTACCTTTTCCTTCCATTGATTTTATTTCCAAACTCTGTCAAACCTTTGATTTTACAATCCAACCTGAAGAAACTATAACCATTAATAAAAAATTTAAATAGACAGGAAAAGAAAAAAATTAATGAAATGTTTAGATCAGATTGAGAAAAGTATCCTTTCAGATCAGAGTGAGGCTCTTCTCTGCAGCTTCTTGGCATTAGTGGATAGTTTCTGCTATGCTGACATCCTTGTCATCATATCAACAACAAAAATATTGCCCCCTTTACAGCCATCTTTGAGGCTTGTGGTGTGATAGATGGATAGGTTCCTTCAGCCTAGATCTCCTTAGTCTCTTCAACTTTTACTGAGAGATATGTTGTTCCTCTTAAAATCAGCCTGCTGTTCACTTAAATGAAGAACTGGATGTCTTAAATGTTCTGAGCATGTCAGAAAGATATTGCCTCCCAAGGTGGCAAAATCATCAAATACCAATCTGCTCCAAAATACATTCCAGGCAGCTTGTCTCGTGAGGATTCTTCACTGGAAAGCTAAATACCAACGCTACAAAAATCCCTGTTATTCATGAAAGAAGGATTACATTTTAAAAGTCATTCTATATTCAAAAAAGGAGACCAGCTCATGGAAAATTCAAAAGTTTACCTCTACTCTTCCAGCAGTGAGTGAATGAAATGTGTTAGAGTTACATTCATGAAAACAGCTAGGCACAGCAGTAAAGGTGATGCTGATTTTCACTGTTAAGGTATTATTAACACTAATGACTACTAGGAGTCTACACAATAATTGTTTTAATTACTTAATTTAGAAAAATTTATTAATGAGAACAACAAAATACTGTCCAGGGAAGTGAATTAGTGTTGGTCCACTGAAATAGTAGATAAACAATTTATTTCATTCCTGCCAGCAGTTCCAGAGTTAAGATCCCTCAAGCAAACAGAATCCAGAGGCACAATTGAGTTTAAGTATGGGATTATGTTCAGTCCACTATTTCATTAACTTAATCCTGATCTCTAGAACTGGCTTCTTTCACCAAGTCATTCCAGACCACTGAGCCACTGAGATATAGAAAGCTTCAGGAACTGGCAGTTATAGACAGAAAAGAACATTTTTCACTCAATGAAATTCATGGACATCCTTAATTTATGCCCCTAACTGAACTGATTTGATTAAAGTTTTTTTTCCATTTTCTTTTAATTAGCCAGGGCAGCTTAAATTAATTATGTCTTATGTATGGATGCAGTACCAGGATATTTCATGCAGGAATAAATATAAAAAAAAAAAGTCTAAAGGTTTTTTAATCTAAGTTACAAAAAAAGATGCACTGAAATGCAGCATTGATTTGCCTTCATTGATAAAAATGCAATGCCCAGTTTGCCACGTGGCTGTTTGAAAGCTGTGGTGGTCAGTTCTGCATGAAAACCTGCCCACCAAATTGTGTCTGATGCTGCTAAGTGTTGCACTGAAGGGTAGTGCTGTGCAGGCAGCAGCCTGGAGCACTGAGTGCCCTGCTCCTGGTGACAAGGACAGAGCCTGTGCACCAGCCTGGCTCAGGGACAGAGGTGAAAGCTTGCAGTTATCTGCCTGTAGTGCCTATCTGCACAGAGCTAAACACAATCTAGTGCACCTTTAGGTATGGGTGTGGTCTGAGTTAATCCATTCCACCAAGCTACTCTCTGGTGTAAATAAAAGCAAAATCTGGTCTGAACTGTGCATGTATTGTCTCTGCTGAAAGAAAATAAATACGGGCGCTCCCCATGCACAACTGGACTGCTGAACATTCATTCCTTGTTAAAGCAGTTAAATCTGCTGACCTAATTTGTCTTTGATGGTTACATCACTCTGAGACAACTGAGGACAGATCTCACTTCCCAGTGCTGCTGCTCCAAGCTGTTCAGTGACAAGCACCAGTAGGTAACAAGGGCCATGCCTCATCCTCAGAGTCAGAGCTGATGGAGGAAGAGCTGAACACCTGAATACCTGAATGCCTGCTTCTCAGCCAGAGCAAAAATCTGCAAGTTCCCAAAGAAATTGTGGTGAAAATTCAAACCTCCTATTTCTTTAAGAAAAGTAGATATAAGATGAGAGTATACTCCCCCTCTTGTTGCACATAGATATAGTATTTTTTTTCCACCAGCTATCACTGGTTTATTTCTTTCTAACTGGTGAGTCAAAGTTTGAAGCACAGCTTTCTGTTGCTTGTTTCTCCATAGCCGCTGTCTTTTTTTATGGGCTCCTTGCTGGATACAGCAATTCTGCTTTACACTCTGGCAGTCATGCCACATTATATATCACAGAGCACAGCTTGCTTATTTTGCTACGGCTATTGCAGACAGCTAGCTAATGTGGTGAGAAATACTGTGCCCCAAAATAAACTGCATATGAAATTGCTAGGACAGGGGCTGTAGGCTAGGACAGTCTAGAATTAAGCTTGCATAGCACACTTGTAAATTAGTGGGAAGAAGAATCATAGCTGGCTATTAAAATGTTTTGCTTTTAATGCAAGGGACTTGCTTACATCTGTTCTTAAACACAGGGTTTTTTTCCTTTTAGTTTGTATTGAAAGCTTGACATTCCAGACTGTGCAGTCTAAAAAAGCTGACCCTGAAGACACAGTCACATTTATTTTTGAATGCTAGTTTAGCTTCACACCCTGGAAGTGGCTTCCTGCCTTGCAGATTTTGCTGAGCATTGTATGACCAGCCATGCCTGAACATGCTGCACAGCTCCCTTCAGGCCACACTATGACCCCTCAGAACCCATCCACTGACAGCCTGAAATACAAAAAGTGTCTGTTTTAGCAACCCATGCCACAATTCTAAATCACCTGCACCCTTCTCCACCACATAGCAACCTCTGAGTCGCACCCCTGATCATTTTCAGAAGTGGCAGACCGGCTCTCTGCAGCAAAATTGTTCTGGGATTTTCCTCAGCATCGGCTGAAGGGCATTTTCACTCCCTCACAGCCTTCAAGCAGTGCTCCCACAGATTTCACACCCCGGCAGGTACTTCCAAGGAAGGCCCTTTTCCCACCAGGAAGCTGGAGCAGCCCTGCTGAAGGCTTTGCAGCCTCTCACAGACCAAGCCCAGCACAGCTCCCCTGCCCCTGCTAAGCTGAGAGAATTCTCTTCACTGCAGCCATCTGACAGCCTGACATTGAGGGTGAAGGGCTTGCTGTGATGATACGAACTCATAACATTTCCATAAAAATTCCCTAACAGCAGTAGTATTACTATCCACACTGTAATTGATAGGCACTGCAAGAAGCAAACCATGAGAAAATGTGCACAGTGCTCTGCAGGGAAATGTAGGATTGGATCAAGGCTGGTGGCACAGCTGGATTTGAGCAGTAGGTACAGCACTCCATTCAGACAGAAACACAACATCCCAGGCTTTCCCTGGGCTAAAGACACCCAGATATAGACAATTCCCAAAGATGGCTGTTCACACACTGCACACTGTCCTAATTCCTGAGATTGCCAGGTAGCTGCAAGCTCTGCACAGTTAAATTTCAGATAGCTGTGAAAGAATCTACAGCACATTACATTTCAGTTTATATTCTGTTCACATGTGACCCATTTCAACAAGGCTTACTTGGAAAGTATTTCTCCATGGTACAGAGTCACTTATTCACCACTCAAAAGGACAACACTCTGCCCTCTACCTCATGTTTCACATCTAGCATCACATTTAACCAGATGTATAACTTCACTGTCTCCTATAGAATTGCTCCTGAAATGTACTAATGCAGCAAAATCAGGACAGAGTAGTTTACCTGTTTATGACTGAGAGATGAGTTGTTATAACTTATTAAATGTACACTCTTACCTTATCCCAATTACAGCATAAAACAGGCTAACCTAAGCCCAAATTGAAGAATGAGAAGACAGAAAAGAGATGAAAAATTATTAACATTGGGGGTACTAGCCATTATCTACTGGTGCCGCAGAGGATTTTAGCAAGGAATGCCCCTCACCACCAAATTCCCAGGGAACAATTACTGCATCTGCAGGGAGAAGAAAGGAAATAACCATTAATGATTATGTTTCTGTGCTAGACTAAAACACTTGTTGCTGCTTAAGGGATTTTTATTTGTTTTCACTGCACATAATGCTGGAACACATATTGTGCAATAATACTGTTATGTCAGCGCTCTTGTAGAATCACAATTCCTTCTTGGACAGCTGCAGTATTTACACGGATTTACTAGATCCAAAAGTCCACATAATCACATCACCTGAATAAAAATTAGGCATCTGAAAGTTTTACATAACCATGGTTGGGCAGGATGGTGCAGAAATTCATGGTGAAGGAGCCTCAAAAATCAGACTTCAGCAGTGCTGAAACTGCTGCAGTTTAAACCAGAAAAAACGAAAGTTGAATCTTTGTGTAATACTATGTTGGTCCTTTCCAAACACACAGACAGCAGAAATCAGGGCTCTCAGATTAATTCATCTTTGGCTCATTATGACACACTCAGCCTCTGCTTGATCCTTACCCCAGGTAGGCCAGTATGAACTCATTTAACTCCACTCAATTATACAGAGAACTGCAAAATTATGCTAGCTGATATTTCAGGGCTGTGATCCTTTATTGAAAAGGCTCTGCTAAATATCAATTTTTTTTGCTTAGTAAAATGGAATGCTGTGCTATCCAGCACATTTTTGCTTGTCAGAATAATGCTTTCAAGTACACAGGAGATGTAATTCTCCCCATAAAGACAGACCAAGAACAGGGAGATTCACAGCAGGTGTGAGAGCTCAGTTCCACAGCCCTGACAGCAAAACACTGCAAAATCTCAGCATGGCAAACTGCACCAAACTGTGCAAGCAGGCACAGAGCCAAGCCTGTGTCCTTCAGAGATCTGGGGATAGCATACAGGAATATGGGAACAGCATGTTCTCCCTCATCCCAGCAGCCCAGCACAGACCCACTGTGGCTGGACATCAACAACTACCACACCAACAGCCAGCCAATTCTTTTAGCCATTTTACAGCTCCCATATAAACCACATCAGCACTGCCAGACAGCCCATGAAAAAGAGCTATTGGACCTGGTAAACAACAATAAATAACGATCTGTGGGTACCATCAGTCATGATATGATTTAATGCAGCGCTGAAGGTGCTTTCAAAACCAGATGTATTTATAGATAGCTGGCTGAAAACACTGACAACAAACAGCCGTGGAACAAAAAAATGTTCACATTTTCTGGACAGAATGGCCTTTTTCAAAAGCAAATGTATAGTGAATTACTTCAAAGCAGCTAGAGTAACTGCTGAAGCTGATGTTTATAAAATCTAAATGCAGTTGACACAAATGGAAAAACTCTCCTTTCAGAGACACATGCAGAGCCTCTGTAAAGAGCAGAACTTGTCCCCAGGAGAACCTGCTGTGCCTAAGAAGGAAAGGGCCTTACGGCCAGACATGAGCTAACTGGGCCCAGTTCTATGAGTATAAGCTATACTCACATCAGTGTGCTTCTGCAGCATAAAAAACCATGGCACTTCTTAAAAATAATCAAGTCAAAGGAAAAGGATATTTTAAAACTGAGTATCAATTTTGTCAGGAAAATCAAGGGAACAAACCATCAAAGACTGGTTAAAGATTTAGGTAAGTAAATATCGGCATTTTTTGGTGGCCATATTTCCCCAGCTGCAGTCATGCTCTGGAGACATTCCCAAGGGAGAAACTGCAAGGTGATTGTAAGGAATAAATTTAAAATTTCATCCCATAAATAACAATCAGATTTCTGCCAGACTGTGCAATAAACAGCATCCATCTCCAAAAAGCCACTGGAGCACATACAGAAAAATGTAAAAGAGGAAGCAGGAGAGGCAAGAGAGGAGTTCAAGTTAAGCTGACAATTCACATGCATATCCTGTAAAATTGGAAGGTCAAAGACTTCACATCTTCCAGCTCCATCTGTGATTTGTGGCACCTTCACTGCTACAGCTGGCCCATACTTTGGTCTAAATTCACCACTTCTCCACAAGTTTATTCTGTACTTTTCTCTTATTCATTCTTCAATACTGCACACCTTTTTTTTATTCTCAAGTCATTCTTCAGCACCTGCTCTTAGCTCTTTTCAATTACTGAAATCTTTGTTCATCAATTTTAAATGAGCTCAGGGAGCTCATATAAATAATTCTAAAATCCATCTTTTGTTGTAAATTAGTATTGCAAGAATTCATTCATTTTTTTCACTCATTCTACTATGTCACTAATCTTCTACCCAAGAATTTCCTGAATATTTTCCACTTTTGGTCTAAATTAAGAAGTTGACCTCTGACACTCTTCAACATCCTATTTTTACCACCTTAGACATGAACATAAGCAGAAGCACAGAAAACTGATCTCACCTTAACTTTTACTGAATTGGCAAGAAAAATTCTCATTCACTTTTAGTGTAATTTAGGAATAACAATTCAACACTAAGTCTCTACAGTGTTACAGTCTACAACTGTGAGCCTCAAAACATTCCCCTGAATTTAAAAGGTTTTGCTGAATCACCAGAGCTCCTTTGATCTTCAAACCTGGAGGAAACTTTTAAAGTTTAATATTTCCTCAACTGCCTTCACTGGCTGGCACAGCACGTGCTACAGTCACCCTGAATCCCTATAAAAACCACCTGGGTGCAGTGCTGGCATGAGAATGTGCCTCCTCACGTGGCTTCCAGCACTGTCCAGCAGCCCTCCTAATGGCATTTTGGAATACAGGGCAAATTTTCATTTTAAATAGTCCATAGTATTACTGGGAGCATTGGAAGCTGCACAGGCTGAGCCCCCAGTGTCCTGAGAAGCCATTATAAGTGTGATTGCTGCAGGAAAGGATGACAGAGATGAGCTTGCCAGCCAGTGGCCATCCAAACACAACGACCTAAAGGAGAACCACTGCTTCACCCACTGCTTGGAACAGCCCAGCACTGCAATGCCAACAAGCTCTGGCTTAGCTGGGGAAAAACAACTCACCAAATGGAATGAAAAGGGGCAGAAGAGAGGAAGAAGGCTCTGCAATTTTGCAGCAACATCCAGCCCCACATGAACTAGTCTTCAGCATTAAGTTCTCACTCAAGGAAATGACTGATAGAGCTCAACGGTGTTTGTAATAATGACACAAAGTATGTATAATTAATAAAGTCCAGCTCTTGTACCTTATGAAATAATAACATTTCTTACTGTAAATGCAGAGAGTGCTATATTTAAACCAACTGTCAAAAGATGACACAGTTCAATTTAAGAAAACTTACTTCTTTCTGTTTAGCCTGCACTGCCTAACACATAGTCACCGATAATTTAAGGCAGGTACCTGGACAAAACAAACTTATTAAAGTAGTTCTTAAGCAACCAAGAGCCATTGTGTTCTAGCAGTAGTTTGAATTGTTACCCTCTCTAACTTGCACTCATTTCAGAGCAGAGGTTACTCTGTGGCTGACCACAACGAATTGCTCTTTTATCACTCATGCCTCTTCTTTCACAATGCCACTTCAGCAGCAAGTCCACACCAGTTTCTGAATTTCTTGCTTCAGGGGTCACTCTTTCTTATGCTGCCAGCTTCACCCCACAGATGGTCACTGGTATTTCCTATTCTACAAGTGTGCAAAAATAAAGCCCATTGATTCCTACTGCATTTAATACTTTTTTTTTTATAAAAAGATGCCACATAAAAAAGGGTTGGAAGACAAAATGCAATCCACATTTCCAAATATCCATGAATTAATGTTAATGCATAGATTTTTTTTTTTTTAATAAAAGGTCTTCTAAAGTGAATGTTATGATAGAAAGTGACTAAAATAATCTCTATGAAATGGAAAATATGGAAATACATGTGCATGGAAATATACAAATATAACAGAAAACTATTTTTAAAATATATATTATACACGCACAAACTAATTCAAAATCCAGCATCAAGTACGGCAGCACTACTTCTGTTAAATGAAACTAGTTTTCCAGAGAGGCAAAGAAGAACAAGCCACAGTTCTGACTGAGAAGCTACTGACCAGCTACAAACTATCCGTTATTATTGACTGGTCATTACTCTAACAATTACAAAAATAACTAAATACTTCAGCTACTAAGTCAGAACTGTATTAACAAATTAGTGCTTGATTATTAGAAGACACTTTTCCAGTATGAAAATCAAGAACAGGAATTTTCTTTAATCCACCCAAATTTTTTTTCAGTACCTATTCTTATGAACAGTCTTTAATCTGTTTAATAAAAAATTCTGTTAACAGCGATTATTCTTATTTACTTTCTGTTTAAAAAACAGAAATTCTTTTTTTTGCAAGTTATTTCAACATGTAAATTCTCATAACTAGATAAACTTCAGTATACAACACTATTATTGGGAATATAATTTTCTATTTTGCAGCACTGGGTGAAGCAATTCAGTAAATTTAGAAACCATCCATAATAATAATAATAATAATGAACTACACATTTAAGCCATCTTGCATCATCAGTTCCCAAGCAGAATACATTAGTGAGTGATCACACTAAGCAGAATGTACTACAGCTTGATAATGTTTTTCATAATTGGAATTATTTTGTCAGTCATTTTAGGCCAAGTATTTAAAACACAAAATTCCAAATATTTCAACAACTAAGTCCCAAAACCTTGTGGGATTTTTTCCTCACTTCTCATGATTGTGAGTTTTCTTGTGTATTTGTATTTCTCTGAAGTCCTCCCAAGAATGGCACATAGCATAAGAACCAGAAAAAAAAATTACTAAAACAAAAACAGAAAGAAGCTTTCTAGCCAGAAAAAAATTAGCAAGATACTGAATTCATTTTTATATCGCAATCATTTTCCATGTCCAATTTCAGCTATTCATTTTAGATAGCATTTCACAATTGCTCTTGAATCTATTTATATTCTTTGACTACAGATTTTGCTATGCAGTTAAGTAAAAGACACCTGAAAAAAGATTAGTAATGATATTCTCTCTAGTTTGAAGTAAAAGAAACTAAATATACCCAATGCAATTTGTTCTCTGCTAAAATTACTCTTCCATGGTTAGTTACTGAGTTTTCTTTTTAGGTCACATATACTTAAGAACAGTGATATCCCACTAATTCATGTTACTGACAACGGAACATTGCCTCTCCCTGTTCAAGGCCAGGTATCAGAATAAACCCTAATTTACAGGAATATCTCTCCCATGATCACCTCTTAGCTACCAAGGGCAGCTCAGATAAAAATGCACAGTGGTGCAGTTGGAAATAGAAGCATCCCTCCAGAAATGAGGCTGATTGTAACCAATAATTTGTTTGGATTAGGAAGTTCTAGCTAAAGGAACAGGGAGAATAACACACCTGGATGGTCATTCATGGAGTCTGTGCCTGGCAGTTAAGTACTCAAGACCTTTTAGGACAAATCACATTGTTGCCTCACATTCCTGGAAGAGTCGGCTGCTCCATGACAAACAAAACCCTTTATTCTTTAGAGTCACAAGAGGAGGCTGCCTGTTCTCACAGCATTGCCTCTTCTACAAGCCCAGATCTCTGCAGAGGAAAGCAGCAAGAAGATGAATGGATTTGGGAGCAACAGGCAGAGCATGTTCTGCAGCTCCTCGGGAGCTCCTGTCTGCAGGACTCCCCTGTACTCACAGAGAAACCCTGCACTATTTTCATAATTTGACATGCTGGTGGGGAAATAATATTACATCTGATAGGAAAGATACAGAAATATTTTCATAAAACAAAAAATCGCAGTGGAACGGGGCCACGATGTTCCTTCTCATGACAAGCAGCCTCACATCAATAAAATTCAATCACCCTTCAATATCAAGTGTATCAGCTCTCTAGAACAGAAAATAAGTCAGTGTGCAATTAGACACAATTTCCCAGTGACATTTCCATCTAATATTTTATGCTGATGATGGCCAGCCCACCAAGAGGTTCTCAGTGAATTGCAACACACTGATATGTTGCACTGAAATATTTAAGTCTCAAAATGAAGATCAGATCACTTCCTAGGAGGAAATAAAGCTCTAAAAACAAACTCTGCATTTATAAAATAAATGAAAAAATTCATTGTGAATTTAACAAGAGCAAAAGGAGTTAGAAAGTAAGATGAGAAACTGTGGAACCTTAACTACAGCATTAAAATGAAGCACATTCTTCATTTATACAATAGCTTCTTTGTATAGGCTGAAAACATAGAATATTACCGATTATATAAATCTCAAACAGAAGTAACTGTAGGTGGCTGGAACAAGTAAATGCTGTATTTATACAAGCACAGCATTCTGCAAGCAATATTAGTCAGCCATTGAACAGGTTCCCTGCACTCCAGTACACTGAATACGTGCATAATTAGGGCTTGTTTGCGTGACATCTGGTGGGGAAATAATATTACATCTGATAGGAAAGATACAGAAATATTTTCATAAAACAAAAAATCGCAGTGGAACGGGACCACGATGTTCCTTCTCATGACAAGCAGCCTCACATCAATAAAATTCAATTACCCTTCAATATCAAGTGTATCAGCTCTCTAGAACAGAAAATAAGTCAGTGTGCAATTAGACACAATTTACCAAGACTGGCAAAATTCAATTTCCTTCAGCTCCTTGCGTCGACAGAAAAGATGGACCTCAGGTAATGTCAAATGCATGCAGATGATTGCTGTTGAGTAAATCCATTTATCACTCAAAGATCTGACTGAGCAACCCAAAGCTTTCATTGCTTAGAGGCATTTTTTACATGCCTAGTCCTAATAAATCTGCCCATGAGCTGTGCTGTGCACATTATTCTGCAGAATAATGTCTGTAGAGCAAAGTCTATTCCCTTCTGAGTGCCACTGGATTAGAACTGGGGTATAAAACCTTGTTGTCTGCAACATTCTCAACAACAGGGAGAAAACAAAAAGTGAATCCAAATGAAAATTAATCTAAAGGGGGAGGGTTTGAAGAGAGTTGCACTGGGCTCTAAAAATTAATCTCTATTATTTGCTTATATTAAATCAAGAGGAATGTTTAGTGATCACACTAACACCCCTTTCTGTATTCTGGGCAGGGCTATTCCAAGTCCTGAGCAAATTTGTTCTGAACTAGCTCAAACACCAGAGCACTGTGCCATGTCCTGCTCCAGCTATGTCACAGTAACACACATATTATAACCTCTGCATTACTGCCACCTCTTTCTCCCAAATACAAAGGTTACTTTAATATAGCCCCAAATTCAAGTCAGTGGCAGGAACAGAAATGAGGCCAAACTCAAAACCAAAATCTTAGACATCTCTGGTTCTGGTTTTTCAGGATCAGGTTCTGCAAAATACAGCAGATTCTCCTGTCTTCATAAACAGGGATCTTCATCCTGCAGAATGTGATGCCCTGCTTGCTGCCTATGCATATACAATATAATTTTATGCAGCTGAGTAACTTTTAGATTTTTCTTTTTTTAGCATGGAAAGCCTGTACAGAATGAGGATGACAACACCATTTTGAACAATTCTGCCCTAAGTATTTATTTGGGCAATAACATCTAGTAAAAAGAAAGATCATGATCCACCTCAAGTGGTTTCAGGCAAGACCACTATATGTAAATCCAGCAGAAAAAAGAGCGATGTCTGAACTTTCAGGAAGAACAAAGTACAGCTGCTCCACAGTCTGAAACACTGTGGGTAATTGCAGAAGCCAAGTAATTCCTGTCAAGTTCGCCTTAATCTTGGATTTAAAACCATTTTTCCCAGGTGTGCAAAACTCATTATCAATATGAAAAACTACAGTTGCTGCTACTCGCTGTAGAAATCTCAGCTTAGGAAATGTTCCCTCAGCATTTCTCCTTGCCTAGTGTGAGCAGAGAGCTCACAGACCTGGGGCAAGGCAACAGCACGCTGCTCTTTTGAGCTGAGCAGTTGATTCTGCTGAGCTACAAGTGGCATCCTTGAGCAGCTCTTCCCATCCCCTGGAAGTGGGACTTGTGCTGCAGCCCCTCCTTCTCCTAAGGGCTGTGTACCACTGACACACAAACCCCTACAGCCCTGCCTCCACAGCAGGCACTCACAGCACTGAGCTGCCTCGGTAAAAAAACCCAGCTCCTAATGGGAAAAAAAGCTTTTAATCCTTTGCAATGGAAATACCAGTCCCTAGAAAGAGGAGGGTTCAAGATACAGCAGTTGGAAGGCTGAAGAGGATGTAATAATGAATCTGCCTTTGGAGGCAGTGGTCAGCCTCTCTAATTAACTTACCATTCTTACCAGCCGTTACTGAAAATAACAACGAAAACCCCTTAACTTCGCTCACTGAATTTATGAAGTTTTCTGTCGTTTGGATTCAGCTCCTGCTTGGACTCATTAACACCAGAGAGCCATAAAAACTAAGTGCTCATGACAGAAAAAGGGTCCAGAGGATGTTCACACCACTGCATCAAACACAGAGTATTCAGAAAAACAGTGAAGCTGAAGGAAGGGATCACGATATATTGATTGCATTTTTCATTTAAGCCTTTTATTCTACACAATTTGAGATGCATGTTCTCCTTCACCTTCATATTTTCATTGCTTATGATTGCTCTTTTCTGGGATTCCCAGTGCGCTACACAGGTGATGAAGGTGGTTGAGGTCTCTGTGGAGACGCAAGCCCTAGGAAAGAGTTTTGCTTGGTGAACCTCAGAGCCCAAATCCTGGTGTTAGGGCTGACAGGTGCTCTGGAATTTTCCATCATGTTTCAGTCTGCAAACATGGATGGTCCCATGGATGTCCCATGGACATTCTGCTTCTCAAATATGTGCAGTTTCCCACCTCTGTGCATAAATATTGGGAAAAACCACCCTGGCTTTCTTTGAAACAATGACATCCCAGGTCCAATCACCATTTTAACAACATATTCCACTTTCAGAACCTCAGCACAAGCCCCATAGCTCACCTCCCACATTTGGCAAACAGACCAAATGGAAGGCGCCACTCCAGCACATTTTTCATTGATTTAATTCACATCAGGCTGATTTTTAGACACATTCTCAAATATTTCAACCCTTATAAAATGATGGTACAGAGCTCAGATGCTTTGTAATACATACAAGACATAAATTTAGACATGCAGTCATTTGCTATGACTGTGTTTACTTGATACCAACATCTGCTCCAGTTCTAACAACGACACTGCTGCAAGAACAGAAAAAACAAAAAAAAAAAACAAAAAAACCCAAAAAAATCAACCAGCCAAACAAACATACCAAAAAACCCCAACAACTAATTGTCTCAATGAAAAGATTGAGAAATACTACACATCATGCTCCAGCATCTTTCTGGATGTCAGTCCAAATCATTAGTTACTTCCCAGCTTCCCAGCACCTTCTTTGGAGCCCATATATCCAACAGCTGAGAAACAGCCTTGCTTTTGAAAATCCATGAAAAGGTTCTGGTCTATCAGCACAAGGAAGCTGTCTAAAAAAAGCAAGTGGTACCAAAGCTTAGTAGAAATAATCACAGATGCATTGGCAGCAGTAAAACACTGAAGAAATAAGACCTAGGGATGGTTCAGGAAGAAAAAACAAGAGTAGCAAATAGTTGAACAATTGGCCAGTATTAAGGCTCTGAAAAATGTCCATTTTCAGCTTTAGATGGAGCAACACAAACCTGGAGGTACAACTGCATCTTAGAAAAGCAGAGCCATACCTGCTGCCTGTGATTACCAGCACATGCAAGGCTTTTGTCAGTTGGCCTTTTTTTCCCAAATTGGCTGGCATGGTCCTCTCCAGCCTCGCCTGCTGCCCCAGACACAGCCCTGCTGTGGGTCCAGGAGCCCTGCTGTGGGTCCAGGAGCCCCATTTAATCCTGCTCATGCTGTAGGACAGTGATGAGGTGCCAGCCCCCGTGGCTGTGGGGCCACACTCAGCTCCCGCCCTCCCCAGTCCTCGCTGCTCCTAAACACATTTCTGTCACCACCTCAAATTGCCATTCCTGCTGTGTGTTAGCCCGGCACCAGGAGAACCTTTGAAACATAGAACAGTGGTCAAAAGTATTAGGAGCATTTCTTTGGGCAATCCTAGAATGTAAGATGCTTGAGTAATTAGGTGAACCTGTTAAATCACATCTGTTGTTCCATGTGGCAGTGCAACTGAGGCTGTGCTTGAAAACCTTGTGGGTTCTCTGCTTGCTTCTAGCAGGTACAATTCAAAACCACAGAAAATCACAGAAAACAAAAAATAGCTGAAATATGAAAATTTATTCCCTCCTCTCAAAAGAAACAAATCAGTCAAACCTTCAGAAATTTTCAGAACTAGGTAGTGGTCTGAATGCCTTTATTTCTGGGTGCCCCAAAATAAGACTATTTAAAAAGCACTTTTTCTGCATGAATTCAAAAGTAAATCTCTTTACAGCCGCTCCATTTCGCTTAGGAATTGAGTTGTCCAGTATCACTAATCAATTCTGGAAATATTTTTTTCTCAAATAGGTCAAAGAGCAGCAAATTACTAGTACAATTTCTATTTTCTAGTTTTCTCACATTTTCTACATATTTCAAAGACATAAAAATGCTAATCACCCATTAAACTCTGAGTAACAGAAAATATTTTACTGGCCAGAGAAAACAGTTTTACCTTCTAATCTATGGAATCATCCTATCAGTTATTAGAGGAGATGTTCACAAGTAAAACAGCACCAAAATAACAATTTCTTCTTGCAGATTCTCAGAAGCATTAAACCTTGTTCCTCTCATTTACTCAGGTCCTTATAATATTTTGTCCTTATTTTTGAGATCTATGAGTTCTGAATAAATAAAATTGCTTATAAATAGCTAACATAACAGAAATAAACATAAACAGAAATAAATGCTAGTGCATAAACTGCTATACAAGTCCTCTACTGCACTCTCTGCAGTAGGATAGATTCTTGCTAAAGTAACATTTATCTGAGCTTGTCATCTGGTGCAGAATAAAATACAATGATGCCCTTTCATTGAATTAAAAATATTTTCTGTTTCTTCCCTGTGATGACACCATATTTTTCTTCAGTATGTGTATCTGCAGCTAATATTTAAGAAGACACTAACAGAAAAATATTATTCCTTAGCTTCTTAGCCTGAAAATGTGCAAGATTTCTGCTTTAAAATAATGCCTTGGCATTTTGAATGCAAAGAGGGATCATCTTCCTTCACACTTGAGACCTGAAAAATAGTCAATGTCTTAAATTCCTGAGGAATTCAGGGCAAATTGAGGGCACCTTTAAAGTACAGACCCACTAATGAAACAGAAGGTATTTAACCTGAAATAAACAGGAACACAGTCTGTGGAACGTTGTAACTTGTAATACAAATACAGTTTTGGATAGAAACACAGGAGATAACTCTCATCAGTATCAACAGTCCTCTGCAGCTTTCTGCATGCAGGCTCCCTGTGCAAGGAGAAACTGTCCCTAATGACACCCTGAATTCATGACAGAGCTGTGCCAGCAGGGAGACCACAAGAGGCAGCAATTAAAACCCATTCACACAGGGGATGATCCACAACAAGGACACATATCACAGGCTCTGACTGAAAACCAAACTCCACTGCTCTCCCTGGAACAGCAGCAGGAACGTGGCTGGATCCACAGTGCAGGGAGCAGCCCAGTGTTCCCAGCAGAGTCCTTTGCGCAAAAAATGGGAATGCAGTCTCCCATGCATGAGATTGGATTTCTTTCCAAAGCATATCATGGGGTGCTGCTCCCTTGCAATAAGGATAAACCACACTGAAGCACCCTGGAGCATCCCTCCTCTACAGTGAAATTCTGCATCAAAATCGTACCAGCATAAATACAAACAAGAAAAGCCAATTTTTGTTCCCCTACATGGCAGGGCCAGGCACTGACACAAGAAATTTTGCAAGAATTCAGTGCTAGAGCACTGGACCCAAAGCCAGCACACCTGAAAAAAATGAGAAGGGCAGGAGTGAAACTGATTATGTCTCAGTTGATTTTCTGAAAGGAAAGCTACCATTCATGTCCAGGGTGATAGTTTCAGATGCAGTGTATATTGCCCCACTGAAATAGCCTTTATAGTAAGTGTTAGGACCAAGTAAATAATAACATTAAAAAACCTGAAAACAAACAAACAAACAAAAAAAAAAAACCACAACAAAACACAACACCCAAACTTAGTTTATTCTGACTGCTAAGAACAGGAAAAAAGCACATATCTAAAATTAAAGATGCCTGTGACAGACCTCACTGATTCTATCCATCCTCCTCCCTTACTCTGAACACAAATGCCCCAGGAACATTTGAACAAGAGATTAAAAACAGAGACCAAAATCTCTCTTGAGCATGTGCTGTCCCTTCCTATACTCCTTTCTGTAACAACTGCAACACCTGGGAAACCTGCTCCACCAAAGTGTCCCTTCTGACCTTAAACAAAGTGCTTGTTCCTCAGTTCAGGAAGCATTTTCCAGCCCAGTTCCTTATGAAATGAATGGAATTCAGGTATTGAAAAGCACACTTTGGGAATGCAGACCTGAGACCATTTACAGCTGAGGAACTGGCAGACTGGAGTCTTTGAGGCCTCCCTGTCTGGGGAGGTTGCATGGTATTACCAAGCAAATAATTGAACTTTTGCACTCAGCAGGATACTTGTGGTAGAAGCAAAGATTTACCAGACAGGCTAAAAACCTCCAGGAAAAGAAACAACCCATGAAGCACTTCTCTGTAGCTGCAGGTCAATTCAATCAGTGTGTCCTCAGTTTGGTTTTACTTACAGCACCATAAATGCATAAATGAAGGAAACAAAAGAAGTTTTTACTTACCTGCTTTCCCTCAATCAGTATATTTCATGTGCTTTTTACATGTAATGTAAGCTTTCTCTTCTTTCCTTCTTATATACTTATGCATTTGTTTTCCAAAGGGTCTGTTGCAGAAAAATGTCTCAAGGCACATTTTAATTGTACAGAAAAGGATTAAAAATAAGAATTAATTCAACCGTCTCATTACATAATGCATTAATGAGTTTTCCTTCAGAATTCATGACATTGGAATTCTGAACACACAGAAGGCATGGCAGTAGTATGTAGAGTATACCTGGGTGTCAGATACAAAACATTTATGCACTTTAACCAGAATTAATCTGCCAATCACTTTGTCCACATTAGATGGTCTCTGTGGAAATTAAAGATGTTCATTTTTACAAAAGTGCCAATCTTTCTAAAAGTATTTGTTTAAAACAGAGGTACAAAAATATGACAAATATGTCAATTAGATCTTATTCACTGTAAAATCTGAAGCATTTGATCATTCAGTTATAGCAAGAGGAAAGCGCACACCCTGCCCCATGTCTACAGAAGTTATTCTGTTATTTAGATTATTTAATGATAAGAAAAATATGTAACTTACATGCTAGATACTATCGTTGGGGACTTTTTATTATTTGTTTTTATTTCCCACTGTCTCATGTTAGTTAATTAAAATTTTTGAAGTATTTATTTATATATTTATAACTGGGTGCAATGACAGTAAGAAGTAATAACAAACCAGTAAAAAATAGAGGAAACCAGTGACCCAACAGATAGATTATATTTAATTTGAGGATTATCTATAAAGTTTAAAGATTACACTAAAAAGAAATTGGTATTCAGAATTAGTTTTATGTGTCCAGGATCACCAGAAAGATACATTTCATTTTTCAGTGCTGTGCAAGAAAGACATTTCAGGAACTAGCTACAAATGGAATAGACTTTCTGATATTTTGCTGGTTTTCCTTGGTGCATTTATCCTACACTTATGCAAATATGAAGTATGTTCTCATGTTCTCGGGCAGCTCAGCACAGAATTTTCAAACAACAAGTCAAATACTCTCAACACCTGAAAGCAAACCTGATAAGAATCTTCCACGTCAGGTGTTACACTCTAAGATCTTTTATTCAGGGTGATGGCCTGAATCACCCCAGTAATAAGAAAATAATTTTCACATTTCAAAGCTATTGAAAAGCTTTATGGACTGAAAAGGCACTCAAATCCCAATTTTTATGACCATAAGAATGCCTATCAGTACCCTCAAACACCAACGACACTGTTGTCATGAATTAAATGTAATCATGATCACAGTGGGGCTTTTTATCCCCTGGATGTCCCAAATTTATTATGCATTACATGAACACCACAGAGGTGGATTCCATACACCACAACCTATGTAAGCTGAAGAATTTTCCTTCAAATACAAATAAATTTTATTTTCCATCAAATGAAATTAGCCTCTTGTGGAATCATTCTAGAAAGCTTAACTGAACACCAAAAATCTTCACTCTAACTGGATTACACAACAATTTTTTTGGCATAAAGTTCAGCACCCAGGCTGATGTTTTCAAGGAATCAATGTAACATCAGAAATACAATAAAGAAAAAATTTATGGATCTCTGAAGTCAGCCATTAAATCCAACACATCAGCTGGCAAAACTCTCTCCTTACGAGTCTGGCCTTGGCACTTAAGATTACTATAAAAATATTTAGGGAATTCTTTAAATAAATGCCAGCACACTGTTAAGTATCAGACTATATTTGAAATCAGATTTGGTGCTGCTGTGTTTCCATGAATTCTAATGAAACTCATCCAAATTTTTTCACCACTGCAAGCAAACCTGAAATATCTCATTTTGCATTATTTTTAGCTGAAATGTATGTCAATGTGAAATCATTTGAACTACATTAGTAGAATTAAAATGAACCCCAGTGTAAATCCATTCACATCAGCTACGTCAGGAACACATTTCACCACTATAATTTAAAAAGAAAAATGCCCAAGTCACAATAAGATTATTTTTCTGAGAGTTTTCAGTATCACTGGGAAAGGTCGGACAGAAGCAGGAGTAGTAATCTGGAGCCATAACAGCTCAATTAGAGGGTTTCTCTGGCACATAATTTCAACCAAAATAATACTTAACACAGATTTCTGTTTCTTGTAAAGCACTTGGGATCTTTGGATTGTAGCATGTTAGTGGTAGGACTCTGGCATTTTACAACTATGTTGTGACTGGACCAATAGATAGTTCAATAATCAAATTATAAATCCAAGTTATTTGCTCCCATTCTGGAATGCACAATTCTTTCTGTGCTTCAGAATGCTCTACCAAACTGATAGCACAACCCAGCACTGAGCTCTACAATTCTTACTTATCATGACACAGTGCAGAGGTTTGTGCACTGCAGGAGGCTCCAGCATCACCTCCACAGCCCTGCAGTGTGCAGGGCTACACACCCAGAATGTTGCTATGCCAGCTGCTCCAGGGCCCTGCAGTCAGAGCTTTTCCTTCTGAGAGCAAGGCACTGCCCTGGGAACAGCACAGCACAGCCTCTGCACACTTCATGTTTTCCACGAAAAGGGTAATGTGTCCTGGGAGCAGAGCGCTGAACAGTGGGCTGGAGCACTGCCCTCATGCTGAGCTCAGTGTACCATGAATGTACCTTCAAAGTTATTCAAAGAGTTTCCTTATTTCCATTAGAGGTCTGAAACCCCACTTCTTATGAATCACCTCCCTTTTCAAGCAGTCAGTACTACAAACACTTGTTTTCGCTAAGTTCTTTATTTACCTGGTTTGTATTTCTTTCACTGTCACCTCATTGCCATGGTCTCAGGCACTAAATGCTCTCTGGTGTCAGACAGAACCAGCACCAAGCCATTCAGGAAGAGAACCCTTTAGGCCTTTAACTGCTATCTGTGAAAGAAATACTTCCAGTTACAATTTTAACTGGGTTTTACAGAATGTTTGTCCTCACTGCTGATATTGCCCCTGTAGAAAAGAGTATTGAGCACATTTAACTCAGGTGAGCTAGAGTGAAATGTAATATTAAATTCTGGCAAATGCCTATGTACAAAATTACTGAGTTGCTTCATTCAAAACACAGCTGGAATTAACACCACCACAAGAAAAAGGAGCTCTTTTTAATGCTTCACATCAAAAAGACTGAAGCCTGCTCAATTTTTTTTAAACTAGGAATCAGACACTTAAACACACATTTTGAAGCAGAGCTCAGCACAACACGGTCTTTTGTGTGTGTCTTTTTTTTTTTATTTTTCTGCAATGCAAAAGAAGACAAGCCGAGAAACTTTCCAAAGAGACTCACAGAAAAACTATGAAGGCAAAACCCAATCACTAAAGAGAACCTATGTCTGCAGCTCTATTTGGTGCCACTGGACTCAGCAAACAAGGCTGACCTGATGGATCATGTGCAATATCATGGATGTCCAATTCAGAGTGCTTTTGTTGTTGCTGTAAGTCAGTCACTAGCGAGTTCTCCCCCCTGCAAAAACTCTGCACTCAGCTTGAAATGAATATTGCAAACTACTGTAATTCTGTGGTGTTGCTAAGTCCTTTTTTTCTCCCATAATAGCCTGTCCCAGACCTTAAAGTGCATATGCCAATTTGGTTCAAGTTTTATAATCTGGAATGTTCCACAGTGCCTCTTCAAAAACAGTTACAGTTTAATTGTGCCTTCCCTTGGTGATGGTAAGTCTGAAAAAAACCTTGCTCTGAATCTATTATTTATGTTGTATGCAGCAATATCTTACCTATCTCATTCTGGACTCCGGAATATACTGCAGGCCAAGTCATATTTACCTACCTGAACCTCCCAGGAAGGGCAGTGGGAGGTTTTGACACACAGTAAAACATAGCTGGCCTAAGAATCAGTGAAAAGAAACCATGGAATGTCTTCACAAGGACTCCATGGGACCCAATATGTTCATTTGGAAGCCCAAAATGCCTATTTTAGATCTTAAATGTTGCTTCAAATATACATGTGTGAAAGCTGTAATCAAGGGAAAGTGCAGCACCAATAATAGCACATTATTAAAAGTCAGCAATCCTCAATTGTCAGTACTCTAACAACTGAGTATCTTATTACTTCTGCCTTCTCCTCCCATACACCGAATTTTCTCAATACTGACGAAGTGCACGTACTAATCATACACTGAATGCTAAATTAAGCAGAAAAAAAAGATATAAATTAGGTTGGTACTTCTTGAGGGCATCACTAGAAAACACCGATTTCAAATAATTTTGATTAGAAAATTTTACTTCACAATCCTTTTCTAGATCACAGATGTTCATAATTAAAAAGAGAATGGAATTAATGTAATGTTAGCTGTTTTGCCATCAGCATCACAGAGAAAGAAGAAACAATAAAATATGATGCAGAATTCACTCTTCCCAATGATTGTCATTGAACTATTACATTAGTAAACATTCACAGTATGAAGTCTCTTTCAGTATATCTCCAGCATATAAAGTAGTGCAAAAAAGCATTCCAGTCACTTTGCCTTTGCAGTCAGACCAGGTTTAACGATTCTCTTACTTCATTTCCTTCATTATTAGACAACAAATGCTGCAATGCCTCCAAAGAGAGTTATAAAAATAAACAATTTCTGGAGGGTCAACAGCCTTTTCAAAGGAAATTTCCAGTTAAAAACAAGCATTATAGTTCTCAAGAAAAAAAATTTAGATCTATCTTCTGTAGAATATCTTTTTACAATAAATTTACCATTTGAAAAACAATGACTATGGTATCCAATGATTTATGGTAGCTGCTATTAAAGCACTGATAAATAGATAAATGACTACCAAACTTCATTGTTTCTTACATAGTAAATACCTCTGAATGCCAATTTTTACCACAGAGCTGTTATTAGTGATGTCGACAGTTCATGCACCCACTTTAAAACTGACTTGGTTTTAATAATTTTTTCAGCCTCATGTGCAAAACACTTGCATTCTAATAAAAATATAAAGTCTGAAAATGTATCAGATATAGCAATCCTTTCCTCAAGTTGTACCACTTACTTGATATGTAATACATGTTCAGCAATACTTTTTATTTGTCTTTAACCATTAAATGGCATACTACTGTATGCTGCAGACTCTCGTTTGCATATTTCATTGTTTTTCACTGCACTCTTTAATGCATAAATATATTTGGAAACGCTCAAAATTACACATCAGTTTCCACAGAATTTGAATTTACACAGTTTTTCTTTTCTGACTCACTGCTATTCCCTGTGTCCTGACTTTTAGTCTCCTTTACACAAAGAGATTCTTTAACTCCTTCTTCCATCTCCAAATACTCTGATTTTTCCTCTGTGGATGAAGATGATGAGCTTCTAAATTTCTTCAGTAAATTTGTTGGGAGGTAAGGGCAACTGACTGCATTTTGCATCATCTGCGTGTGTTCCTCATTCTCAGTTTCTCTGTGGTAGAAATAGTTAAAATTGGAGACAATCACTGGCACTGGTAAAGCAATGGTTAACACTCCTGCAATGGCACACAGGGACCCGACTATTTTCCCACCCACAGTTATGGGTTTCATGTCCCCATAACCAACGGTAGTCATGGTCACTACAGCCCACCAGAAGGCATCTGGGATGCTTTGAAAATGGGTGGCAGGCTCGTCAGCTTCCGCAAAGTAAACAGCACTGGAAAACAAAATTACTCCGATAAAAAGAAAAAAGATGAGGAGGCCAAGTTCCCTCATGCTGGCCCTGAGCGTGTGACCCAGGATCTGCAATCCTTTGGAGTGCCTGGAGAGCTTGAAGATGCGGAACACCCTGACCAGGCGGATGATCCTCAGGATGGCAAAAGACATGGCCTGCTGGCTGCCCTGCTCCTGTGCCAGGTCCGTGCCCAGGGTGATGAAGTAAGGCAAGATGGACACAATGTCAATGATGTTCATGACGTTCTTGAAGAAGTGTGCTTTGCTCGGACACGCAAAGCAGCGCACTGTAAACTCAAAGGAGAACCAAATGATGCACACGGTCTCTACAATGAAAAAAGGGTCATTGAAGATGGTGTGCTCCCCAGCGTCCAGGCGGAGAGACTCATTGGAGAGCCCCTTCCCCAAGCTCAGGGACATGACGAATTCTTTGTCATCTCTGAACTCTGGTAAAGTCTCCAGACAGAAGATGACGATGGAGATCAAGATGACCAAGACAGAGACAATGGCAATGCCTCTGGCTGGACTGGAGCTTTCCGGGTACTCAAACAGCAGCCAAACCTGCCTCTTAAACTCATTCTCTGGCAAAACCTTTTCTTCTTCCTCTTTGACAAAACCTTCATCCTCCCTGAACTTGAGCATGGCCTCCTCCCCAAGTTGGTAGAACTTCACCTCCTCAGAAAAGATGTCAAAGGGCACATTGACTGGCCTCTTCAGCCGGCCACCACTCTGGTAGTAGTACAGGATGGCATCAAAGCTGGGTCGGTTCCTGTCAAAGAAGTACTCGTTCCTGAGAGGATCAAAGTACCTGCCCCGCTTGGCTGGGTCCCCCAGCAGAGTCTCTGGGAACTGAGCCAACGTCTTCAGCTGGGTCTCGAAGCGCAGGCCCGACACATTAATCACCACGCGCTCGCAGCATTCGTACTCGCTGTAGCGGACGGAGTTGTAACCCCCAGGGCCCCCACCATCATCGGGTGGCTGGTCCGAGTAGGAAAAGTCATCCTCCCCATGCTCATCACTGTAGTAGAGCTTTCCTTCTTCCTCATCGTCTTCATCCTCGTCTTCATCCTCCTCTTCCTCCTCGCTCAAGTCCTTAAGGATTCTCTCCTCAGAACCACTGAGAGGCAGCAGCTCAGAGCAGGGGAAGGAGGCCCCACACTCCCTACTTCCCAAGGGGTGGCTCCTCTTTTCCCCCTTTTTCCTCCTCTTACCGCTGCGGCGGCGGGGCAGGCCGGTGTGTGCAGGGGCGGCCCCGCGGCTCTGCTCCTGGTGGTAGTGGTGGTAGGGTCCCCCTCCGCCCGCCGCCCCACCTTCCACGGCCGCCGTGGCCGCTGCCACCGCCGCAGCTGCAGCTGCCCGGGACTGGGCCAGCCGCTCGCGCTCACGGGCCCGCGCCTGGGCCGCGTACCCATAGGGCAGGTGCGTGTTGCATCCCGAGCTATCGGCGCTCACCATTGCAACCTCCATCCTGAAACTGCTTCTTGGTCTGCTTCAGTCGCCCGCTGTAACAAGGGTTTGTTTTATTTACAGTGCCGCCCTCGCTTCCACTGGGAAGTTCAAAGCCATCTGCATTTGGAGGGCAGTCCCCTGGGCATTGAGTATGGCAGTGTGGTTGTAACACTGAATCTGTATTTTGGAAAACCACAGATCCGCATTTTGTTGTTCCCCAGAATGTTTGACACAAACTACTGTTTTGCTAATGAGAAAAGATGAAATTCTCAAATTGAACCAGAGAACAGCTGAGACCTCCTTCTTCCATCCACCAAGTCCCTTTATTTTCATTTATCTTCCACAGCAATCACAGCTGTATCTGATCAGAATCATGACTGCCTCGCAGGCTATAAAGGCTGCATTCCTCAGGAAAAAAAAATGCAAACCAAAGGGTACCTGTTCTCCACAGATGGTTTTAGCTCATCATTGAAACCAAATGCAAATAGTCTCTTTCCTCATTATTTGCTCCTGGTAATGCTTTGGCCTAGAAAACTTACTGTTTAATATCATTACTTGGAGAGTTGAAGTTAATTCCAGCCATCAGTTCATTTACACAGTGAGGAGGTCTTTGCAAATCCTTTCTTCAGCCTGTCAACAATGTCTCAAACCTGGGAGCAGCACCCAGGACATCAACAGTAGCGGTAAGAGGAGGAGGAGGAGGAGGTGGAGATGAGAAACTGGCTCTGAGGTCCCCATAGGACATCAGGGAGTNCAAAGTACCTGCCCCGCTTGGCTGGGTCCCCCAGCAGAGTCTCTGGGAACTGAGCCAACGTCTTCAGCTGGGTCTCGAAGCGCAGGCCCGACACATTAATCACCACGCGCTCGCAGCATTCGTACTCGCTGTAGCGGACGGAGTTGTAACCCCCAGGGCCCCCACCATCATCGGGTGGCTGGTCCGAGTAGGAAAAGTCATCCTCCCCATGCTCATCACTGTAGTAGAGCTTTCCTTCTTCCTCATCGTCTTCATCCTCGTCTTCATCCTCCTCTTCCTCCTCGCTCAAGTCCTTAAGGATTCTCTCCTCAGAACCACTGAGAGGCAGCAGCTCAGAGCAGGGGAAGGAGGCCCCACACTCCCTACTTCCCAAGGGGTGGCTCCTCTTTTTCCCCTTTTTCCTCCTCTTACCGCTGCGGCGGCGGGGCAGGCCGGTGTGTGCA
>VXBQ01016524.1:0-61767 GCA_013400175.1 Phainopepla nitens | reverse complement strand
CGCGCTCCCCGCGTCCTATTAGGGCTGCAATTATCGGAATCGATGTCCCCGCGTCCTATCAACGCTGCAGTGATCGGAGTCGATGTCCCCGCGCTGGGTGACGCCCGCGCTGGGTGACTCCGGACGAACCTGTCCGCTCGGAGCGATGCTACCAAGCCTTGCCTTTGCTCCCGTGGGGAGTGCCCTTAAGGACGCGAAGCGCTTTGTTGAGGTCGCTCGGAGGATTCCAAACGCAAGCCCGGATCAAATTTCCCAGAAAACGAGAAGCGCTGCCCGCAGCTCCGCGCCGCCGCCTCGCTCGGCCCCCAGCCCCCAGCAGCACCGGCGAACATTCCCTCTGCTCCTGCCCAGCACGCCCAGGGTCCCGCAGCCATACCGCACATTAAATACAAATTAACTTTCACTCCTAAGTCTGCGCCTAAACGGAAAGTAGGTCCTAGTTCATGACTAGAGGGTACTGTAGTATATTTGGCAGAGTTAACACCGCAGATCCCTGCCACAAATTCCCTCTCCCTGCTGCAACACGACCAGGGTGTCACCTGCCTCATTCCTTTTGCACCTGGAAAACTGAAGCTGTGAATGAGGGCACATTCCTCTCTCTGTAAGGGATCATTGCGAAAATGCAGCTTAGCCATATTAGACGCTACACCTCCAGCTCTGCCTTCTTAGTACAAACTGTAGGCACTCCTGCTTCCCTGCTTGGAGAAAGAAAAGACTGAATTAAGAAGAAATCAAAGGTGGTGCTCACAGCAGACACTTTGCCTCCAGGTGTTTTCAGCTGGAGACAAATCCAACATGCCCAGCAAGTGGATTGGGCATTGGTTCCATTGCCTAGGTCCTCCTCTACAGAGAAACCAAGAGACCCTGGTGACTGTTTCCCTTTAGATCCCCAGCAGCACAAATTCACATTATCCATGGACTTCTGTGTCTCTGCTGACTGCACCGGTCACTGCCCATACCCTCAGTCCCAGTCATGGCCACCTGTGACTCTATAGAGGAGAATGGAGGATCAGCCAAATAAACTCACTGAATGTCAGGCATCAAGTCTTGCCAGCAACGCTATGAAACATATAAGTGGCACTTAGAGCGAACTGTTTTCTCAGCCATCACAATACTTCAAGTCCCATGGTCAATATAAAGTGAAAAACATATATAAATCACCAATGTCTTCCCAAATGCCATTAAAATGCGATGTCAGCACAAAAGAGTCCAAAATTTGGGTGCTCTTGGATGCAGTTAAAACATCCTGTAAATTCACTTCCAATACCAAAACCCAGATTCTTCTGTAACCTGCCACGGAGTTTACCAAAGTCATGGATCAAACCCATACCATCACCTAAGCACAAGGACATGTATGAAGTCATAAAAATACCAGAGTTATCATAGGTAAACTTCTTTAATCATTATGAGCATGTAGACTACATCAGTTAAGTTTAATTCTAGGGGCATTTTCCAGAGTTCAGTCCCTTCCTTCTCTAACAAGTCTTATGATGCTTTTTATAGGTAGGATTTGAGCACCCTTTTACTTCTTTTTTGAGATGTTTCAGGGACTTGGGGCGAAAGATAATGGCTTTTTTAGCTTTTACTTCTCTTTCAAAATTCCAGAGGCATTGTCTTGTCATTATCTCGTGACTGTTAAAATGAAAAATTCTGTGGACACCTGAGTAAAAAAGACAAGTAGAAACAGACCAATCACTTTGGTATTCCTTTTTGAGCACTGTTATTCTTTTTGTTTTGATTAGCTAAAGCATGTTCTTAAGCAAAGATAAATAAACTGTGGTGTATGATTCTATGCACGCATAATGCACACATAACTGACAATGGGAGAAGCAGAATAGATTTTTTTTGTGCCTTTTAAAATTCATTCTAACGTAATAGGGATCACGTAACTACATGCAATTCAGTCTAGCTCAGAGGTCTTACTTGATCCAATTTTTAACTGATTTAAAAGCAAAAAAACAAACTTTGAGTATTTGCAGGTGAATAAATACTGTGACTCGTTTCATTCAGCTTTGTATTTTTATAGTATTCAAAGGGCAATTTTTACTTAAGAGCTATTATATTTCCTCTGCCCCTTGACACCGATAAGGGATAATATTATTGGTAGAACAAAGAGAGAATACCTACACATCACTATGTTTGATAGTAATGTAATTTTGTATCATAGTAAAGGATCTCTGAGGTATGCTGTCACACCGATTTATCCTGCTTTACCGTGAGGTAGGTGAGAAATATCCATTACTGCTTAGCTATGTTTACAGTGCCAGAAAAAATGCACTACAATTTAATGTGTTTTCATGCGAAGAGTACATGAGATTTACAGAGCTTCATTTATGTTTCCATGCCCAATATTAATTTATGCTTTCCTCCAGTTGCTGCAATTCACACTCGCAGGGTCTGGCCTCAGTCCAACACTCACCTTGCTGCTGTAATCTGTGCAGCAAATGAGACTGAACTACAGCTCAGTAGTACTGCACTTCTAGACTATGAATTATTCTACTTTCCTTCAAACCTTCTCTTTATGCTCAGCTGCTCTTTCCTGTGCCTGCTGCACTATTATTTCTATTAACCTCTCAAGGCAACACATCCAACTTCCTGTAAGATCAGGGGCTCCTTTCAAAACAACCAAAATGCTGCAGCAGTGGAAACTCGGGATAACCAAGCAAAAAGACTGTGGTTACTACGACATCTCACATGATTCAGAACTTGCATTTCCCCTCTTCTCAGCTGTTTACAGTGCTAGAGAGACCCTTAGGTACCAAAGTAGCAATGAGTTCTTGCCTCGCCAAATAAGTTTTCTCTCCTAGCGGTTGTATCACTTCTGAAGTTCATATTTTATTCATATTTTACTAACTAGGCTCTGTAAGACTCCCCTGCCAAAGAATCTGGCTCAAGTAATCTTCTTTTGAATATGACTGGCAGTATTAAATGAGACACTTAGCAGACTAAAACACAGCCTATCCTCAGTCAGTTCCTCCACACAACCTGTGTGAATAGCACATCTGTTCATTACTTGTGCTTCAGCAGGATCATCCAGGGAAGCTGATGCTCCAGAGAACAGCAGCCCTTTCATATTTTTTCAGGAAAGCTTGCAAAACCATGGCCATTTACCACAGAGTTTAGGAAGAATAGCAGTAAAAACTGATGATATTTCTACTTGGAGAATGATTTCTTGTACCAGAGTATGGATTTACTCAGAAAACAGGATAATACCGCATATGTTCTATTTTTGGATTTGAATATTTCTTCATTCATTCTGAGCAGACAGGGACTCATATCAAGTCTATTCTGGAAAATGACAATAGCGAAAAAAAAATAATAAGTGTAGTCTGGAGAGAAAGCTTCTACATGAGAAACCAGATTTCCAAGATACCCACAGCCACATCAATTATAATGCTGACATCCTTTTTCTATTCACTGTAACAAAGTTTATTTATCACCTTTTTTTTTTTTCCCTCATAATAATTTGGTTTTAGTTGAAATGGAAGAACCTGGATCACGCACTGCACCTTCTTGCAGATATACCAAGCAGTAGTGAGAAGGCTGGATCTGGAAACTGTTATTTTAATTAAATACTGAAGGAGATGAATTAGTTTCACAGAATTACCTAAATTACCGTGTCATTGTATTTGCTCTATTTCTGCATTTAAGAATAAATGTATTATTCTGAATACACAACTTTCCGACTATGCTGACAGTAAACATAATGATCATAAAACCTGAAAATATCGGATGCTAAATCCCTGTTTGCACATATTTTTATCCAGATCAGAAAACATTATGAGGGCCTAGTAGACTTATCTCTCCGTGGGATTTTATAAGGAATATTCTGGAGGAAAATCAGGTAGTAGGCTAGTAATGAATGTAAATCGGCATTATTAAGTTAACCATGACTTGAGGAACAACTGGAAAGAAACAATTGTAAAACAAGAGCTCAAAACTATTCCTGTTAAAATACATAATAGTTGTTAGCTGGAAGTTCAGGTGTCTCATGCTCCAGGAACATGCAGTAGCAAGCTGTTATGTGAAGAAATACATAAAGAAAGGAAATTTAGATGTTAAGTATGGCATCAACTATAGCTCACATATATATTTGTAGGTAGAAAAGGATATTTTTATGAACTTCTAGAAGATAGATGGTGGCAAAATTCTAGTAAATATGTTTTTATGATTCCTATTTAAGAAATGGGTATAAATGGAAGACATGGATGAGAGAACTGTAAGATCAGACTAATAGTAGGGATACACCATTGTAGTTGTAGCACTCCAAATCATATTAGATGGCTCTACTGACACTGATTGTTACACATAAATTAGATGATAAACATAAATTTACTGGACAAGAACATTTCCTACCAAAGATTGGGGCCTGTAACTGCAGTAGGTACACGTTTCACAGGTAAGTCTCTTGGTTCATCATGTGATGGTGATCACATGTAGCTTCCAGATGAATCTGGGTCAAAAGCAGCCCAGTCTGCTCTGGCATCATTTTGTCACCCTGCTGACAAATATAGAACAGCCAGGAGTGACTCCAGATGAGGCTGGTGAGGAGACGAGCAGCCTCCAGACCTCATAACATTCCCATTAAGTAGATCAGTAGAGGAAGGACCACAGGCATTTCCTTTTGATGTTTAAAGGTGTGTGTGAGGTGATGCATTCATGCCACCACTGCACTAAAGAATCATCCTTCTCTTGCTGTAATAAGGATGCAGAAAATTGCTCCATGTTTTAAGAGGAAACTTGTTCTGCTGGATCTGAGTTAATGACATGTAGCAGAGCTATCTCAGAGTATTCAGATTACGAGGTACAAGTTTGATTCCACTTCTTTCCAAAACATGCAAACACAAATTCTGGAGGAATGTGTGTGGATTTTTAACCAGTCTTGGTAGCCTTGCATATCTGAGGAAATATAAGGAATTTTTAATAAGGAGGATTACATTGACAAAAACGAGAATCTATTCAATCCTATTCCTAATGGCTTCAAAATTCACTGGGGAGCTGGATGTCTGGAAGTTTTAAGTGCCATGTGTATTGATCCAAACAAACTGTTCTCAAATAAATTATACTCTCATCTTGTTTATTAAACCTCTTTATTTTGGAGATATTGTTGTATGATCTCAGGGGTGTATTAAGCACAGAGTTAACAAAGAAAAAAATGTTCCCAGCTTGAATAAACACATAGAATTAACATGCTTTAGCAGGGTGCAACACTTACTACTATACAAAGTTGGAGAAAAAATGAATTATTAAGATTATTAAATGAAATAAGTATTTTTGTGACCAATTTTGAACTAGCAAACAATGTAGAAAGAATCCTATAATCGCCTCTATTTTGGTGTGAGGCAAAGGAATAATTATGGTTCTTTTCAGTGTGACATTTATTGAGGACAACCTTTCCAAGATGGAAGTGCCCTTTCTAGAGTATTGTTGTTGGGCTGGGGTCAAGGGACTAGCTAGGAAACAAGAAGTTAAAATAGGTAGCACAAAGGCAATATGAAAATTGCTTTAATACTGATGCATAAATGGAGCTACTAAAAATACTTTTAAAATTACCCTTTTGAAGAAGGGTATAATTACCCTTTTTGAAGAAGACCTGCACTTCAGAACATTGAGGATCATTTACAGTTATGCTTGGAAGGGCTAAGAAAATATTAAAATCTGTATGTTGAATGAAGCATCCAGCCTTTTCTCCACGGAGAACAGGAAATAGTGTTCTGGAAATCACATGGTGCCTGCCCTCACATTCACACAGAGCTGCCACAAACAGGGGAGGGGAGGATGTGCAGCCAGAAGCCCTTTGCCTGTTTGTGCACAGGGCAGGTAAAGCTGTGAGGATTTGTCAAATCACACATCCAAACAGAGATGGCCCCAAAGTCTTCCAAATAAATAAGTTGCACATGCAGATCAGAAGTAATCTGTAGAGAGCTGATCTGCTTTTTCAGTAACTCCTGAAAAACCCCTAGTTAATATTAGCTCAGTTCTACCCTATTCCTGTCCCAGGTCAGTAAAACCTCCATATCAGCCTCTAAATTTAGAGAAGTCTTGTGGTTCTCCCTATAGCTGCAGTATACTACAGCAAAATTTCCTCACTTCTGTCAGTGTGGGAGCCCTCACTGTGTCATTATGTGCCTCTGGGCATTGCTTAACTATTGTTGAACACAAGCAGGGACAGGAGTTTTCATAGAGAGATCAAAAGCCAAACCATCTGTGGTTTATGAATACAATTATCATTTTTATGAGATCCTGAGAACTGAATTAAACTTAGCTACTTTAAAAACTGGGCGTTATACCTGTGTCAAAACCTTGTGTCAGGAATTATAATGTGGAATTACAGCCCAAGAGTTAAAATTGGCATGGAAGCCCAAGGTTGAATGTCCTAATGAAGTGTGTTGTTAAACTCAGAGAGTTAGATGAACCTAATGGTCCAGGTGCTTCAGATCTTTCAGGCTAACATGGATTAATTCCTTTCCTCTATTGAAGTCAAAAGCTTCAATGAATTGTTCAAGACTAGGCCTGTGTAGGTAATCATTTGGGACTGGAACCTTCAGTAGGCAGCAGACAGCTTGCTCTGTATTTAGGAATAGGAAATACATGTTCCCCATGTGGATCTCTATAAAAGGCACATAAAACAATTGGCCATCTACTTCCCACCTAAATCCAATAGGAACAGAGCTGTAATGAACTTTCATTTCTGTCAATATACTTCTCTGTACCCATTGACCAAAAGAGCCCAATGGCAAAGAATTTGGTGAGGATTCTGATGAGCTCAGGAAGAACACTAGATCCCTGTGTGCTGGGCTCCTAGATCCCCTTACCCAGCTCCCAGCACTAAACAGCTCTCTCCTCATGAATGCAGAGCTTCCCACGGGGGATTGCTGATGTGCCAGCTGGGAAAGCCTCCTCTGCACTGGTGTGAGCTGAGCATTCCCCACTTCTCTCTCAGCACGCCCTGAAATGAGTTAATCAGTGAACATTGCACACAGCCACCACACACAACACAGCACTTTCTATCCACAGTAGAAATAACAACTTAGGGGTGAAACCATTCCCTAAACAGCAACAACAAAACCCCACCACACTCACAGACTGCTCTATCTTGCCGTGGTCCTTCTAATCTGTTGAACATCCACTTTTAGGTAAAATAATTTTAGGTCATTATAGTTATAAAATAAATAAATCAATAAATACTAGCTACAAGAATACCCCCTTCTGATTAAATGACCTTTACAAGGCAAACTTATGTTCAGGAATGTTCATTCGGTCATTTTGCCTTTAATAAGGAAAAAGCCAAGAGAACTAATGTATAAAAATCCAGTACATCTTTTCACCTGGACAGGCTTTTCGTACTTTCTGCTATGCACACTTCAGCAAGTCAGCTTCAGATATTCTTATGGGAATATTAGAAAGTAATATCTCTCATTTTTTTCTTTTCCTGAAGAAAAATAAGGAATGCTAAGTTTTTCCAGACATTCACCCTAATCCAGTGAAGGAAAATTTGAGGGTTAGTGTGGCGCTGATGAGGCTGCTCTAGAGACCAAGATTTTCTCTTTAGCCATAGTGAAACAATGTAAAAAGCATTCAGCTATATTTCTGGGCACTTTTATATCTCTGTAGCCACCTGTTACGTGAGAAGGTCCTGCAATTATTTCCTGTACCCTCAGGTGAACAACGATGTGCTTTTACAACTCCCTCAGCACTTCAGTAAGAGAACTGCACTCACAGATTCTGCCTTTGCTGATAGTACTGAAACCGAGCAAAGGAAATGAGGCTACTTTATTTATAAGCTGATTTTCTTGTGAGTCATTAACATCAGGAGCTCAAAATCTGCCCAGATTTATCTACTTCAATAAGTTCAAGCTCCATTTTAAGCAAAATTTCGTTACCAGATTAAGAAGGACCCAAGTGTATCTCTGTAGCACAAAGCTCAGCTCAGTCTTCAGGGTCTCCTCATAATTACAGTTTGAACATAGAGATATTCATTATTTATCAATGCAAACAATTATCAAAACACAAGGTTTACTGATTTAACACCACCAAGAATCTTCCAGGGGAAGGTGTTGAGGGTGGCTTACAATGTTAGTTCTGACAAAATGGATGATTTATATTAAACACTGCTGGCTCAGCTAAGGCATCTGAACAACCCAGATGTGTGTGCATTACACCTGGAGCTGAATTCTAGACTCACACCTTGTTGGTGCAAAGTGATTTACATAAAAAAAAGTTTAACTCCTGAAGAAATGTCTACCAGTGTCTTTTCTGCAAAGTGGAATTGGAACATTTCTACTGCCCATGTATGTGCAGAACTATGGAGACACATCTGCAAGGGCATACTCCACACATTCTCAGTTATCTGAGGGTTTCCTTTGTGCATCCACAAGGTTATTAAATGACAGAAAATGGATGTGAATCACCTATGGAAGAAAAAAAAGTCAGTCACAAAAATAAATCCATCCTTACTTTCTTTTACACATACGTAAAGAAGTAAGAAGGGATTCCAACTTTGGTGATTTAAAACCAAAACAATGCAAATTCTTTCTGTAAAACATAAATTCCTAATTTGCACATTTCTTTGATGGCAGTATGGCAAAGGGAAAGACAAGATTTAACTGAAATATCAATCTAAAGATGGCTAAAGTAGCCCAGTATATACCTAGAATAATAAAGTAGGAATTAGCATTTTAATGATGGGAAGGCGAATGAATCTTGACAAAAGCTTTCTCTGGATACAGTCAAAACAAATTTCTTGTTTTATCCACGAATAAAGAAAAGAACTTTTTGCAGTGCTCATTTATGCCATAGTCCATTACCTGTCTTTAGGATCTGCTTTAGGAAGAGAGATAAATGAGCAACTACCAGCTTTATGAGGTTTTTTATAATGCCTTGGTTCTGCAGAGTAGGAGTTCTAAACATATGTTATTTTACATTTGAGAAAATGTCTGACAGATCAGAGAGTTTTATGCAGTTCTAGAACTTTCTTTATATTAACAATGCACCCTGTCAAAGTAGTGCAAAAAATTCTAGTACAAGAATGTCCATTATCTAGGGAACTCATAAATGGCTTTCATATAATCTTTCCTTCTTAAAATAGCCAAATGAACAAGGCAGATAATTGCAAAATTCACAGAGTAGTGATCATATTCTGACTATAACAATCAAGATGCCAACAGACTAAAGACCTATTACACACATAAAAGGCTGATTTTTTTTTTTACAGGTGACAAGAAAGCCAGCCTTTAAAAGATATTTAATGCATTCTGCTGAGATTTACACATTTTGTTTGTGGTATTTCAGCACTTTCTACGCTCTGGTTCAACAAGGTAAACAAAAGGTGTCTTGCAGAAAGGAAGTGATCAGTTACATAGCCTTTTGTGACCACATTTTGTACTCCAACACACTCCTTGCTGAGCTGAGCTGTGCTGTAACTAACTCTTAATGTGTCTTAATACCTTCTTTTTCTTCTCTCTCACACAATGGGAATTTGTCTGTAACTGTTCTTATGCAATTTGATGTATCCAACATCATTCCTACCATGCTTTTTCACACTTGTGTTATTGGCACAAGCCTAGCCCAAACAGCAAATTCTACTGGGCCACAATGCACAAAATGGCATTTGGGGAGGTTTTGTTCCAGTAGCATTCTTTCTTCCAGTCTTGTATTCAACCCAGATTTGATTTCACCTTGCTATTTTTTGATTATGATGAGAAAAATGTTGATATTTTAAAAAAATCGTTGCTTTGAAAATTTGTAAAGATGACATGACAATGATACCTACTTTCTATTTTATATTTAGCATCAAAATATGTCATCAGTCAGCTGCAATCTTCTGTCTTTTGCAGCTTTTGCTAAGAAACTAACTTTTATTAAATCCTGCTGTTGTAATTAGGCTATGAACTTTGTCACTTCTTTTGGAAGGACCATTTACTGATTTTCAGCAGTTTCTGTCATTTTTAAGGAATTTCTCTCTGGGCCTTAGTACCTTCCTTCCTTCCTATGGTTTTCTGGGACAGCATAAAGAAACAAAAATATGAAAAATGTAATATATCATACCAACTATATCACACCAAAAAAATCAGTAAAAGACACAAAATAATTCTCAGTGTTTACGTTACCAAGAGCTCTGAACAACTCTCAGGTGTAATTCTCTGTATCTGACTATTCTAGCAGAAGTGGGAAGTGTTTCCCAGGCTGGAGTCTACTCATTAAAAAGTCTGCAGAAACGAGCTCTGTGAATTTTATGGTAAAACAATGCCAAAGACAGCTCAAAGGGCAGAGTTTAGAAACAAAATCTTTCAAATGAGGTACTGAATGCAAACACAAGTGCCCTGTTTTTCTAATGACATGAATCAAAAAGTCCTGGGAAGAAATTCTTTCTTAATACATGTGCTGAGATTTTTCACCTTGCAAGTAGGGAAAGAGGCTCCTGTTTTGTGTAATTATACAGTTATTTTAGTAAGAACTTTTTTTTTATTTTCTAAAATGACCAGCACTTAACTATTCTGCCCACTGCCTAATTTTCATAATTGAAATCTCTTTTCATCTCTCTGGGAAAATGTAATTCCCTGGGGATATGAGTCGTGTAATGCTTGGACTCTTTCCACTCTTACCTGTCATCCTCAAATTCTTCCGCAGTTACAAGAAAGTTTTCCTCTCCTTAGGTTACCCTCCCAGTAAAACTGCTTTTAATGGTAAATCTTGGTTCCATATCACCTATAACTGGAGTTCTACTGATGTTGTGTTTGATACATGGCAAACACTGGAAATCTCAAGTTTGACTCCCGTGGCCTCTTTGATTGCTCTATTTTGGCAATGTGCTGACAAGTCATGTCAAGCACTGGCAACACTTGACTTTTTTATTAAAATCAAAGATCCTGTTACCCTCTTAGAAGTGCAATAGTCAAGTAAGACACTCAAACAAAGAGTAACACCAAATTAATTCTCATTTTTTTATAAACTCCTTATGGTTAACTTGTCTGGAATAAGTCATCAGGAGCAGTTTCATGTATTTTTGACATTTCAGTGGCCCTCAATAGACAGTAACTATAAAGAGATATCTCCATATAAGAAAGGCAGATGAACACAGAGGAAACCTTTATCTGATGAAGCTCATACTCACCCTAAGGACACTCTTGAGAGCTCTTATATTTGTGCATTTACTGCACAAAACATCAAATCATGAGGAAGTAAAATACAGCTGTACAGACTAAACCAAAAAGACTGAAGTGCCACAGTGAAAATAGGATATGGTGAAACTTTTTTTAAAAAAAATCATTGATCATAATGCCACAGAAATAAATTCTGACTGTGGTCATGAACATGAGGAATGAAAATACAGATTGGCTGTTGAGAATGAACCAGTGCAAAAAGGAGAGTGCAATGATTCCAAAGATGATGTACTGAGAAATTCAGCTGGGAGAAGGGAATCCGCTATGGCCAACTCTGTATGCATTAAATGAGAATTTTATGTCTAGGCCAAGTATGACTGGAAAAAAAAGAAGAAAGAATCAGAAATTTTGAGTCTGAGCCAAGTACAACAGTAAATGAACAGAAATCTGGTTTTTAGTGATGCACTTAGTGCAACCTGGCAGCAATTGGCAATACAATTATAATCAACACAAGCACAGTCATGAGGCACCATTAGGACTTAGCTGGGGCTGCAAGAAGCACATCTTAGTTCAAATGAACACATTCAAGGATAATTTTTAAAATATTAATAGGGGAATCTCCAGAATTCTTGTGTTTATTTTAGTCTTTGAAAGATAAGATCTAAGAAAGCATACTACAGATAAAAATGGGTTCAAAAGACAGACTGTAGCTTCCTTATGTAGTGGCATCAGGGATACTATTTCTACCCAGACCCTCATTCTGATTTTACAAAAATTGGGAAAGAATCAAATTCCAGTTCTGAAATCTTTGCATCACTGTAACTCCCACTGATGGCTGAAGGACTTTTAGTGAATCACAAATGCAAAACTCAGACTTAAACAGACTGAGTAGTTTCAGAAAGAGATGTATTCTCTAAAATTATTATTACAGAAGTCCTTCATTATTTTTCTGGTTACCTAGAATACTGTGCTATAATGAAAAAAAAATCATATAAATCCACGAAATTTAGAAGAACATAATTTCTAAAAATTAAATGCACTTTACTAGAGGTATTTTTAATGATCAAATTAGCTTTTCACAGTAAAGACTTCCTATTTCTTAAGATTTCGGCTTTCAAAATGCAGGCATGATACTTGTTCATTTTAGTTGATTTGGCTGAAAGTTTGCATTAGGTTCTTACTGAAACTATTCATTGTAGTTGAATAATTACCTTCAGCAATTTCCCTCATTATCAAGGAATTTCTCTTTGGACCTTTAGTACCTTCCTTCCTTCCTATGCTTTTCTGGGACAATATAAAGAAACAAAAATACGTAAAACATAATTTATCATACCAAATATATCACACCAAACCAAAATATATCAGACCACACACTCTCACCTACCTTGTTCCTCCTCAGTTTGCACTGTTTTTTTGATGAAGACACTCCTTGCAGTGGAACAGAAGTTGGGGCACACATGAAAACTTTGTGTATGAGTGGGTGTGAAGTTTGCTCACAAAGTACAAAACTGTTCATTGCCCTCCCAGGATGTTCACAAGGCCAGCACACACAATAGAGACTGAAGATAATGAAGTGTAATAGTTTTCCACGGAGAACTGAGAGATCATTTGTTAGAAAAACCTAGAGTCTGTACCAGATATTGATGGTAAAGCATTGATAGGGTGACTCTTTTATACTCATGTGGCATCTGCTGCTGCAATATGCTGTAACCCCAAAAATCTGCAAGTACTTGTCTTCACAACATTCCTCTGAGGTAAAAATATCCTGTGGAACCTCACCTTATTGTGAGAAATTTCACTCACAGAGAAGCCAAGTGGCTTTCTGCAGTCCTAAAGGAAGTTGTAATAACACAGACCTTAATCAGAAGACTTATCTCATTAGCACGGCAGTGCCCCAAACAAGAGCCATTCACCTGCTTCAGTTCCTGATGGTAGGGAGTCCAAAATGTGAAGTACCACCTGGACTCTAACTCAGTCATAATTTATGACTGTGAGGAGCAAAACAGGATTAGCAGTTCTCCTCAGCTTCTAATTTCACAAAAGTAAGCTCCTAAAGTCTGAATGCATTGAAATGTTTTGTGAAATAAAGACCAAAATGAGCTGTGAGGGCATTTACAGCTCAATTAAAATGACAAATTCAGCCTCTGGCTGCTGGCTTTCAAAGACTGTAGATCAAGCCATTTTGATGTATGTGCCCCATATGGGATAATGCAATGTAGCACAAACTATTTAAAGTAAAATAGCCTCTTTTTTTTCTTCAAATCAAAAAACATGAGGAAACCACCTGGGGGTAGAAGGAGCACACTGCAGTCATTTTCTCAGACCATTACACTACCCAAACATTTATTCAGCTCTGAAGAAAAGCTGTCTGACTTTCAAAATTACTTTCTCTGGTCTTGTAATCAGTCTCTTACAGATAGGAAAGGAAGAAGAGAATCTGCATTAAAAACATGCAGAGAGTCATTCTTTCTGTCTCCTTGTGTGAAGAGAGACCTGAGGGCTGGAGGTCTGAACCCCATTCCTCCATGTCATGAGTCAGATATGGCAGGCAAGCAGGTGGTGTGTCACTAACCACTTCAATGCTCTCCTAACCTTGTTCAGTAATTAATTTGGCACTAATTGCAGACTCCAGGAATACCATTGTTTATGATTCAAGTAGCAAATAATTTGTCAGGTTTGAACCTCAATTTTAGCCAAATTGTACCTTCTTCTTTGCACTGCATTCAGCAGTTATAAAGCTTTTTATTCCAAACCCAAAGCCAACAGACAGCATTCCTGTGGAGGACAAGTTTCTTGAGTTTTCAGAACACCCTGCCTGTCAAGCAAGTTGTCTATTCATGTGTATTTTCATTTTTAGAATATAAAAGAGACTCTTACTTTTGCTTTATGATACAGCTCTAAAATTGCATTGGAAAAATAAAAGTGCTTACTATCTTTGTATTTTTCTGTAGTAACACTAACATCTTTTTCAGCATAGGGCAAAAAGAAGCCTACAGTGCCACGTGCAATTTCACCTCCCTAAGAGCTGCATTTGATGCAGTACAGGGTGGGGTTTTTTCGAAGTCTATGATATGCTGGGAATGAGCTTCACTTCCTGTTCTTTTTGAATTTGCACTGCAAAATCACAGGCTCATGTAGCAGCTCAAGCAAAACACAATCATGATGTGAAGGTGTTGCTACTGATCAGTGGGTAAGTACCACTTAGTACTAAGGTTTTTTATATTCATTTGATTGTATCTTGATGTTAATCTATCCCAAAGTTGTCACTGTGCTTACCATCCGTGACTAACACTGCCCAATCCAAGATCAATGGATTTATTTTTAATTTTATTTTTAATCTATTCTGTCGAGGGTTTTGCTGACATGAGTTCATCATGGTGAACCATGCAATGTCTTGTGTAACATACAAGAAATTCTTGTTCAGAAGCAAAATCTCAGAGGAACAAATGAGTGTACAAAGGTGTGTATCACAGAGGAAAGTGTGCATGCAGCAATAAGGCACCATCAGGCTAATTTATGCCATGGCAGCACAGGATCAGAGCTTGAGTGGAAGGATAACAAGACACCTGTTTGTCCAGGAACAGCTCTAAAACAGCCTCAAAGCAAAATTCACGTGGTACCTTAGCAGCAGCATTGGTCTTCACTGCTTTCAGATTAAAGAAACAGAGAAACCTCTGGGTTCAGAGGGAACTTTCTCCTCATATGAGAGGGGAAAATACATTCAGAATATTCCAAAACACTCAAGATATGTGTCCTAAGAGAGAAAAAAATTGTTCTATGAGAAAGAAATGTTTCCATTTCTACATAAACACTTTGTGAACATTCCTGCTATGGGAAAATGTTCCCTTCTGCAATAAAACTTTCTCGTCACATACTTATGTTCTTTTCCTGCCATCTTCTGATACTCCACACAGCTCTCCTACAGCCCACTAGACTCTCTAAGTCTCATATAGGACTGTTTTTTATGACAGATTTGTTTCTAGGCTAATCCCAGTGTCTGTTCCCCCTCCAGGCCCACTGCAAAACACATGCGAGCTTTAAACTAAGGAGGAGTTTTCAGAATTTTTTGTGCAATAAGAACAATAACAAAACATTTTTGTATTACACAACCCTCTAACAACCTACTTGGACTATCAGGCACTGGAAGAGAAATGAAAACTGATGGATCACGCCATAAAGGGCTCACAAGGGCAATATAACTGCAAAAACAATGCCAGGTGGATGGAACAGATCTGGAAGAGAAAAGGGACATGCCAAACAGCAATAAGAAAACAATTAATTAGGAAACATTAGGGTTTGCAAGCTGCCCAGTCATTAGCAGATTTTCCCTGTTAGCCTAATAATTGTAAATTTTAATAAAGCATATTTAATGCTATTTCCTTTTATCTGTTTAAGATTATGTAACACCCTTCTAGGATGTTAAAAAAGGCAACAACAAGCCCCTTTTTTGACAAAAGAACTCAGTTTGTAGCCACTCTGTAGCCACAGAAAATCCATATATCACAAATTAATTTAATGGGAAAATGTGTAGTGGCTGCAGATGTGTATAACCTGATTTGAACCGAGTTCTACAAATCTGTATTTCTAATACTAAATTCTAAATAAAGTTATTTTGTTAAAGGCTTGAGTTCATTACATATGGTTATTACAGTGATGCTGAATCCACTTTCATAAATGTATCAAGAAAGAAATGCAATTACCTGGTGTTCACAAATTAATTTTATTGTGTTTTCTATGTGTAGATTAATTACTCCTTCATCAACATCAGACAATATGTTTTGGTAATAGAGTACATATCATCACAAGATACAAAAGGAAGTAGGTGTTCAAGACATAGATTATAATTCAAAGTATATTCTTTTTTTGTTTGTTTTTCTGTGAGTGGAATACCAATTTAGGTTATTTTCAAGGTGAGATCATTATGTACCTTCAGCAATTCAATAAAGATAAGATCTGATTTATACATCACACTGGGTTGGCACAAAGTCAAACACTGCAGAAAGCACTTATTTCTGTTTACAGCCAGGGCTTACTTTTGAGCTCTGGGCCTTTCTTCAGAAGCTTTGCAACACAAACTTGAGAACCTTGTATAGCAGACTCCATCATCTTTGAAAAAAGGAAAGTAATGATGTCTACACTGCCAATAAATGAAGATGAAGGAATGACCCTGTGAAGGCAAGGAGAACAGCACAGTACACTCAGGAAAATGTGTGACCATTTCAATCAACCCAAAACCCAATCACAAAGTGAGCTGCAGTGCATCTAGGCTGTTTCCAGAGGATTTGCTGAAACATTCCATCTGAACTCCCACATAAAGACAGGACTGTTTGAGAACTAACCAGTAAAAATGGTCACACAAATTGGTAAATATGTCAAGATTTCTTTTCAGCAGTTGCAACCCTCATAAGGCTTAAATTCAGCAAGTAGAAGCAGGAATCTAATTGGATTACCACACAGCACATCATAAATGGGCACAGGATTCAAGCTTTTGTCTCTGTCTCCTGAGATGAACTGAAGACTGATTAGTTTCCACAGCAAAGCCAATGTAAAAAAGATTAAAAATTTCAGTGGACAGGTAGGTAGCAGGGGCAAATCCTTGATAAAACCCAGCATTTAATCTTCTTTTTAAAATAGAAATTGTTTATTTATTACTTAAAAATTGCTTGCTTACTTGGCTTATACTGTTGCATTACAAAGTAATAAATAAATCAAAGATGTCTCACTCATGCTGCCTCTGTTTCTCTACACCTTAATCCTTTCAACTCAGCCTCTCAGATGTCACATATTCTTTAAACTCACAAAACTATTTGTTGGCAGAGTTATGTTTTGATAAATGCTTAGAATGTAAATATCATATAAATAATGTTTATGGATATTTTACATATTTAGATATTTTAAAATATTATATATTTGTTTATACATCATGTATTATATATTTCTAATTTTATTTTTATCTATTTATATTTTTATATTTAAAGTTTATAATATATTTTTATGTATTATATATTTATATATAAATATATCTCACATTATTTTAGAGCCATAGTATCTTTTTTTTCCATCACAGTGGCTCAGTGTTTTAAAAAACCCAAAAACCAACCAGATTATTAGAAAATGCTACTAAGAAAGAATCAAGTATATTCACTCTGATATCCATGGAATTTTTCTGGGGATACAAAAATTCTTTTTGGCTTTTCTCTCTACAAAGATTCAAGCATTTCAGTTTTACTGACATGAATCTCAGAGATGATTGAAATTCAAAATCATGGGAGGGTGTAATTGCAGGTATTTGCATTTATTCACACAAATAAGTTCCAAGAGAAGTGATTTCTCCCATACTTAGGTACCTGTGAACTTCTTGGAGTTAAAAGATGACTTGTATATTATGAAATTTACCTCAAGAATAAATGTCAGTACAAGGCCTACATAGCTCTTAAACTCCACTCCTGCCTATATAAGGACAATTTTTTATGTAAGGTAATACTATTTTTGTCCTATATTTTCATTTTACATGAAAGACAACCTAAGAGATGACTAAAGCTGAAAATGAAAAATCGTGTAGTTTTAAAGATAAAGGGCTCCATAGCTTGGATGTGTATGATCTATAAACAACTGGTAAAATCTAAAAACTACACCATTCCTAATCTGCCCTCAAAATACACTGAATTTTCAGGTTGTGTGTGGAGTGATGAATTTTCAAGCTATGTTGTATCAGTCTTTTTCCCCTTCATTGGTAAAACCTCCCTGGATTTCAGTAACAATACCTTTAAATTAGAAATCCTGTAATAAAAATTTTGCATAGGTTTTGAGGTGTCTGTCTATATTTAATTCAATCATTTACAATCAGGCTTCTTCCTTTTGAGCTCCAACCACATAACAAAACATTCTATATTCATCTGATTTATTCTCAGTAAACATAAGAAAGAAGTAACAAGTGCTGAACTCATACTTTATTATAATCCCAATTATTTATTTCATGGACTCTAAACCAGACATTGTAAATGCTGACCTCCAAGCATTTTCAAATTGCATTTGTGCTGGATTGCAGTGCTGTGGATTCAGAATTCCCAAGTACCTACGACTGATTATTCACTTGATTTACTACTCCTTTTCACTGATATATATGCAGTGACAGACAAAAAAAAAATTAAATTTACAAAACTAGGAAATCTTGTAGCTTTTGGAAAGGAAAATCCTGCTACTTCCCCCGTAACTGCTACAATTTGGCTCGACAGCAACTGAATTGGCAAAATTTGGGATTTACTCTCTGCTTACTTACTGGAACCTTTGAAATTACATAACATGGTAGATTTTTTTTTTTTTTTGAGTGACATGTGCCTCTTTTCCCACTTAAGTTTTGCAGTTCTCTTTTCTTATACCCAGATTATTCAACACTATGTGCAGCACACAGCAGCTGAAAAGCAGTGCTCAGTAACAGGATCATAAATTCAGCTCATGGGTTCATACCATTAATGAAAGCTTCCTCTGCCCTCTCTGTCTCACAACTTTTGTGGTAAACCAAAAAGTGATAGTAAATATGTCTGATGTTTCCATTTTGGCATTGGGCACATGCCTCTGAAGAATAAGACATGGTTTTAAATCTTCTAACATCAAATATTGATTTATCAATGAAAAATGACAATCAGAAGTAATGGGAATATTTCCTTCAGAGGGAAAGATGATGGTATAATTTTTGAAGTAAATTATTTAATCCTATATATGTTCAAGTAATTAGGTTTCTTCTTTGGAATTCTTGTCTGTTTCAGAATCATGCATCTAACAGAGGTTATCATAATTTAAAAAGATTAATAGTATATCCACTGAAAGAAAACCATCTAGGAAATATTCACAGAATCAAGGGATAAGCTGAGAGGGAAGAGTCCCATCAGGGTCACTGAGTCCAGCTCCTGGCCCTGCACAGGGCACCCCAAGGGTCACACCATGTGCCCAAGAGCATTGTCCAAACATGTCCTGAGCTGTCAAGCTGTGACCACTTGATATGTCCTCCTGTTTAAATGGACTGAACACCAGTTAAAATATGCTAAAACCTTATACACAAGTAGCTACTCCAATCAAAACCCTTCCTAAGCACTCTAAGGACGACAACCTGACCTACAGCTTGGAATGTGAATGGAAGTTGCATAGACCACAGGCATTTTACGTTTGCTCGTGTCCTTGCAGTTCCTCATCATAACATTTTCTTTTCTAGATCCCTGGACCAAATGGAGGGAGGGTTTAATAGAAACAGTGGAAAGATGTATGATGAAATATTTTTAATTACTCTATGCTATCATTCAAGACCTCACACCTCTTTTGATAGAATTTTCGAGATTTAATGAACATTAATCATGAAAGAGTATGAGTCAGATTAGAATCTAGAATCCTATACACATAGCCTGCCTTCAAATATATTTGTTTGTGTTCACATTTTACTATCTAAATTTTAGTTATTTTAAACACTAAATTAAATGCCTACTTGAACAGAGTAAAGCTTATATTTCATACCCCTGATCTGAATAAGGGGACATACCAGTCTTCAATATTTGCATACAGGCTAGGCTTCTTTATACTGATTAATTGGGAAATCTCTTAGAAGAGATTATTTTATCACATTCTTTCATTACCACATTTTTTAAGCCAGAAAGCCTTGGAATTCTTGGAAAACAGTCTGAAACAACTGTTTCTTATCCAGCTGTAATTCTCCCTTATAATGCAGCACATTGCCTGTGGAATGACCTGCAACTGATGAAAAGTGTTTCTTGGTGTCCCACCAGGCTCTATCACAGGTATTTCTGACTCTATGCAAATTGTGCAGCTATTTTAGCTGCAGACCAACAACACTGAGTCAGAATGCTCTGGAACTGTGTGGCCATGGAGCCAAATTCTCTGTCTGCTGACAGCAGATCCTTCCATAAAATTCCCAATGTCCGGGCAACATTAGAACTCACGGCCAAAAAAAAACTGGAGCAAGAGAATGCAATGCAGAAAGCAGTAGCAAATAGAACACATTTAATGTTTTCTTCTAGAGAATAAGTACCAGAAAAAATAGCCTTTGATGCTGAGAGCTCCCCAGAAATAATCTGCACTCAGTGTGGGAGAGTTATACAGGTCATGCCTAATCATTTCTTCTTGCTACTACTATAGGGAAAAAAAAAAAAAAAAAGGTGTCTCACACTGTGTGAAATTATGTGAAATCATCACAAATGGTACAGATGATATACAATCAGTGGGCTATTAAACAATGCAAAATAAGAATTTGGGTTGTGCTGCAATGGCTCCCAGATTCAGCAATCACGTTAGACACAATTTCTCTAACTGTGGGAAGCTGTGTAACCATGAGAATAGATTACCTCTCAGCTATATTGTCCCTATTTCATTCTAAGTAGGAAAATCCAGCTCTTTCTGACCACTGGGAACAAAAACACATCTTGATATTCTTGTCATTTATTGCTGCTTTTGGATATTGATGAACAGTTCTCTGGATATAATTCTGGATTAGTACCTCAGAATCACAAAATACTCTATGTATATGACTCTATTGTGTAAAAGATGATGTGTCTGATTTTCCATGGCAAAATTTGGAAATGGCAGGTCCCAAAGTCAACTATGATTGCATTGTTTGAGGAAAAAGTTAACATCTAACCAAGATACTTGGACAAGTTATGCCTTGAAGGGCTGGAGTGATTCTTGGCTCAATAATTTAAAAAATTAAAACAAATAGAGTTTCTCACCTTGTAGCAAGGAGTGAGCAAAGGAAAAAAAAATGACAGTGAATTACACAAAATTACCCATAAATACCCATGTCTCTACAGCAGCAGTCAGATATGACCCTGTTACGAAGGAAATATTACAACACCCTCGAAGGCAACCACTGATTGCCTTTCCTAGGTCAGTATCAGAGGCTGCACTGAGCTGTCTGAAAGGGCCCCTCTTTAATTCCCAGCATAACAGAACAAATTGAAACAAGGGATGCAATTTACCAGAATAAATTGCCTCAGAAAGTCAATCAGAAAGACTCATTCCGGGAACTATGACGAAAGCGAGCGCATTTCAAAAATGGAAGAAATTTCATGCAAATCTACTGTTTTGTTACCCACAAAAGAATTCAGTCAGGTACTCACCCTCACTTTCCATGGAAAATTCCATAGAAAAAGTGGGCTCACAGAAAGATAATTGATTTTATTCTTTGTCTTTCTAATGGAAAATAGAATTGTTTCATTCTTCGAAACTATTAGATCAGACAGGCAAGCTGAAAACCCTAAAAAATAAAAATTTGACTTTTTTTTCTAAACCAAATTATTTTATGCACCTCAGCTAAGATCCTGGCTTCATTTTCCTGGTAACTTTTTAAGTATTGGCTTTTTTTTTTTTTTTCATCTGTTAATGGATATTAAATTTGTATTTGCTCAGACTGCAACAGAATAACTGTCAATAACTAAAAATAGGGGAAATTACACTGCGTTAAGTTTTACTTTCTTACACAGTGATATTTCTGAGTATTTTGTACAATGAGGTTCATATTTTAGAAGTAATTCTTCAAGATACAAAAAACAAAAAAGGATGGGGGGGAGGGACAGTAAAGTATTACTTCATTTGAATGACAGATCACAACTAAAGACTAAGAGTTAAACTATTTTCAGTTTCCCCATCACACATTCATCTACCTGGTATCAGCATTCCTACTCATACTATGACACCAGTAGCTGTGAAAAAAAAAAGAGATCTTTAAATCTGGACAGAGTTTAGGACTCTGGCAGAACCTTGTCTTAAATAATATCCCTGTAATTAACAAGACAAAAAGACAGAAACTCTATGACAAAGAGCAGGGAGATGGGCTTCTGAAAGGAGCTTTCACAAACATTTTCAACTAGTTATTGGAGAGGGTTCCTCTCACTGCATCCATTCCGGGAACATTTCTTTTTCCATTGCATTGCAAAGAACATCTCGGGAGCACTGCTGCTTCTGGCACCTCCTTCGGAGGCCAGTGTAAGCTCTGCCATCACTGGGCACAGTGCTGCTCTTTTACTACTTACATGCTTCAAAATTCAGTGCACTCACATTTCCTTGGCAAATTTCTTTGAGTTTATTAACTATTTCTCCAGTAATACCTTCTGCTTTTTTTTAATGAGAGAAAAGCATACTTGAGCCTGCAGATAAATCTGAATGAAATTTTTCAAAAAGCAGAGCTCCAATAAAGAACTGGTTCTTTAGCAGCCATAAAATAATTAAGAGGTTGCAGCAGCAGTTTTCAAACGGCCCCCATCAATGCTTGATAATTTATCTCCACATCAAAACTATATATCATGGGCAATATGCATTTTTTTCTAGTGACATTTTAGGACAGATTTTAAAGTTCTAAGGCCACTGTGAGGAAGAGAAAGAAAATACACCACACTAATAAAGAAGAAAAAGGAAAATATTTCTAGCTTTAAATTAGATTCTACAGATGTAGTTCATTTCCATTTCATGCATCATCTTTTACATTTGCCCACTATAATGAAAATCAAACTACTTTTTAATGTTTGCATTACATGAGAGCAGACTGAGGCTGAAGAAACAGCATGTCTTGATTTATCACCCCATATCTGCCCAACTTTTTTCTTAGGTACTGCAGCCCAAAGCAGCCTATCTGCTGTGAAACTAGTGAATTTTATCCTTGCTGAGGGAGGGTCAGTGGATCATTTTGACACATCTCTGTAGGATCTGTGAGAGAGTAAGACATGAGCCAGCAGAGAAGCAAGTATGCATTTACAAACACAGGAACACGACTCTTCGAGCATAATGGGAACAGTAAAGCTCTTTGGGGGAATCGATCCTTCCCGATTCCAGTCTCTACAAAAATTCTCAGTGTTCTGGTGTTTTCTCAGTTCAGTGGCCGAGAGCAGCTGCTCCCTGGGTATAAACTTCTATTTGTGCATGTAGTCAAGATATCAATGCATTCACTCAGCCAGAGTCACCCTTGTGGTGTTTTGTGTTACTTCTGAGGTGCCACTCCTGCAGGAAGCCAGGAAACTCCCACCAAAGCCACAGACACCAGCAGAGGATCCTTCTCATGGTGCATGGCAGCAGCCATACAATAATAATAAAACAATAGTGATTGGTGTTAGAAGTATTAGCAGCATTGTGTGGCAAAAGCTCATAGGCTGAAAAACATAATGTATTGTAACCAGGAAATAGGTTGGCTTCTGATAGAACGGTGTTGCTATGTCTCACCCATCTATATCCATCCCATTTTATCCATCTGATAATGGAATAAAACCTTTTAAAACACCTCTCAGTTGGCCCATCTCTGCAGAGCTGGGATTTTCCAACAATCAGTTCAGGTCTGAAAGCCCCCTGCAGGAGCAGGACCCGAAGCCTGGAAACAAGCAGACACTCTGCCACAACACAGTTCTGCCAACAAAGATATCCTGCTCCTCCTAAGGCCTAATATCATCTCCAGGCTACATTTATTCATTAGCAACTTCAGAGTTATTTTTCCCTGCCAACGCTGAACCTAAATTCAAGCATTTAGCCATCCTGGCGTGTGCTTCCTACTGCATTTACACTGAAAGGCTCTTTCAGCATCTTGCTAAAGCAGTTTCCTTGGCCAGTATGTGAAGTTCTCCACTTCTCCTGAGTACTGCACAGGCTCCAGTCCCACTTCCTCTGGTTTAGCTGACCTGGATTTTACCTGCAGTCCAGCTGAGGAGCTTTTACCAGCAACAGTCCCTGTGTTTGCCACCCTCACTGCTACAGCAATGCTGGAACACAATTATCTTGCAGCTGATTAATACATACTCACGTGGTGCTTATCACTCACTGATAGCAGGAATGCTTGCAATTAGTCTCTAACCATATGACCTTGCAATTTCATCCTGATTCTATTGCTTCACTTCAAATTCTCTTAGCCAGTTTCATCTCATATTTGGGTCAGATTGTTTTCCAGCTTTAAGACATCAATGAATTCACCTGCTATTTACAACAGGTTAAGAATGAAAATAGTGTATAAAATTGATGCTTACACTGTTGTGGAGTCTTTCAGACCACTAGGTCTCATTAAAACTTTTGTCATGGCATAAAATCTTTTATCACTTCATAATTTATCTGCTATATTGCTGCGCGCCACCTTTTCGAGCTAAACAACACTTCACATGACACAATGCCAAACACATTCCTGGAGGCTTTATAAATCAGATATGCTGCAAACTCATTGCTGATAAGAGCTAAGATGAGAAAGGTTCCCAGGGCCATCTACTGCAATAGGTCTTAATTAGCTTGTTGGTTTTCCTTTATTATATTTTTCATTGTTTTACTTACCTTTTCAGGTGATGCATTCACAATCCTTGCAAACATACTAATTCAGATGCATGGGAACAGTTGTTGCATGTGCTTTTAGGCTTTGTTTTGGGTTGTTTGGTTTTTTCCTTTTTTTTTTTTAATATGTGCATTACGTATTGTCCCATTTTAATATATGACTCCAGTTTTAGTAGATGAAGTACAAAATCCTTGCTAGCAGTAATTCCACAGTTATTCCAGTTACATGCCAGTTTTCCACTGTTACAGAGTGAAGCATAATCATGTTGTGTACAACCACTTTTAAGGTATGTTACAACATTCTTTCATTAAGTCTTTTTTCCGAAGAGTTTTGTTGCAGTTTTCATTTATGGAACTGGGAGAGATCTTTTCAGTTAATTGTTGAGGTACTGCTTTGTTAACTGAGAGATCATTCTTTCAAATTTGCTGAAATGGGACATTTTACACAGAAACACGGTGAGCTTATGGGAGAAGTTTCTGAAGCACAGGAAAGGTTTACATTTTCTCTCACACATAAATAGAAATACTGAAAGAAAAATAAAAAAAAGAATAGATTTGGTTCCTTGACAGTAACTCCATTTTGCTGAAGATTACCAGAGCAAATTGCAGAGCTATGGATATAATAAATGTTTTCACCTAGAACTTGCAGCAATTTTTACTCCCATAATTTATTTCCTTATGATATAAAGTCTGTAATTTGCTTGAGAAGAAGAATCCAATTACTCTCTAATTAAGGAAATTAATGTCCTTTGTTTAACTGGAATGGATCCAGACTCATATAGTTGAATGTTCTTTTTTGTCACCATGAACAAAAAAAAAAAAGAGTTCTTTATGTTTTCAGGAAATAGTATCAATTCTTTCTTCTAGATTTAATTCCTGGAAGATGACTTAACAGATCGGGGTGGACAGAGTATATAAGGGACAGTTTTACAACCTTGTCCTCATCTCAAACTATAGTCTCTATACACCATAAATACTACAATTTGCATATCTAAGAGTTGCACTTTTTAAAATAAAGTGTTGCAGAGAGATCCTTGATCATGACATGAAGGCCAGACTTGCAGATGTCTGCAGAAATTTAACCTGATCTCAGTGTGGGCTGGGATATTGAAATTATGACCTGCATATGCCCACCGGAAATGGCGCATATTGTGTCATGTGCACGTAAAAGTTCATGTATCCTTTTGAAATTCTCTGAGTCTTAACTGCTGCTTGCAGTTGTGCAATTTCTTCCTAAAGCTTGTTTCCATCCCCATGGATGGAGTCTTGAGAACATCTGGTAGACTTTATTATTATTTATAAGGCTTAAGATCAAGGACTCCTCCTTTCCCCAGTCTTTTACTAGCTGTGATAAATTTGACTTCAGTTTTCTTATAAAGGGTTCACAGATTATATAGGGATCAATGTCTTCTAAAAATGCCTAAAAATCTCTCACAATTTCTGTTTTATGCTGAAAAGAGGTGGGAGGGAAGAAATTCAGCCCATAAGGGAGGGGAAAAAAATCATCATTCAAAATTCAGAACAGCTAAATAGGTCATTCAAGTCTTATAATAATCTCCAGTATCCGGGAGCAGGTGATGACATTGGCAGTCAGGAACAGAAATTAAGAATACAGAACAGCGAGATTTTTTATAGAGCTTATAGGTCCTAAACACTGGATTGTCTCTAGCACAGCTGATGCTCTGTGGGGTAATCCTAAAATGCATTATCACTTGTACAAAGGTAAAAATATATATGAGAATGGGAAGAACAGCTCTACAGTCTCAAAATATCTGCATTTTAAGCCACTCAAACACAGTGGCTTAAATACTACATAGAATCCTTTAAATAGTACTGAAGGTAATGACTAGTCCTCTCTCTCTGTGGCAAAAGCCCCTTCTCTGATCTCACTTTGTATTAGCCAGTCCTAGCTAATGAATTATGGTCACTACAATTTGCCAGCCCAGGAATTCATTAAAAACCTTCTCCTCTACAGTCTGCAGAAGGTAACTAACTAACCAGCTGATTTCATTGCAGCTTTGTTCTGCTCAGAGGAGTATGGCAGCACGCTCCCCGTGACCTCACCCAAAGCCATGAAAAGGTTTTCAGAGAGGGAGAAGGGTTGTGAACACGACAGCAATTTTTTCAGCCCTTTCCCAAAGTGACTTCTGTTTTTTCAAACCTAATGATGATAACCAAAGCCTGAGATGGAATTCCTTCACCTTTCCTGTAGTCGGTGCTCTAGAAAGATCTTATTGTCCACAGCCACAGATTTTCTTTTAGGTTTTTACAAGGCTTAAAAAAAAAAAAAACAACAAAGAAAACCCCACAGCTTATTAAACTACTTAGCAGGATTCCATGGGCTGCAATGATTCACAGTATTATAGACATGCATATATCAACATTTTCCTCCTGAAGTATCATTACCTAAAAGTCATTGAAACAGAAATTAGAATTCAGGAAGAGAAAAACATGACAAACATTTTTTCAGCAAGTGCTTGCTAATCTGCTGGATGTAATAAAAAGTGATAATATGTTATAGCAAAAGAAAATGGCAAACAATGGATGATACTCAGAAAACAGGAGGCTGGAAAATGATAACCACTTCAATGTGACTGAAAGCTTCCTAGGTTTTGAGGATTTTGAGCAAAAGTAAAGACTTCTGAAAACCAGGCTTCCATATAGCTGAAAACATTACATTGGAATATAAGGAGGACAAACATCATTCTTTTCCAAGGCTGAGAGAACAGTAAGATGGGAGAGCACATAGAAAGGCCACTCAAATTTAGGAGGAATGCCCCTCTATGTACAGGCTCTGTAAATGAACATGTGGAAATGAGATGGAGTGCTAGAGATATTTTCTGTAAATTTTCTGTTCTTCTTCCAAACAAGGCTCATTAGAAGCAAAAAGACTGCACCCTCCCTATGCACTTACAGAGCAATTCTATGTTTAAGACGCCAGCAGGAACAATTATGCCTAATGTTGCAGGGCTTAGAAAAAAGAAAGGCCTGTTTTCCTGAGCACAGTTCTCCATGCATCTCATACACAAGGACAAGCAAAAAGGCCTGGTGTAATTAATTATCACTGCATTTCAAGGCTGCTGTGTTGCCACCACACTTGCAGTGAGAGATCTGAAACCTGTTTTTGCCCAAAGGCTTTAAAACCAGAGTGAGGGAGGACTGAGCATGGCAGGAATCTGGCCAATAGCCAGGAGGGGAAAGTGCTGCTTCACTCCCAAATTTTAGTTTTGCTTGCCGCAGTGCTGTAAAATCTGCTTTGGCTGTGAGGGAACTTCCAGCAACGTGGGAGCTTTACTCATGAACCACGAGATGGCACCACAACAAGCCCTAAAACCTGTTCAATTATCTGCAGTCCTGATCTTGCTCGCTTCTATAATTAATAAAGCAATTGAGGAGGACTGTTTCTTTTTCAGGCAGTACTAGAGAGATTACAAACTGATCTCCGCTAAGTGACTTTTCTATTCCTCTAAGCTGAGCAGACAGTGTTTAGACTGATCCATTTCAAGCAGCTGTTTAATGCTGGGCTGAAACAGACACAACATAAATCAATATTTAATAAGTGATTGGTGCCCACAAGTATCCAATTTCAAGGTAATTTTAATCACATTTAGGAGCACACATTTCACAGGCTGGCTCATTGAGGTTGTCCTGCAGTGATGCCTGTTTTTTTCCTCCCACAGCTCTGTTCAATTCCTCTGCCTGCCCCAGTGCCCTGCTTGGCATCCCTCACTCCCACATCCTCTTGCACAGCTGCCTCCCAAGGCAGGCTTCACTGCCTGGGATGACAGGGTCCAAAGCTCTTAAATAGAGAGAGAAAAAAGAATTTCTAGGGTCCCTGGCAAGATAAGAGGGACTCCTGGATCCTAAAGGGAATGATGACCAGCGTTTTCTGATGTCAACCTAGCTGAGTCTCTGGCTCAGGGTTCCAGCCATCAAATATACAGATATTTTGGATAATACTAAAAGCTTCCTCTTCTGCATAAGGAAGCTTTCCATCTGCTGGCACCAAGGCACACAGACACTCCATGCTAACCCAGGAGTATCCGTCTGGCAGGCTGAGCAGCCCAAACCTCCTACCACAGCACAGTCTGGCAGTGCATGCTCTCAGTCTCACAGCATGCCATTCCAGCAGACCCTCCCTGGTATTTTTTATGCCCATAAGTAATAGAGTGCCTCTGGTCACTGACACTGACATCCCTTAGACTACAATGGTTTCACCCTCCTGTTTCCTTTAAGGAAGACAATTCCTAGGTTTTCCCTGTGGATTGGAAAGTCAGAAAATGATATTGTGGCACGCCACAAACGGCTTTGCGTACTTCTCTATTCAGCCTTCAATGCTCACCAAGGAAAAAGCTTCAAATCCAAAACCCTTTAATAAAATACCTCAAAATGAGGTATTTCCAAATGAGCTTTCTAAACATATATTTGTCTGAACAAATATGGCACCCCTGCATCACTCTCCAAAATATGGTTAGCCCTCAGACAGCAAGAAGCTCTCAATACTGTGATTTAAATGAAACTGATCTTCTGACTTCTGTCATATTCTAGTTTAAGAATAAGGCATCTGTTGCAATTGCTTTTAAAAATAAACATTCATTGGGAATTCAGCCAAATGCAATATTTGTTTTCTTATGTCATCATTCTGCTAATACAACCTAACTAATCAGATTTGGTTTTCATATTAAGCTATTACTGGGCTGATACCTTAAAAGTATTTTTTTTTAAGTTTCAGATCTGATTCCTCATTATAACTCTGCAATACTGATTCCGGCTGCTGTTTCATAAAATTTCTTTGCAAATTTGCAATCAGATAACAATCAAATTCCTGTAGCTCACAGGGCAACTCCATCACCCTATAATCTGCTCAAAAATGGCTCCATGCTCTAGAATAAAAGATCCATATGACTGCTTAGAAAAAAAAGTATTTAAAAGCAACTGTACAGAATCCCTAAAAGCAGTTAATATTTTAGCTAAAGTTGGTCAGACAAAATGTTAAAATAGCAGCCAAAGATGGCTATAGCTGTATGCATTCTTTCCAACCTATTTTTCTTAAGCAATTTGACCTAAAATTACTACACTTGCAAAAACAATGTGGGCCAGACATCTTCAGCCTAGGACTTTATTTAGCCACCCAAATAAGATGGGTTCTTCTCATCTGTTCTCCAAGCATGCCAGATCGTTCTGCATCATTTTATTGTGTTATCAGTGCAGACTGTAGCATGATTCAGACAAGCCTTGTGTTGCATATCATAGCTGGAGTTTGGAAACAATTAGCAGCTGATAGTTTTATGTATGAATAAGGTTCATTCCTGACAAATTTACTGTTGTAGAAGAAGAAGACATCATAAAATGCATCTCAGACATATGCTTGCCCAGCTTTTAATACACTCACAGAACATAAGAGGAATAGTGATGAAATATTAAAGTGTCTGAAACACTGTCCTTTTTTTTATTTCTAGGTTTAACAAAATATGAACATAGTAGATCAGTGAAACAACGTAGCTAGAAAATAAATGCAAACATTCCTTACACAAATGGCAGCTTTTGTCTTTTGGACTCCAGCCATTCTATAATATGTGGGTCTGAAATATTATTAACATCTAAGTTAAATAATAATAAAAAATATACTCAAATTGGATTTGACTTTTCAAGTGAATATTATGTTTATTTCTTTTTTGTTTATCTTTCTGATGTTCTCAATAGCATAATGACAATTCCATACAGACCCAAGGAGTGCTCAGGTAACAAAAAGGAAACCCTAATTGATCATGTATGGTATAATTTTATATGCTGTCTATCAGGTCTTTCCCTTGCTTTGTCACTTTTCTGATATGACTAATCTATTTTAAATCAATTACGATGCTTTCTTGTTGAAAAACACTATAATACTTAGAAAAGCTTAAAATAAAACAGTAGCACTCCAGGGCAGTCACAGAATCAAAATTTCTACTTATCCACACAGAAAAGGAAAAAAAACATTTTTCATTGGAAGATTAAAATATTCAGAAACTACATGATAAGTAAAAATGAAGGAAATAGGAAGACAGCATTTTTAGCAAACATGTAATTTTTATCCTGGGTTTACTCTTGAGCAGAATCTTAACATGTTTCCTAACAGATACCAATGGAGTTACCACATGATCTTATATAAGGAGCCAAGGTTCCACTGTGGTTCTGCAAAAGAAAACAGATAAAGGTTATAAGAATGCCATCACGAAAAAGCATGAGAAAATGCAGCAGGTTTATACATTTAGAAAAGTGGTATAAGAATCAGCCATGAATGAATTTATGTCATGTGAGACAAAAACTACGAGAGAGATGACTGAATGACAGCATAAGCATCTGTATTGTTGGTTTCACTGTTCTGTGTTTATTAAACACTTCTCAGAATTTTTTGTTTCTGCTGCTGTTGACTTCAAGCAGGATTTCCACCAGACTTAGGCAGACTAACAGCTTGTATAGGTATTTTAAAAAGTGGGATATACAACCTTAGCTCAAAGCAATGGAAACTTGTATCTTTTAGAGATTTCTAAAATCCTGTGCTACTAAAAACACAGTCAATCCATTCTGGCATTTTCTTTAGTCTCCTGAGGATCAAATATTCTGCTTTTGTATGAATGCATATACAAATTCATCATTTATGATTAAGTCTTTAGCTGACACTAATTAGTTTCAACATTCTATGTGCTCAGCAGGCCTGACCTACTTCACAGCTCTGCTTCATTAGTGCTGGCAACTTAAAACAATATCAGTAAAAATTATATTGACCAGCAGTGACCAGCCACTCAATGCAGGTGCCACTAAAGCCAGTGAGAGCTTCCCCACTGATTTTAATAAAAATCACAGTAAACTCCAAAGGCATAGGGAGAGGCAATGCATTGACAAAAGTCATCTGCCACCAGTAGCAAGCAACAAAACCAACAGCAACAAAAGGGAAAAACAAAACTCCAGTCGATTTCCTTAGCACAGGCCTGTGCTGCTGTGCTGTGAAATGCCAACCCCACAGAGGGAGCTCAGACTTAAGCACAGACTCAGAAGCAATTTGCAAGCTTTGTACTTCAAGGATATCCATTTGGTCAGTCACTGGGGAGCAGCAATATACCTCAGGTTAAATTTGGAACTGTGCAGAAAAACATTTGGACACAGAAAGGGGAAAGGAGGAGTCCTTGGTCAAGACCAGCAGTGTCCAAAGAAACTTGGCAAAGGCACATACTCAGCATGATGGCTCTGAATGCACAACTCCAGATCTTCATGTGGTGGAACCACACAGAAAGTAAATTCAGCCATAAGTTTAAGCACCTTTGACATGCCTTGAGGCACTTTCCATGCAAAACAGCTTTCACATGCAGATGCTATTATCCTCACTAACATTTATATCTATCAAGATCTAGAACACATAACCACAACCATGAACACAAGAAACTTAAAACTGTGTCCCTTGACACCTTCAAGTTTGAGAATACATAAGTACTTAAGAATACATTAGAAGCTAAAGCTAGGCAGCTGGAATAGTCACAGGTATTTTATACCAGACAAGTTTTTTCCCACCAGAAGATTCAATACATCTTCTGTCACAACCGAGTCAGATGTATTACTCACGATGGATGTGTTGCACACTTATAACCAAGTGTGCAATGGCACTTTGACAGAGCCTGAAGTTCTCTTAAATATCTAAACTCCCTTCTTTTAAGCAAGACAAACTTAAAACTTGTAGTAACAGAATCATTAGTCTTAGCACCACCACACTTGAAGAAGGAAATTCCATTTGTTTAGAACATATAAGGAACATAAAGCTTTCAGTTCTGTATTAGATACTTTTGCAAGAAAAAAAAACCAAACAAAACCAAAAAAACAATATCCCCCCTCCCCACACAAAACCCCCAAAACAAGCAAATAAATCAACCAGCAGAGCACAAGCAGAAGAAAAAGAGCATTTGCTGCTAGAAGAGAAATAAGAGCAAAATGTGTCACAGCACTTCTATTTGAAGTGATTAAAAAAGCAAAGCAAAGGCTCCCTTGTGACAGTGGTGGTGACAATGCCTTGACAGGTTACAATGGTAAACAGCGTGAGGGAAAGAGCCACAGAAGACCAAAAAACCAGCAGTACAAGAAGCCTTTTATTACCCCAAGAAGCCCCTAAGGCATGAACACGGCCATGAGAATCTGATGTCTGATGTCCTCTGCAACTTGCACAGAACAAGTGAGCTCCCATCTACAGCCCCGCCTGCATTTTGATGGAGCAGCCCCTTGACCATGTTGAGGATCTTCCTTGACAGCATTTCCCAGATTCCTGTGCTCTCTCCAATGTGAGTACAGAGGTCTTGACCATTCAGTGCTCCCTCCTTGAAATCAGCGCAGGACAAGTCTTTCCATTCAAGTGTTTGTATTGTGAAGCTCTATTGTAGTGTTTGTGTTGTATTGTATTTGTTGTATTATTATATAGTAAAGTGTTTGTGTTGTGTTTACAGTGTGGCTCCATGAACTCTTCAGGAGAACCTTGTCTAAACCATTTTCTGCTAATCTCACCCCTCATTCACACTCTCCAATCAATCCCATCACTTACACTGCTACACCTCTCTGTCTCCTTGTGGAACACACAATATAGATTAACAACAATGATCTAAAAGACAGCTTTTCCTTTTAATAGAATGATTTCCCTAACTTATGTATCCACAAGTGAGGAGGCTGAGTCGGCCAGAGCAAGGAATTGGGGCAGGGAAGAAACAGCATGGCAGGGGCTAAACTTGCACTGTCTGCTTGTGAAACTATGTTGTAGTGAATGTGTGTGACTTCCTTGAAACATGAAACAGATCATTGCCAATGAAAGATCAGGCATTTTCTGTATTGTCCTCTGCAAATGAAACTTATTAGTCTTATTTAATTTGCATAAATTAGTATTTAGGAAAGATCAGATCCTCAGTAGGGATATAACAAAAGTAATCAGCTTTTGTCTGGCATCTCTGGAATTAGAGATTTACAGCAACTGAGAACCTCCTCTGAGAAGACAGACTGTGTTGATATTAAACGACATGAGACCATTATGAAACAATCACAATATTAGTTCAGAGGAAGATGTCTCATTTTTTGACTTCTTTATAGATTTAAGTGAACTGTCTTCTCATTCAAACAAAATTTTTATTACAGGAGATATCCAGGGAAAATTTTCAGCTCACTTTTTAACTTTGGTGAGACGCAAAATTCATTTACAAATGAAGGTAGTGCAGACTGCACATAAACTGGAACAGATGGCCAGTCTGCAGGACCACAGGAAGGTATGACACACTTAAAGGGCTCATTTGTAAAAGCCACTTTGAAAAGTATCCCGTCTGCAGGAAACTAATAGGCCAGTGAGAATTTCTTTTCATGATAAAATGCTTTTAACTGTATGTCCTTGTCTAGTTTTCCTTCACAGATGGATTTCTGTAAAAGTCAGACTGACCATAATAGAACAGTCATAACAAAGCAAGACTGGCTGTTCTGGGCAGATAATAGTAAATACAGTGCTACTGTGAGTCATTTTCCCCAGAACAGGTATGTGAAGCTCAACAGAGTTCTTTCTTTCTCTGTCATTATTCTGGTGAAGAGGTGCACATCCCTAACTTGTCAGTGCAGGAGAAGGGTAGTGAGCCCAGGAACACTGTCTATGGACTCTTTTATTACCATGGAAAACTAGGGAATACATCCAACTTGAGTTTGCATGGTTTTCAGTTAAAAATATTAGCATTTTCCCTGGAATATGAAAATATTTCATCCAAGATCACTGACATAAAAACATGAACCTGGAGCCTCATTATGACATCCTAATAGTCCCTTTCCACAACACAAACGTCCCTTGCATAAGTTAAAAAATGTGACCATGCAACAGACAGGAACCAGGACTGCATATACTGGGCTAGAAAAGAATAGCAAAGAAAAGAGGAGTTCTTCATGGTTTAGCAAAATTCACATTCCTAGCTTTATTGGATCAATGAATAAATACATATGCAGCTCACTGGGTAGGACCAAAATCAGAGAAAACCAATTAAAATGGATACCCTGAAAAAACCAATAAAATGGTCATTAGCTAAGAAACACTACAGCAGTATCTCCACTGTGAGGGGTCCTGCACTGCCAGAGGGCCAGCCTGCACCGCAAGCTTATCATTTTGAGGGCTCACAGAGCACTTAAAACACCTGAACTTTTCATTTCCAAAAATAGGCTTCTCAACCTTTTCCTATCTGTGAAATGGCTCAGCTATTTCTAAATGCCACTGAATCAAATCCAGTGACAGGTGTAGAGAGGCACTGTGACAGTAACCTTCACCATCTCTTCCCGAGTGTGTTTAGCTTTTCTTTTTTCCTCTCAACAAGGCTTAATCTCACTGTCTGGCCGAACATTAATCCGCTTTCACCAAGTCCCAAACTAATGCCTGCTGCATTAATACACTGCAAATCCTCAAGGTATAAATTACACACAATTCAGTATAAAAGGAAAGCACAAGGCTTTCTTCTCACTACAGCCCTTACTTCTAGGAAGGCGAGTAGAATACAGGTAAGTTTTCATCAGGTCCTGATGGAGAAACCTTTTTTTTTTCATATTGCAAACACTTAATTCATTGCTTCTAAATTATTTGCTTCTAAAAACTACATTATACTTTGCTCTATCTCTCTTGCTTTTCCTTTGTCCTTACAGACAGGATATATTCTCTCTACAGAAACTTAGCAATATTTCATTGAAAGTAGCATGGTATTCTGCTATTATTATCATTCTGCAAAGATTGCTGACATGCCATTTCAGTTGCTTAGGAAAATCAAACTCCTTTAACAGTAAACATGAGGAAGATCTATCCAATGACTGCTGTCACTGATGATTCCCAATGCTTGCTGCTATAGAACTACTTGAGGATAATGTGGACACTTAATTTCTCCCTGCTTCTCTATTTCCTGTTGAAAATAACTATACATTTTCCTCCAGTAAAGATATATTTTTTGCTTTACAAACAGGATGAAGGCACTTAATTGTTACATGCTGTTACTTTGCTGGAAAGCAATTTGCTGCAACAGCTGTCAGCTCACCAATATTACCATAGCCGTGGAAAGAGAAGAATGTGAATTCTGTATTACAGTCAATGCCACGTGGTGCTCGGGATACTGCTTTACAAGGGTGAGACTCCTCATTTCAGGCACCAGAATTAAATATTTCAAGTGATGTGTGGGTGACCCATTCCTGCAGTCTGTAACAAACACAGGATGATGTGAAAGAACAGGCCGAGTAACTGCTGTGCTCTCTGACACAAGAGTAGATACACAGCCAATGTGAAGGACAGACAGAAGGGTGAAATATCATAGTAAAATTCAGTTAATTAACTGGCTGCATATATTAAGTTCATATTGTCTAACCAAGTTAGAAGAATTTCAATCTAGGTCTCTGCTTTGTGCTCAATTTGTGGTTGCAAGCAGATACTATAAAGCAGCCATTACTATGTAGACTCTTCTGCTCTTTCAAATAATTTGAAGAATAAAGGAATTGATCTGAAAAATTGTCTGGTGATGGCATGAAACAAATTTGCCATATCAGTCCTCCTGAAAGGGGAAAATTTAAAGATCTAAGTGAAATTAGAAGAATCAGACCCACATGCTTTTGATCTCAGGGGGATTTTCCCATTTTGTAAAAAATTTGAAATCTAACCCATAACAAATTTTAAAACAGTTATTTCCTTCTTGTGATTCCAGGATCCAGTATATAAATATCCACCAGTATCAACTGCTCAACAAACCTGTACCTTCAAGGAGGTGGTGTATGAAACAGTGAAGATCCCTGGCTGTGGGGACCATCCTGAATCTTTTTACTCCTACCCAGTGGCTACAGAATGTCACTGTGACACCTGTGACACTGACACCACGGACTGCACCGTGAGGGGACTGGGGCCATCCTACTGCTCCTTCAGTCAGAATGGAAGTAACCAGTGAAGGGCACTGGAGAGAGCAGTTTGGCTTTGAATGTTCCCTGCTAAGTAAAGGTACTGTTCAGGTTTCAGTGGAAGATAACAGGCTATACTATTTACAAACTGCCAGGACTGAAACAAAGATTTTTTAAGAGCTACTGACTAAACTCCTATTCAGGCCTTCCTTACTTAACCTATCAGTTTCCTCAAAATCATTTTTATAGTTCTATAAAAAATGCTGCTTCCAATTTCTTCTGCCTTTCCCCCCTCCTCCTCTTTAGCACGACTTCGTTATTTATATTCCTGTATTTCCACTGCCTGGTTCACATAGATTATTCTATGTTGTTCTGTGCTCTCAAAAAGTTCCCAAGTTTCAAATCTTCATTTTCTCCTACTTTTCATCTCTCTTAAGAACACACTTATTTTAAAAAGCCTTGCTACTGGTTGTGGTTCTATCAGCTGCATTGTAAACCTCTCTCAGCTGAGATCCTGACTGATTTTTCTTTGCACTATGTTTCACATAGTCATTATGCTCTGCCAATTGTAACAGCACATATATTTAAGAGCCAAAATCTAAGTTCAAATGCTGAATGTCATCTGAATTCTTGTACTTTCTCAGTAAGGCCTATTAGCTCAGCCTCACTGTCACAGTAACACAAGTAACATGAACTCGGCTTCGTTCCTGGCTAACTTGAAGAAATCAGCTCTCTCTTTCACCTGAGTGCAGAATGTAGTAGAGAGAAATATTTAGCATTATTTAATGTAGGAGTCTCAAAAATTTATTTAGGGATGATTCCAGAGGCACCTGGCCCCAGCAGTGCAAACATGGGGTGATAATGTGCCTTGAGAGCCATTCACAGGAGTCCTTTCAGAGAATGGAAGTTCACAGAACTCTGCAGTTCAACAACCTAACTCTGCAAATACCTGTACGAAGTTGGGGTCGTCTGGAAGGTGAGCTGGAGGACTGACTAATTCAGAATGGGAAATTACCTCACATTACTGAGAAAATGGTATGAAGCCTACAGAATGCAACCCTTTGGGAAAAATGAAAATATACTGTTCTTCATCAGAAAAATCACCTGCACAGACAGAATGGGAACAGTGCATTCAGCAGCAGTTTGGCACTGCAGGCTTGGTGGTGTACAAGCAAAGGAAGAGTGAAGAGCATCCCAGCGCTGCAGAAAAGTGGGAATCCAAGGAGCAGAGCCTACAAGACACAACCTACCTCCACCACTCAGCTCCTTATGGCAGGGCCTTGGCTGAGTGGTTATTTCTGACAGAGCTTCAACGCTTTGAAACACTGGAGAAAATTGACAGAAGAATAACAAGAATGGAGAGAGGCCTAAAAACATCTTAGGAGAAAAAGATTTAAATAAATGTGGTTGTTTTGCTTAAGGGAGGGAACACTTAGGGGGAATATTAGCAGAGCATTATACATGCTTGAAGACTTACACAGAAAAGAACAGTCAGTTCTCCACGGCCAAAGAGAACAGAACAACTGATGGAAGATTCAGAGTAGTCACAAGCAAATCTTCTGAAAGCTACAGACAGCTAGACACTGAAATAAACTGTCAGGGGCCTGGGGAAGGAGGGAGGGAATGAAGGAAGGTGTGGGATCTGTGGATCAGTGAGCACTACAGGTCTCCCAGAACATGTGGAACCTGTTAGGAACGACAGACAAAGCTAATCCAGCACGAGGCAGGGGAACAGAGCAGCAGTTATCTGGAAGCTCTGCTTTTGAAACCCTGACAGACATGTTTATTCAAGGAGAATTTGCCTGTTACTCTGAATCTATCTTCTAATAGATAATAGATATTTTAACTTATGTAGTTTTTAGCTTTTTTACTAAAAGGTATTAATTCTCTTGATTTTATTTATAAGGTTTACATTCACGGAAATTTTCTTTGGTCTAGTGAAGCTTTAAAAATTGTAAAGTAACAGATAAATCACATTGGGTCTCACTCATTTCAGTTTTAAACATGAGTCAATTTCAGTTACAACTAAGCATATTACAACTAAGCTAATATCAGCAATTATTCCATTCTAAATGAGACAATTTTGAATTAAAATTGCAAAACAAAGTAGCTTGTAGTAAAAAAGTATGTAAAAAAGTATGTTTTCAAAATAGATCTGTATTGTCTCATGTGTATTTTCAAATAATAAAAATAATTTTATTGCACTTCTGCTGTGAGTCTTAATAAGCCAATTTAAAAACTCAAGAGTCCACCTGCCAACTTAATTATGCTTTAAATTGCATGTTTTCTTCTCCCTCTCATATTTCTTCCCATGTAGTTAGTACACCCAGCAAAGCTGTATATGCATTATGTGGCCAAATCACATCACATAAGACAATATTTTAGCCTGATCCAGTAACATGATAATGATATATTACATAATTGCAATATAAGAGCAGTGTGGATAAGAATAATGATTATCATTAATATTTTATTTAAATTATAGACATTAGAACCTGTCCAGAGCTCTGTCCACATTTGTCACAAATTAGATTGCATGTGAAAACAAAAATCATACAGGTCTCATTTCATCCATCAGAAAAATGCACCACACCTTTAACTATTCAGAACCTCAAATCTAAAACTGCCACTACCAGAATCAAAAGTGTATTGAGGTGTTGCGGTGTGCTGNGGACATTTGGAGTGTGCCATTTGCCTTCCCAAACTTTACCTGTGATGTGGCCCTGCTCTCCTGGAGAAGGCTGAACTCCTGCCTGCCTGTGGGAAGCAGGGAATTAATTCCCTGTTTTGCTTTGCTTGTGTGCAGAGCTTTTGCTTTCCCTGTTAAACTGTCCTTTTCTCAGCCCATGAGTTTTCTACCTTTTACCCCTGTGGTGGGGGAGAGAGGAGCAGCTCCCTGGGGCTAGGCTCTGGCTGGGGTTAAACTACAACAGGAGGTTTAGGAATGCTGCTCCCAACCCCAGTGCCCTCGTGGAGATTCTCTAAATTATGAGCCACTCCCTCCCCCTCCAAATGGAGGCACAAAAGGCAAAGGTTGCAGGTTGAAACAAGAGCAATTTACTGGAAATAGCAATGAGAAAAGAAAATGAACAGTAACAATATTAATCAGAAAAGGTATAAGAAAAGAGATTATTCACACAAACAAACAACCCTGTTTGTAATAATAGACAATACTAGATGGCTCCTGTATTCTACTCTTAAGTAAAATTCATTCCAAGTCATGTCAACAGTTGTTGTTCTACAGATTGATGGCAAATACTTCATTGTCAGTATTTCAGCAACAGAGACACAGAAATTCTTAAAGAAAGCTGGCTGGACTTGAAGATATCTTAGTCCAAATCTTGATAGTTTGTAAGACAGACTTTATCTTTTTAAATTCAATTTCCATTGAATGCCCAATAATCTCATTAAACCAACTTTTACGTCAGTGTTTCTGCAAAGTTTTAGTGAAGGTACACACGAGCCATGAATATCAGTATAGTGTGACATCCAAGTCTGCTTTTATTATTATTTAAGAAAAATATTTAAGAGGTCATTTTTGTGCTTCTTATCTAGATCTGTCAAGATGAATAAATGGGAACTCTGTCAAAAGGTGAAAGTCTCAGTATGACATGCTACTCTAAAAAATAAATTGGTGGATAAGCTTTAAGAAATGTTTCTAACACTAACAGTAGATTTGAAGAACTCCTACCATGGGCCTGACATTTTTCATTGAAATCAATAGGTAAAATATTTTCTAACTTGAACAGAACCAGTCTGCCAACAGTGAACTTTTCCAAAACTGCATATTAATTCTATTTTTAATGTCAGGTTCTCCAAAAAAACTTAGAATATGCCAGACTTTAGCCACCAGCCTGCAAAATTTAACATTAGAAGCAGTAAAAATTAAAATGGACTGAACTATTTACTTCTGTTTAAGCTAACTATCCCTTTTCTTGCATGAGCCTTAAAGAAGCGAGCCTGGAAAACTTTAATTTATATCCCCTTGGTGAAGGCATACAGCACAGAGGCAATACACAGCGTTGGACTGTCCCTCTGAGAGGGCCACTTGACGCAGGATTCTCTGTATTGCAATTAATTGAGTCTTTTGAATGCCCAGCTGTATGGTTAGGTTGCAGGGAGATTATTCATCTGTGCTGCCACATCTGTGGGCAAATGAATCCCCTCTGTCATTCATTATGCAGACAGTCTGACCTTGATCTTAGCAGTGGCTGTGCCAGCCGTACTTGAGGCTCTCCAGATGTCAGGATGGGAACACGGAGTGCAGCAGCAGCATTCAGAGTCCTCCCAAGGAAATGACCTCTTAATCCCAAACCCTTTTGATGTGGAAAGCACAGCCTGGTTTTACAGACAGACAAGGAAACATGCATTCCTCACCTTAAGCCATTAATAAAGCATCAGCATGATTAGCATCACCTCACTCTTATCAGTGCTCAGCTTTTATTCCCAATCTAAACAAATCATTCCTCCTAGCTTTAAACAGCCTTGCACTTGCTTTTTAAATCTTCCATTTAACTGAGCTCACTGTATTTTTCACCATAAGCAAGAAATATAAACGTCCTCTCTCTGTATTACCCGAACTGGTGAATAAGAACTTACGAGTCATTCACAAATCCTCAGACAAATCCAGCCTGAAACAGAGGTAATTACAAATGGTGGAAAACAGGAATGGCAGAACTTTGGCTTGCACATGTCAGCTTGGGGCTGCACTTAGCTTGGACTGTGTAAATGGCAAGGGGAAAGGCAGTTCAGCATGGTGTTCATGTTATTCTCCTCTTTCACCCTCTCAGCTCAGCAAGGGCATTTAGTTTTGTCAGTGTGCAATATTTAGCCACATACTTGATTTTCAGTTTAAAAATACAACTGCCATCTTTGTTGAAAATACCAAAAAAGCTGAGAAAACAGCTAAGCAGCTAATCTGAAAAATTCATTTGGAGAGAGCAGCCTTGAAATTAGTGGCTCTCCTCCACTCAGGCAATGGGATCTGTAAAATTTTTCTAGGTCTCTCATGTTTCTCTTCAATTTATGTTATTAACATTAGCTATCAGAGCCTTGGTCTGTCAGCATGACTTATGCTGATAGACATTACAGCAGCTCACAAGGCTACAGTCTGGGAAATAGAGCAAACGAGACTGAGCAGGGTTAGAGAAAGGACATACTTTCAAGAAATCAAATGTCAGTGTTGCAGCCTGTGTAGGCGGGGAAGGCAAAGAATTAACTACCTATGCTTCACAGCCATTAACCATTAGACCTCTTAATTCACTGAAAAAAATATAGGAGGTGTGTCAGATATATTTCTTGCACTGTGTTATTCTGTGTGAAAAAGACATTATATAAAAATATTATTCTGTGTGAAAAAATAAAGCAAATTAAGGATCTAATAGGTTTGGCTTACATTCAGCTGTAGTTGCATTCATTAAATAATGCTAGAGACAGATGTATTATTCAGTCGAGATATGAGTCTAAGCCCTAAAATATGTCCTTCATAAAATTACAATATTCAAGACATATAAATTTATCTAGCATTAGCCAATGGCTTGTAGACAAACCTTTGAACAACTTAACCAATCCAGATTTCATCTTCCTTCATGTGTTTACATTTAAAGTTTCATTTGAAAACTATCTTCTCTTTCATGATCTCCTTCTTTCATTACACAATAGTGGCAAGACTTGATGCTTTTGTGAATGCTGTGGAAAATCCCAGCCAAAATAATATGATAACAAAGAAAAATCTTCAGAAGTTAGAAGGAAAATTTTTGGTGCAGACACTGTCAAACTTTATGTCACAGCGAGGCAATGCGTTCTAGATCAGGTCTGTGCCCCAAACAGTCATTTAGAATCACCAACAGCTAGGTAACACAAATGCACTTCATCCAGCCCATTATCGAGAAATAATACAGACAGCGTGAAATTAACTCTGCTCCCAGTTCCAAAAAGTACCCAAGACAGCTCTGCCCAACATGGATCTGGCCCAATAAATTAAATTTCTTTCCTATATGATTTCTCCTCTTGGAGAAATATCTTAATCTTGAAGAGAATTCTAAAGTGAGCTCATGTTTTAGATGGAAGACCGATTTGCGCCGTGGGTGTGAACAGACACAAACTTTACCTCACTGGCTTTGTTTACACAATCCAGCTTTAAGACAAGTAGATCCTGATCTACAAGTATCTAGATGTTTCATATACTTGGATTATTATGTCTGGAACTCAAAGCCACTTTACACTGTGATGCTTAGTTCAGGGACAATGTAAAAGCTTAACCAAATCACTGTCAGGGATGCAAATGTCTGTGCACAGCCTGGTTAGTCAATATTTGTTACTCAACAAGTACAACACATGGGCTGCCATTTTATTAAGCATTTCTCTAAACAGAGTGCAGAAATTACCTTGTCCAATTCCAATATCCAGCCAATAAATTCATAGAGATAATGAAACTGTAGTACTTTGCAAAAGATTCACTTCAGCCCAACACAAGCCCCTGACACCACCTCTAAGAACAAGCACTGTAATTAATGGAAAGTATGTTTGTCTGGAGTGGTATTATAGACTTATGAGAACCACTCAAAGAATAATTATTTTCATCTATTTAACATGATATTTACTTTAGGATTAGGATAGCCATTTAATTTTGCTTGCACTGTGTAGACCAAAATTGCTTTAATAAAAAATAAATTTTAAAAAAATAGCACAAAAGGAAGTCTGGAAATGAACATTTTATCATAATTAGTAACCTCTAAATATAAATTTCAATGCTTCAGGGGCTAAATATTCAAGGGTTTGTGACACCCTTAAATAATTCAGTCTACATCCTTCCAGTAGGTATCTGAGCCATTAAATATTCACAAACACTTTGAAGACTGGAATAGTGTCAGATCTCAAATTAGAAAATTTCCCTTTAATGTCACTCTTACCTTAATTTCTGCCATCTTATTTCAGGTTATTCACCACATCTCCAACTAGGTAACACTGATGGCACCAAAAAAAAAAGATTTTCTCTTTATAACTCAGTATGTCGTATGAAAGAAACAAGCAACTCTGCTTTTGACTTAAAACCCATTGCTTTCTAAATAGGAAAAGTGCCCAAGGATATGGCAATCAATAGCAGAGGCTTCAGGACCTCCTAGCTTCTCACTCTAGCAAAGAAACATGAAAGCACAATCTGAAGCATCATGAAATTGGTAATATTACTATACTACACCAGTCAGGCAAATCTCACTGCCCTTTCACTCCCTTAACTACTGCTCAGGATTTCAGGCTGTGTAACTCTCTTTAAGACTTACGGTCAAAAAAAAAAAAAAACAATAACAACAAACCCCACCAAACTTAATGAGTTATTTTAAATTTCTATTTATATGTTTTAATAGAACAGCTGCTTCAGTTTTCCTTTTCCTTCCCTTATCACATTTTCTGGCTACTGACTAGCAGAAAGAGAGGCATTTTTGCACTTTTTCACCATGACTTTGCTAGCAACTCCATCTGCTCCACATAAAATCTTCCGAAGAGCAATTCTGGTCAGTTTTTAATTCTGTTCTCATTCTTTTCACACAGTAAGTACCTAAATCATGCCTGATTTTCCAAACTGCATGCATAGCATTTCTCGAGTTTGCAGATGAAATGTATGTATATGCATATATCCAGTTATCCAGTAATTTTGCATTACTATTAATTGGACACATTCTCAATTTTGGGAACTCATAATTCCCCATTTAAGCTTGAAATGCAAGTTTCCAGCAACTGATAAATGGCAGTGACGTTCAGTACCAGGAACCATCATCAGTCATCTATTTAAGATTGTAAGTGGATGTTTTTGAAAATACCTTGGACCTAACTGCACAACAGCATGTGTCCTTCTCAAAAGTCCTAAGCTGATGCACATACACCAAAAGCTAGTTACCACACCCCATAATTGTGAAATGCTCATATTCTGCAGTGAAGAAGATGGCAGAAATATCTTCTGAACAACCCACAGCTCTGGTTCTCTTTGGAAAAATCAGTGCTATAGGAGTAAGTCCCTCCCACTCAGAAAAAGGTAAAGTCTGTAAAATGCTATCACTGGTATTTTTTTAAAATGTTGCTTTAGCCGGCTTTCCACTTCTGCTGAACACAAAACTGAGTCTATTTTACTATTCTTTGATCAAAAATCACAAAAAAAAAAAATAGAACTAAATTGGTATTGTGAACTCATAGTTGAACTATGTGAGTAATGACACTCACAAAGTTCGCTTTCAGTGTAGAACAAAAGACTATTTCCCCTTTCACCTCTTCAGCTCAGTCAGCTTTTAGTGTTTATTGAGCTCAATGTTTTGATTACCAGTAATGTTTCCCTTTGCCTGAATGAGAACGTCCTTTATATGGTATCTGGGCTTAGGTAAAATTCATTGGGAAACCAAGGCCATACAGATTTTCCTGGTGAACATTTGAGTTCCCAAATCAAATTACATGTAATTCATTGTGAGCAATACTTTCAGGAACTCAGCTTTAGTTATCTAAATTAAAATCTCCACAGGTCAGGTTTCATAAATCTCATTTAGCCTTTAGTACACAAACATGTCCCCGGTAGCCCAGAAGAATAAGCCACAGTTCAACCAACAGTTGCCTGAATTCAGCTCTGAAATTCCACCTAACTTGTAAGACTTCTTGCATTTAAACAGTACTCCCTAAATCCATAATTATTTTATGAAACAAACTCTAAATCACAAACAGGCTTTTCAGCACAAGAACCCATAAGTTCTCATTTGCCTGTGTCGCATTAAGAGTGGCAATGAATTAATGCAAACCAAAGGCCTTATGCTCAGGTTTTTGGTGGTGCATCCCCCCACCTTCCCCTTCACATAATCACAGAAACACCAGGTTGGAAGAGTCCAAGACTGAGTCCAAGACTGAGTCGAACCCATGGCCTAACTCCTCAACTAAACCACGGCACTGAGTGCCACATCCAGTCTTTTTTTTAAACACATCCAGAGATGGTGACTCCACCACCTCCCCAGGCAGGCCACTCAACAATCTCAGGAATTCTTGTTAGGCCTCAGCCTTGATTAATGATTTCTGGGCAATTAAGCTCCCTTGAGCTTATCAGTCTGTTCCTAGTAAGTTCTGTTGCCTAAGGAACTTCTGTTGTCTAACAGAACCAGGTCTTGAAGCCTTGAAACATTATTTGCCTGAATCATAGCCAGGGTGAAACAGTATTAATGCAGCAGGACTTCTGAAGAAAATTGCAGTGATTGCCACCTGGGATCCTGGCCAGGATGAGGACTTACAGGTGACTAAAGCCAAGGACTTGTAAACCATAAGCAGCAGTCCTGTGGGACTCTGAGCTTGCATGGAGCATCATGGGCTGTGCCGGCCTCTCCCTCTGAAGGGCAACCCTCCCAGAATTTGCCAGCCCTCAAATTTGGGAGACCCAGAGGACCATCAACAAAAGGTATCAACAAGGCTGACACCATGTGAAAATTTGATTTGTAGAGGGTTCTCCAAGCCTGACTGAAAGCTCACACAGTCCTGTACATCTGTGTGCAAACTCTGAGATAAGGTGTGCTGGCTTAGAGAGACCATGGAACAGAACAGACATTTCTGAGAGAGAGATTGAACTGGAAACAAGTTTCAAAAGATGGCCTCGTGAACAGAGCAGATATTTGGGAGAGTTCGAACTGTGAAAGATGCATTACAGCAAAACCATGTGGGGTAAAAACAATAGTGATTGGTATTAGAAGTATTAGCAATATTGTGTGGCAAAAGCTAATGGGCTGAAAAATCTTTGTAAGGTATTGTAACCAGGAAATAGGTTGACTTCTGATTGACAGGCGTTGTGTGTAACACCTTCTGTGTCTCATCCATCTATGAGACTGAGAATGGAATAAAATCTTTTAAAACACCTCTCAGTTGCCCTGTCTCTACAAGAGCTGAGTATTTTTATCCAACAATACCCTTCTCCTCGAGGCTGAACCCTTTGCCAGTGAGAAAAAAGCAGGCAGCATATTTCACCGGACTCTAGGAGAAGTTAGCAGGTACACCTTTGTACATAATCCTTTGTGTCTGTACGTACATAACAAGTGTGGAGTAAATGCTGCCTTCTCAGACTCACAGTTAAAGTTACTCTTGAGCTCATATATAGCCTGCTGAATTGTTTTGCAAGTTAGTCAATGATGAAGTGTTGCTAAATCCTTTAGAAATAAATTATTGACCAAGTGTAGGGCTGAGTTTGAACTCAGCTTCACCAAGACTCCATCTGGTTGGAAAGCAAAGGCTCCACTGTGAACCTGGTAACTCAGTGAGAGGCTCTCCCTTATCCTCCTGCTCCCTTACCCCTTCTCTGACTCCAGTCTGCATGTAAATCATTCTGAATTGATTCCAAGCAGATTTCGCTTTGTGCACCTCATCTCTGCAGTAAGTTATGCAGTGAGCCTTGAACTGAACTTTGTTAACAGTGTTGCTTCTGCCTATTTATATTACATCTGTTTTTGCTAACATCTTTGAGAGTGTTTCTTTCAAGTGACCTAAACCACTTATTCGCACCAAAGTTCAAAACTCACTTATGAGTGGCTTCCCATCACCTTTTTAAGTATGTATTCAACTCCAGCGTAATTTAAGAACACCTCTGGCTAGGTCCCTTCCAGGAAATTGAGAAGAGATGAAATGGAGCCAGCTACTCTTTAATTGGGGATGGCGAGATTCTCCTTTCATATGGTACAGAAGGACCCTTTGACTCTAAAATGTACCCTGGCAGTAAGGAGTTAATCTCCTTTTATTTCATAGATAGGGATCTTACCTTAGGAGTCTACCACTGATCTTTTTTATTCTGTTGGAGACACATAAAGACTGAAATTTCATGTGATTTTGGAGCAGAGGGAGTTTTCCTTTTAATTCCCATAGACCTTATCTCAAAGTATTATTACTCTCTGGATCAATACCTACAGCATTCAGAAAATAATCTAACAGTAGTGTCTGGAACAGTACAAAAAAACTAGGATATTAATAAATTAATATAACTTCTTTCTCAGCTCACAGAATTATAGAAAGCAAGCTGAACTGATTTATCTGGTGATTTCACCACCAGACTGTTCCAGAATATTTCCAAAGTGGTAAAAACTCAATATTTGAAATCCTATCAGTCTTAGCAGTTATGGGGAGTCACATAAACCAAGCAGCACCATCCTTTTTCAGCTGAAGAATGTCAACTCTTACAAAGAATCCTTGGCACACAACCAAGCACGGGTATAAATATGAAGATTCCCAGGTATGATAGTTCCCGTATATACACCTGAAATTCAGTCACCTTGAACTATTGACAGTAATAATTTCTCAAACGTATTTTAAAAGAGGCTAAAACTAGCAGAGCATAGCTGAAGCACATGAAGTGTGGAGAAAACAAAAATAAAAACAAACAAAACCAAAAACCACAAAAACCAACCAAACAAAAATCAAACCAAACAAACAACCCAAATCAAATATACACACAGAAGTTGATTCTGCTATTTTCCAAGCATCAAATAATGGCCCAATAGTGAACACTGACCAACACACATGCCAGGCAGCCCAGGCACACCACACCACCCCTGCTAAGAGGGCATTTCAGACTCACAGAAACAAGGTCAGTTCACCTACTTTCACCCTGCTCACCTACTTTCACTCAGGGAGTGATACAGTTGTAGTTTACTAAGAAAACAACAGAAAGCCAATGAAGAATTAAGCACTGTTGTTTGAGATATGCTACAGCTATCAGCTCTTCAAGCATCTATGTCACAGAAGTGTCTCACACTGTGCATGCTTTAGCTGCAAAATGAAGAATATGCCATACTCTGTGTGATGTTGGGCTACACTGACACATCTGACAGAAGGAAAAAGTGAAGGTAAAGAATATTTATTTGTCAGAGATTATATTAACATCAAATAGTAAAAAGCATAGAAAAGTAAAAATCTTTTGCACTTTTTATAGAGAAGAGATTTATGAAGAATGCTGCTGCACAAATCATCAGCCTTGCTTGCCAATCAAAATATATCTTTGCTCTTTGCAACCTTCTGCTGACCATCCCTTCTCTATTGCATTAACTGTAAGGTATTTGCCACCACATTTTAGAGCTCATTATGGCTGATCCTTCCTACCCATCACATCAAGTATTTAGAGGCCTCCAATCAAGCTATAGTGACAGCTCCCATCATCTTCTTGTTAATCTTTTAGACAGACACCCCTATCCTTTCTATCAAGTCAAGAGCTGACACTTCCAGAAGGCAGTTTCTGGTTCTCTTCCATATCTGCCCTTAAAATTCTCCTTTCCTATGATGTCAATAAGAAGAATATTGTGTTGTATGAAAAGAGATACTTAATATGTTGATCAAGAATATTAAATTCTCTCTCACAACCTGTATGTAAGTACCTTTGTCTTATTCTGAAGCCATGAATTATTTTCTTTTCTTGATAAAACTTTAGAGCTCTGTGGTTGATTAAAGATAAATATGCAAATCTCCCTGTGAGGTAAAAGAAAAGCAGCCACCAAACCCCCAGAATTTGTTACTGATTTTCCTCTAGGTGAATATAACAGAGCTCCACAAGATGGCCCCACGCATTCCATTCCCAGGTGAGGAATGCAGGCACTGGCACACTCCCTCTCCTGCCTGCTTGTGCCTGGGAGGATTCAGCTCCCACCAAACCCTCTGCAAACAGCCAGAGTGCAGAAAATTGACATCCTTATCTCTGCTCTTGGAAGCAACATGAGAAAACATAGACAGGCAATATAAATGAAGAACATTAAAAAGTACAGTTTTCCCTTTTAGAAAATACAGAGTGCTCACTTCATAGATGATAATTTATAGAGAAACAAACTCCAAGTGAGCAATGTGTGGGATACTCCAAACTCTAGGCTCACTGTCACTGCAGAATTAATTCAATTACATCCTGACCACTGCTGCTTTTTCAGTTCTTACTAAATACAGTTCTCCAGCTGAAGAAATGTTTTCCACACAAGTTGACTGGCCCAAAAAAGGTATCATTTAAATACAGTGAAATTTAGGACCAAAATGGGGACTCAGCATCATTAAAAAACATATCTGGTTAGCAAAAAAACACACAAACAAACAAACAAACAAACACCAAAAAACCACCAAAACCCCCCCCCAAAAAAATCCCCCACATAATTTGGTGTTCTCCTGAGAGACAGATAAATTCCTTATCAATTATTGCCAGTGCAGCTGATGCATACTACCTCTGCAGTAAAACCATGACATTATGAAATTCCAGGGGCCTATTTCAGATAAGGCAGCACAACATCAAGATTAAGACAGCATCTTCTCAGAGGCTCTGGCAGGAAAGCAGTCTGGAAAGATGCAGGCAGAAGATGAGACAGAATTGTACAGCAGCAGAAAGATCAATGAACTGTAACATCTCAGAGGTTGAGCAAGATAACCTAGAAGTATTCCAGGTCTCTAAGTCTATGGGCACTGCTTCCAGATAAAATAGATTTGTATCAGAGCTGTCACCTCTTTAGTCATTGTCCTGTTCAGTGGTATACAGAGTCATGGAATCAACATAAAACTACCAGACCCAGAAATGTCTCTCATCTCCCACTTAAAAAAGCACTAGAAGAATTACTAATATATTCTACCTCTTTCCTGGAGATGAAGGGATGGGAGATCCTGGTAAAACAAATACCCAGGGCAGTTTCTGCCTCACTGTTAGTTCAAACACTCCAGACCAGGACTAACTCAGAGCCACCTGCTGAGTTCAACAGGCTCTGGGTCAAGACTTAGCTGAGGAAGACTTTTCAATTATCTTTTTAAAAAGAAACTCAGATGATTAAATGTCCTCCACCTGCTACTCTAATGGGAATGCTTTTGTTTAGATGCTTCTCTGGGCAGCAGATAGGGTTGTGCAAGCAATGTTTTAGGAAAATCTGTGTAACTGGAGCATTCACTAGTGCATTTACACTGCTTACCTATTACAGAACTTCAATCCCAGTAACTTCATTGCAGGCTGATCTCATCTCAGGATCAAGCTGCCATTGTAGCAGTTGAAATGCTGATTCTAACAGAATAGCTGATCTTCTGGAGTGTGTCTCTTTCTGAGTATCAAAAGAGTACTGGTGGTAAAAAAACAACGTAGAGACAATAGTGTGAAAAAGCAAGAGCTGTAAAGACTCTCTGAACTAAACAGAGGTGAGAGAATCATATCAAAGAAATTGCAGAATTTCCATGAACTGCAAGATACAACATGAACTTGCTGTTCAGAAGATATTTGCTGGATTAAAAAACACTGAGAAGGATATTAAGGTGCAATTGGTAAGGAAGAAGTAAAAGTTTGTGAAAAGGACAAACTAAGTCTAAATACAGCAGCAGTATACTCCCCATCAGATGGACACGAATTTTAATCTGATCCTTCCTTTTTATGTCCCCATTCAACTCCATTATTTCTCTTTTTATTTTTGTTTTTCTTTTTCTTTTTACTACAGAAAGACTGCAGTAGTCCTCATTAATTTATCTGTGTATCTAATGTGCAATGTCAGAATTGTCTGATGACAATAAATACTTTTTTCAAATTTTAAACATGCTCAGTTTAAAATCTATCACTGCCTCATTTAAAATTAAACATGCAGCTTCAAATCAGAAGCTACTTTGTAACCACTCATGCTTTGGTTTTGCAATGTGACACCACATGGAAATTTTAGAGTGCCACTGAGGAGAGCTGAGTGGAAAAAGATGCATCAAACATGCAGGGCAAAGAGGAAATTGTGATGATTTGTCAACTTCTAGTAAAGACTAAGCATGCTGCTATGGGAGACCACAAAGCAACGCCTTGCACTGATGGAGCAACAGTGTGTGATTGCTGACACACCTAATTTGTCCCTTTAAGGATGAAGTCAGCCCACAGGCAAAAGATTAAGTCATTGCTTCCATCCTTGTCATCTCTGGAACGGGTCTTTTATAGTGCACCTCGGGAGCACTTGAGCTGACTCCTCTTGTGCTCTGGGCCCTTCCCCTTTGTGAACTTCAGTGACGTTCCTGAGGATCAGAAGAGCGGGGGATAAAGAAAAGCCTGGCATACTGAATCATAATTCAGTGTTAATGAATACACCTGCAGTCGAGGATTCCCTCAGAAATTATTCTCCTATACAACTGCTGTCAATTGCTTTTCACTGCTACAAACAGCTACTGCTTTCTACTCAAGGGTAAACACATCCTTGAAGGGAGCCTTACCTAAAAGCGTGGTGTGCACACCTTGAAACCATTTGAGACAGAAGCAGTTAGTGCAATGAACAGTCAGAAATTTCTTCTCTTTGAATTACCATGGCTTAGTAGCACAAACCTTATTCTTGAGTCTTCACATCCTAATTTCTTCATAACCAAAATGTTATCTTTTGGGAAAAAAGTGTATAGATGCTTGGAATATAATTTCTTAGCTTATGAGTGAGGAAGATTGTAATATGAATAAGGTATTTCATAATTTTATTTGCAAATTCCATTAAGTTCTGTGAAAAGCTCAATAAAAGCCACAGCCTCAGTCTCTGGTTTTGCTAATACAATGGCAATGCAATTTATTGCCCCCACTCTAGCTCTGGGCATGCATTACTATTATATATCATTTTAAACTGATTTGCTTCAGTATGTGAGGCAAACAAAAGCTGGCAAGCCTATTTTTAACACAGTCTCTACAAGCAAGTTATCTGCAAACTGTTTTCCACTTGCCACACTTATTTTTTTTTCTCAAAGTGGTCATTTAAACAAAAGAACACAAGTATTTAGAGAATTTGACACTACCATGATCTTATCTAATATTTTAACACTTCTGGGTCCATATTCTGAGCTCTCAGTGTTCATAAAATTAAGCAAAAACACAGGAAAAAAAATACTAAGTTGGTGACCAGGGGAGTATTCTTTATTCCTGACAAATAACTCCTAAATTGAAGGAAAGCAAGCATTGTACAGGATTTTCTCATACTTGGTTCCTCAAGTTAAAACACATTAGGTTCCTGCTATTTTCCCTATTTTGAGAAACAAGTGTACCTAGACAGTCAGAGGGATCAAAGCCAGATTTCTCATACATTGTAATTTTATCAAGTGAAATTAACTGGAGGGGGAAAAATTGCAGTAACCTCAGAGCTTTAGACTCCTCCATTACTTCCTTTTATTTTGCTTCTGCCTTTTTCATTCTTTTAATCTTTCTCCTTCAATCCTTTCTCTCCCAGTCCATAAGTCTCACTAACTTTCATTCTCAGTTCGTCACTAAGTTAGGTTCTCAGTCAGTCCTCAATGGTGCTCCATTTATTCTATTCCCAGTCCAGCCTAGTCTCTCATTTTGTTTTCCTCTGGTACCTTTTCCCCTTCTGTTCATCCTACTAAGTTCTGGCATAACTTCTTTCTGCACTAACATCTGCTTTAGCTTCTCAGAGCTAAACATTTTGCAAAGCTCAAGAACTTTTCCCACAGGCATCAGCCTGCTTGTGCTATTGCTTGAAAAATGATAATTCAGACATCATTTGGTGCTTGGGGAGACAAGAGTCTGAGAAGGATTGGATAGTTATACAGTTTTTTCCATGCAAATGACTGTAACAGAGCACATTGCCTCTTTTCTGTTAGTCATCGTACTATCTGGAGAGCAAAGACAAGTCAAAGCAATTAATACCCATCCTACTTGGCATCATAAATAATCCATTCTCAAACACAAAATCTTTATTCTGCTTTTTTATATGTCTGCCATTATTTTCTGATGCATTCCATTGCTACAAAACAAGCAGAGAAACAAACTAAAAAAAAGCAGTGCTGGGGCACAAAACCACACTGAACACAGACCATTGAATACAAGTCTGACCTAGCTCCAGAGCACTCACCCTGATCCAAGCACGATACACAGTGACTATATTTCACTTCACAAAATTAGCTTTTCCCCCGCTTCAGCAGAAGAATATGCCACTGTGCATACTGCAAGTTACCTCATGGGAACCAGCCCAGAACAAAGCAGATGCTTCTGTGTACTTCACTGTGTGGTGCCACTCCAGAGAGTGAAAAAAAAAGCACTTACAATCTGAGAAACCTGATAAATGCACAAAACTAATTTATGAGAACATTTCTCCCGAGACTGATAATTTTGAAAGTTCTTTTGCCTGTCCCTTACCTGAGAAGCTACTAATCTTAGGATGTGCCTGCACAGCAGGATCTTTCAAGTGTCTCTGTATTTTGAGAAGATGCAGGTAAAAATCCAGATTTAAAACATCTCTCCAGTCAGATCAATACATAACAAAATTGTAATGATTCCAGCTGAGAATTTCTAAGGGGCTATAAAATATTAACAATATGAAGGAGCTCTTTGAGGGAGAAATTTTCTCAGCCTACATCACTCTGAACTTATTTGCTGAACCATTTTCTGGACAGGTTTCCTAACAAACACCCATTTACTTGCAACAATGGAAGAATTCAATTCTTTGGTTTTCACCCTAATGTTTTTTATGCAGCACTTGACACACGCAAGTTGTAGACCATAAATGTGGCTCCTGGCTGCCAAAATGGGACAATCAGACACTTACACAAAGCTAATGAATTTTGAGACGCTGAGGACTCCTCCAAGGACTTCCTAATATTCCAAAATCCATACGCAGTTAGTGAACGAAGGTTTATCATCAAGACTAAGAGTCGTGGAGACTTTTAAAATTCTTCTTTCATTATAGCATCGTACAGCAAAGAGGCTGGATGAACATAATACGAATAGGCTTCAAAATAAAGGGAAAAAAGCAATAAAAACCACCGTAAACATTGAGATTACACAAAAGAAAAGGAAATTACACAAAAGGAAAACAACATTTTGGTCATGGTCTATCAAAGTGAATAATTAAGGAACTATTCCAGTGGTATGTTTATGTATTTAAAAGAATATGAATTCAACAAAAAGGGCCCAAATGTTTGTCTCCTATAGCTGGAGGGCAATAAAGTCATAAAAACAAAACAAAACATGTTCTGAAAGGATAATATGAATTTCAAATATCTCAAAGAGAAGTGTCACTACACAATTATGAATATTTTAAAACTAAAATTAAAATACTAAAAATTGTAAGAGAAAAAGGCAGTTTCTCCTCTGAAAATAAAAACTGAAAAAGTACAAGGAGGTATGTTCAAAGCAATTGGCAGTTGTCTTACAACTGGAAACCTGAAATGATGTCCACATAACCAGACATCAGCTGGACAAGCAGATAATGGGAATCTTTTTGTTCCTGCTGAAGAATGAGAATCTGGAGTCTTGAGAAAACGGTATTACTCCCAAAAATTGAACTGTTCTTTGCACTTCAGAATTGTTTGAAGAAAATTTCAGAATCAAAATGAACCCCATGACATTGTGAAAGCGTAATTTCTCTGGGATTTCAGTCACCCCTGAGCAGGTTTTTATCAGATGTGCAAAAGCATCTGATACCTCCTAACATGACCAGATTTGGAGGAGGCTAGGTGGCTCAGCAACTACCAAAACATCGCAATGAATTTTCAGAAAGTCTTGACTTTGTAAAAAAAAGAGGGTAAATATCTTGCTACTGACTAAAATAAATAAAAGCATATTCTATTCTCAGTCACACAGCAACACTGATTTTCCTGCATAAACAAAGAATCAACACAGTGCCTTGACAATGGAAAATTGGTACTGATAAGGATGTACAAAGCAATTTAGCTATCTGAGAATTACACCAAGCTGAACCCCAAAACCCCCCCCCAAAAAAATCAGAAAAAAAAAATAGAAGCAAAAAGTCGTAACAATTTGCTAACTATAATTTCAGGGAAAGCCCGAACTTTCTAAACAAAAATTTATTTAAATGGTGAATAGTCTACTTTTCCACAGTAAGAGTGGTTGTAGATCATAGAAAAGTCACATTACTGACACAAGAAACAAACCCTTTGACATATGATAGCAACAAAGATTTCTTAGAGGACAAGGAATGCTCATATCAGAAATATTGGGGAAATGCAGAATTTTGTCAGAATCTAACCAGCAGACTAACATGCTGCGAGTGCCTCAGAGACAGACATGAGAAAACCATTACAGATAAAATGATAGCACATCATTATTGGGAAGCTGGTACTCAACTTACCCAGGGACAAACTTAAAAAGAACATTTGAAGTTGGCAGTGGAAAGAGAAGAATGTTATGACATGAATGAGTTAATTCAGGCTATTTGAAGATATTCTAGAAGGGGTTCAGCCAGAGCATAAAAGAGACCCTGGAAACACAGGGAGCCTTCTCGCAACCCTTTGTCGGGGACACACTCAGAGGACATACAGCACATTCCCCTTCCCCTCAGCTACCATGTTGGCACTGGAATGACACTAAAACCCAGAGAAACAAGAAGTCTCAATGAACTATACAATGTCACTGCCTCCACAAAGAAATTTTAATTGCATGTTGCATGGTATCACCTTTCCTGCTCTTTAGATTTCAATGAAGGTGTAAGATGAAAATTTTTTATTTGAAAAACCAAAGCTTATAATTGCTATCAAAACTAAGAAACTTTTTGTAGGTCACCTTTAGGATTAGTTACACTTTCTTTTGTCTGCAGACCTGCTAGTATTAACTTATATTCATTTCCTCTGGAAGCTGAGGTGTTCTCTTATATTACTTGGATTCAACAAAGAAAACTGTTGCTGTAACTTCTCATATACTGTACAACACTAGATAAATTGTAGACTGATTCATACATTGCTTAGTTCAAGCCTAATAAGCACTAGCCTTGGTTTGGCTTTGATGTTCCAAAGTACAGCCACAAAGCGGGCTTAGGTGGAAGACATTTCACTGTGGTTTTTACAGAGAGATGGGAAACACTTGACTTTCCTTCCATCATCTGTCAGAGTCTTTCCCTGTTTATCTCTCCAAACAACAATGACAGAGGATAAAGCACCCAAATTCTGATTGTCTGAACACTTTTAAAAAGCATGGCCTAACACAATATGTAATGGGTTGACATTAGTTTCTGCAAGTCAAAAACTGCTATGTTTAGACTGGGAGTATTCACAGTAGCTGCTGGTACCTGCTAACAAGCCTACCAATGGCAGACAAATGGACCATTTTGTGTCCAAATACATAATGAGGCATGAAATCAGGGGGCAAACAGTGTGATTTTAGGTCAGTGATTTGCCAGAAAGCCATAAAACTGATGGACAATGTAACTGTCTCCCACGCCTTAGGAAAAAAAAAAATCACTCTTGAATGTAAAAATAGAGAAGCTATAAATACACTTGATTTCAGTAAAGGTTTCATGGGATAACTGTCTTATTTCTAAAAGGATTTCAAGGAACCATGGTAATTCCCATAGCTACAGTTGACAAAAAAATTTGATATACAGTGAGTCATGGAGCAGAGCACTGCAGAACTGAAGAACAGTTAAAGAATCTCTTGCAGAACCCAACCCCTGTAGCAGAAAAGGAGTGAAAAAAAAAAAATCTAAGCTCACAGAAACATTTCTGTTTTGATTTGTGCTTACACCCAGCTGCAGTGCCCATTTTAATATCAAGACTTTATGTTTGACAAGAATATGTGCAACTCACTTCATAGCCAAATGTAAGACTGACAGACATTCCCTGCCACAAACACTTCAGAAATCGCTGTTCCATGAGTTGAAATGGGGAAGCGTGGTAGAAAACTTAGCAAGCAAAGATCCTCTTGCAGCAGGGCCTCACTAAACCACAAACCATTCTAAAACATATGTCCCATGTGAATTACACTAGCACGAGTGCAACAACAAAACCTTGCACAGGAGACCTCAAGCCATAAGTCCACACTGAGGCTTGTGAGGTGATATTCATACTTTGCTACTGGTCTGTTTCAGGATTTCAGCAAGCCGTTCAATTTCTCTAACTAGTAATGCTTAGGACCTTCTCAATGAAATAACAAATCGGTGATTGTTAAGATAGACATGATTTTCCCTGGAAAATAACCTTTTTAAATATAGTATGCATCAGCCACCCATAGTAGCAGTGTTATGCCAGTATAGCCATGTCAACAGAGTAAATGTTTTTCTTGAATAAAAATATCGCAGGAAAATTCCTCCCTTTACAAACAACATCATACACAAGAGTTCCCAGAAAACAGCTAATAATCCCTGCTAGCTATTCTGCTGGATGGGTTTCCCAAAATTAGGCCTTAACTAGAATGCTTTTCACCAGCTGGCGGCAGCTACAGAATCAACAATCCTTGCCCTAAATGCCAATCTGTTTGTTTCTTCTCCTCAGCTTTGGTGTTCAATTAAGGCAGCCTTAGAGCTTGTTCTCTGTGGCAAACAGCATAAAAGAAATGCAGAGTAACTATGAATCAAGTGCCTATTTAATAGGCAAAAATTGTGGAAGGCTTCCTGGAGTGATGTGTGATCCACAAAGCCACACTTACTCTCTGACAGAAAGCCCACTCAGGGCATTTATTGATGACCCGTGCTCTTTGCTTCCTAGGACATCAGGGTGCACTGGGGAGAAGTAACACCCAGACAAGTGATTCAGCAGGCACCAATTCAAAAAAAGTAGTTTTCCCTATATGATTCTTCACCAGCTGTCAGATTAACAACCTTCATTTTCCATCAAGCCAAGCATGAAGAGGACGTTTTTCTTAGGAAAGAACAAATCCTAAATTCTGTGAACACCCAAACCTGCTACGAGTGAGTAAGCATTGACTGTCTTAGGTCTGTGCAAGGATTAGTTGCTCTGGAAGTGACTAGAAAGAGACTGAATGGGATTGCTTTTAGTAATGTCTCTGCTTTTTAAGTCAGAAATAAATTCAGTACCTTTAGAGAGAGGCAAAGGAAACACCCAGACATTGGGTTTGTATCCCAAATGAGATCCAAACTGGCAGAGTTGCTGCAGCAGTCCAAGGGACAGCTGACATCCGAGTTTCTGAGCACATTCTCTTCAGCCCCAGAGCAAAGAACGCAGAATAGCAACAGGGTGATGCTACATCATCTGTGAAGCTGCTCAGACAAGAGGAGCAGACTGGAAACAGCAGCCAAAATCCTCCTCAACACAAAGATCTCACTGAGCAGAGAGACAGAATGTTCCATGCAGTAAATTTATAAGGACTGTCACGAAATAAGCCTGGAAAGGGCAGAAGATTCTCAAAGAGGCATCCCAAGGTCAGACACCAGTAAAGTAGAGGATTCTCTTCGTGATACAGCAACATTCAAAGTGTTGAGGGGGATTTTAATTTCTTTTCAGCCTAACAGAATTTCTGTTATTTGTAGATAGCTCGAAGACTGAAGCGCGATATTAATCTAAATATTCAACAGATGCGTGCCAAAATTTAAATGTGAATTTTGAAAATAATCAGAAGTCTTTATAACATTGCCAAATTAAAATTAAATAAAAACCAAACAACTGAACAACCAGGCCAGAGAGCAATTTAAGCCAATACATGCATGCTATTATATCCATATCTAACAAAATAAAACTTATTAGGCATGCTACAAAATATGCCTAGGTAATTTTTTAAGATTTTTTTAAAGAGTTTTATGGTGTTACCCAGACTTTCAATGACTTAAAGATTTGGTGTGAAATAAACAGTTCTGTTTCTGACATTACTTCATGACTTTTAGATAAAATGCTGCACTTGGTAATCACATTTCCTACAAGGAAAAGCTCATGTAGGCTGCCTATTTTCCTTTTTCCATTTATGTCTGAATGCTCCCTACCAAAACTATCAACTTTTTTCTGCCTTTTTCCCTGCAATAATCGCTCTCCATATCTCTGACTTCATGTTGTTGAAAGAGTAGATGACAACATTTTATAAGAAAATCAAAGAGAAACTCAAAGCAGATAACACGTATGCCCACTTGGTGTTCCAGCACATTTTGTAGGAGCTAGACAGAGATGTCTGCCTTAAAGAAAAGTAATAGGATCCCTGGTGGTAGCCAAAATATATAACCACAATTAGATTCAGTTTTCTTTATCAAATATGCCAAATTAGATTCAATTTTTAAATCAAATATGCCAAATACAATAATGTGGACATTTTATTTCTATTTGACACTAAAGTTTAAAAAAAAACACTTCATGAGATAGGGATTCTAGTAGAATCCTAGTATTAGTAGAATATCTTAGCCTGTTTCACCTTAATAAAAAAACAATTTAATAGCATCCTCAAACTTGCTTAGACTGAAGAAGAAATTAAATCTCTGACACTTACCAGTATTTTGCTGATTTCTAGACCAGACTAACTGGATACTATATAGGTGAATGGAGTCTCTGTGAGGTTTTTTTGGAAAGAGTGTAAGATCTTAGAGCAATGTTGAACAATGCAGTTCAAATGATAGGCAAAATTATGAAAAATTTTTGCTCAATTACCTTTGAAATTTGGGGTGAGCTACCTGGAATTTATACTATATTGAATACAGTTACAAATACCTTTCTTCTGAGTCTGTCGCAACGATTTGTGCTAGCCAGCAACAAATCTGTCACTGCTTTAAGCTCTGGAAATCAGGGCCACAGAAAAACACAGCAACTTTTAAGTGATGATGTTTTATTCTGCTTTATTCAGATTTTACACTGCTTTATTCAGTTTTTACACTGCTTTATTAATTTTTTACAAGTGAGGGAACTGAGGGACACATGAATCCTGACTCTTAGTGAGCAGACACAAACTGGAGAGAGCAGGACTTCTGCTAGTGTTCAACACAAAACCCATAAAAAATTACCTTGACATACACATTCCTTTGCAGCATGAGCTTTGACAGTTTTCAGATGGCCTCATGAGTGAAAATGGCATATGGAATCAACTTGCATTGGCAGTGAAACAAATTTTAATTCCTGTCACCAGAATACATGAGAATATTTCGACCACACCCAGTCTAGCTTCTGTTCCTGTTACACTTCATCCTTCATATCTAGAATCCTTTTACTCCAAATCCCAAAGCTCTTCCTCATGAAGGCACCATTAAGGCACCATTCCATTTACACAGAGGAAAGCTAATGTGATCAGCCAAAACCAATCTAAATCCATAGCTGGCAGATTTGTTACAAGTTAATTCCCATATAACCTGAAACCAGCCCTGTGCAGACAGCCTCACATATTGACACTAACACTGAAAAAGTGAATACACCTCACTGCTCTTCCTGTATTTATGTAATACAAATTGGTGTCACAACCTATATCTCAAATATCTCCTCTCATGAATTATTCCCCTTCAATAACTGCACATTTTTCATCCTAAGCCACACAAGTCAGCAGAAGCAGCTTTACTGAAGCTTTCTTGAATGATAGCACTCCACAGTCTCTCTGTCATCATTGAGCCACTGCTTGACTTCAGCTGTGTATATGGAATTTATAATGCTTTTCTTTATGGTTAGATGGAGAAACAGCAAATGGCACAACCTACATGGTGTTACTCCCACATATTAAAGCTTTACATTCCCATGCTTTAGAACCCTGGGTATCTCCTAAAGCAAGGATAAAATAATTTCTTTACAGGCTTTTACGTATTTTCAGACCACAATCCCACTAATTCTTCAACACTGTTCAAAAAGTTAGGTGAAAAGATATCCTGATTTATAGTCTTGCATTCTGAAGGCAATTTCAGTGTCACATTTCTATATGAAAATACCTCTCCCTAATCTCTTTCCTAGTACTGACAAAGGTTTCTGTAAATAACAGACCTTAAAAAAAAAAACAAACAAAAACCACTTTGCTGCTTTGGGTCTTTTGTGATGTTTCTACTCCCTGTGCCCAGCTGGCTTCAGAACTTCATTTTCTAAGGTATAAAAACATAGCAGAAATATACCAAAGTCACAAAAAACTACCGCTAGATCTCAGGAGAGCACTTGGCTCTATAGCCAAATATTTATGACTAATCAAGCTGAGCTTCTGTTACTCAAATTGCTGCCTCATCCCAGTCCCAAATGATTTGCTTAGAGCTAGGTGTCAGCACAGCTGTGTGAAAGCCCAAGGAACTCACTGTTCTCTTACATACACCAGCTTCTATGGCTCACTAAAATTCTTTTTTTAGGTTCTTGCCATGCTTTTCTGTATTTACCGAAAGATTACTATTAACATCCCCTGAAGATCTTTTGGAAAGCCAAATAGCAATTACTTAGTTAAACCAAGAAAAACTTTGTATGGGCATTAAGAGGTAATTTAAGGCTTTCTTTTAGGTATCACTAACACCATCATAATTTGAAACTAGGAACGGTATTATAAATTTAAGGTACTTATTAAGGCAACTTATTAGTTGTTCTGTTTACTACCATCTTTGTTCTAAAAACTCCAAGAATAATTAGGATGTGCTATCACTACCCAGACGTGGACTGAATGAAGGCTAGTCACAATTTCATACCTCCTCCCTGATAAATCCATTATTGTCCCGAAGATGTTCAGAGAAGCATCAAGGCTGGGCGAGACCTTCAAGATCATCCCATCACAAACCCTAAACCACCACACACCCAGACGCTTCCTGAACACATAGCAGAATTTATTTTAAAAAGCCAACCAACCAAAAAACCCAAACTCAGCTGATGCGTGGGAAGGTTGACCTGGAAACAG